>QXEO01000555.1:2836024-3371336 GCA_007115705.1 Dactylis glomerata
TTTCTAGTAACTTGGTAAGGAGGCTAGTAAAACTTGTCCTATTATTTTTGGTAGACTATTTTTTGAACACTTGTGGCGCCATGATAGATTGTAAGAAGGAGAATTTTTTACTAGTTTAATGGAGAGTCTATTAGAGTTTAATTTTTCCAAGTTTGCTAAGACTTCTTATGAAAATGACACGCCTAATGAAATTTTCGAGTTGAACAGCTTGCTTCTATGCGCTTGCTCCTAATAATGCCTTGCAGCAATTCATGGAAGATCCGAAAGTGATGTTTTCAGTAAGGAAAGAGAAGAGATTGACGATTCTTCTTCGTCAACACCATTAATCAAGCATAATCTTCCTGTGGAGGATCTTGGTACCACTTTGCTGCCTAAGGAAGATCCTATTTTCGAATTAAAGCCTTTGGCCTGATAATCTAAATAGGCTTACATATGATAAGAAAATATATCCTTATTAGTAAGCTCTAAACTTCAGGAAAGGGAAAAGAAAGATTATGGGAGATATTGAAGGAAACACCGAGGAGCTATGGGATATACTCTTGAATGATTTAAAGGGATTTCTCCCACTTTATGTCACATTGCCATTAATATGGAGAAAGACGCGAAGCCAGTCGTGGAGCATCAACGCCGCCTAATTCCCAAGATGAAGGATGTGTAAGAAATGAGGTATAAAACTCCTTGATGCGGTATTATTTATCCTATTGCGATAGTAGATGGGTTAGTCCTGTTCATTGTGTTCCTAAAAAGGAGGTATGACTGTTTGCCTAATGAGAATAACGAGCTTATTCCTCAAAGGGTAGTAGTTGGTTATAGGATGTGCATTGATTAAGGAAGGTAAACAAAGTTACTAAGAAAGATCATATCCTTTACTTTATAGATCAGATGCTAGAAAGGTTATCTAAGAAAACTCATTTTTGTTTCTTGATGGTTATTCTGGTTTTTCTCAAATTGCCATTAAAAAGGAAGATCAAGAGAAAACCACTTTTACTTGTCCCTTATGGAACTTATGCTTAAGACGTATGCCGTTTGGTATATGCAATGCTCCTGCTACTTTTAAAAGATGCATGTCTGCTATTTTTCATGACTTTGTGAGGAAATTGTGGAGGTCTTAATGGACGACTTCTCCGTCTATGGAACTTCTTTTGATAATTGTTTGCACAACCTTGATAAAGTTTTGCAGAGGTGCGAAGAAACTAACCTTGTTCTTAATTGGGAGAAATGCCACTTTATGGTAAATGAAGGAATGTCCTTGGACATAAAATTTTCTGAAAGAGGTATTGAAGTTGATAGAGCAAAAGTGGAGGCAATTGGAGAAATGCCCTGTCCCAGAGATGTTAAAGGTATTCGTAGTATTCTTGTCATGCTGGTTTCATAGAGGTTTATTAAGATTCTCTAAGATTTCAAAGCCGCTTACTAATCTTCTTCAAAAAGATGTACCATTTGTCTTTGATGATGATTGTAAGAAGCTTTTGAAACTCTTAAGAAGGCCTTTAACTACTGCTCCTATTGTTCAACCACCTGATTGGAATTTACCTTTTGAAATTATGTGTTTGATGCTAGTGATTTTACTATTGGTGCGGTTCTTGGACAGCGAGTGGATAATAAGTTGAATGTTATTCATTATGCTAGTAAGACCTCTGATGCTGCTCAAAGAATTATGCTACTACTGAGAAAGAGTTTTCTTGCGTTGTTTTTGCATGTGATAAGTTTAGATCTTACATTATTGAATTCTAAAGTTACTATTCATACTGATCATGCTGCTATTAGATATCTTATGACTAAGAAGGATGCTAAGCCTAGCTTATTAGATGGGTGTTGCTTTTACAAGAATTTGATTTGCATATCGTAGATAGGAAAGGTGCTAAAATCTTCTGGCTGACAGCTTGTCTAGATTGGAAAACATTTCGTTTTGATCCTATTCCTGTTAATGATAGTTTTCCAAATGAACAGTTGGCCGCAATAAATGTAACTTCGTGAGACCTTCCTTGGTATGCTGATTATGCTAACTTTATTGTTTCCAAGTATTTGCCTCCAACCTTTACAGCTCAGCAGAGAAGAAAATTCTTCTATGATTTAAGGCATTATTTTTGGGATAACCCACACTTATATAAAGAAGGAGTTGATGGTATTATGCGAAGATGTGTACCAAATATGAGCAACAAGAGATATTAAGAAAATGCCATGTATGCTTATGGAGGGCATCATGCTGGAGATAGAACCGCGCAAAAGGTTCTACAATTAGGTGTTGTTAATTGGCCAACCCTCTTTAAAGATGCCAGAAGGTATGTTTTAATCTTGCGATGAATATCAAAGAGATTGGTTAAATTTTCTAGGCGCAATGAAATGCCTATGAGTTACACGCTTAGTTATTGAACCATTTGATTGTTGGGATTTGACTTTGGGTCCCTTTCCTCCTCTTCAAAAGGCTATACCCACTAACTTGTTGATGTTGATATGTTACTAAATGGGTAGAAGCCATAACCTATGAAGAGTGCCGATGGTGAGACCTCGTTAAAAATGCTTAAGGATGTTATTTTTCCTAGGTTTGGTGTGCCTACATATCTTATATGATGACGGAGGTTCTCATTTTATTCATGTGGTTTTAGAAAAACTCTTGCTAAATATGATGTTAATCATAAGAATTGCTTCTGCTTATCATCCCCAAACTAGTGGGCAGGTAGAGCTTTCTAATAGAGAAATCAAGTCTATCTTGTAGAAGACTGTCAATAGATCTAGGAAAAACTGGGCTAGTAAGTTAAACGATGCTTTATGGGCTTATAGAACTGCTTATAAGAACCCCATGGGTATGTCTCCTTATAAGATGGTTTACAAAAAAAGCGTGTCACTTGCCTTTAGAATTAGAACACAAAGCTTTTTGTGCAGTGAGAGAGCTTAATAGAGATTTTAAACTAGCCGGTAAGAAAAGGTTGTTAGATTTGAGTTCTCTAGATGAGTGGAGAAACGAAGCGTATGAGAATGCCAACCTTTTAAAGAGAAAGTCAAGCAATGGCATGATAAGAGAATCCTTAAGAGAGAAATCATGTTGGTGAGAATTTCTATTGTATAGGTCTCGTCTCAGATTTTTTACAGGAAAATTACTCTCTAAATGGGAAGGACCATAGTTATTGTGGAAGTATAACCACTCAGGTGCTATTAAGATTGCTTCATTGAAAGATGACTCTACACAAGTGGTGAATGGGCAAAGACTCAAACATTATATTTTCTGGGATTCTTATAATGAAGATGTCGATGTAATTGAAACATTTCTCTAGAAGAATTCATCCAAGACAAATTGCAGGTACCTGCAGAGTTCATTTTTGAATAGGTAACAGTCTAGTCAGAGAAGTTCGCGAAAAACTCTTCCTTTAGTATTATTTTGCTGTTTTTACTAAATAAAAAAATCACGAGACCAAAACGGGCAGGAAAGGAGTCCGTGTGCTCCTCACACACAGGGGGCACGGGCCCACCCTCTGGCCATGCCGCCCTGGTGTGAGAGCCACACCAAAACTCGTTTCCGTCCCAGTTTCCTCCTGTGATTTCGTTTCGATGTATAATTTTTGCCTATATAACCCCTCAGAGTACCCGAGGTTTGCATATCGTTTTTCTCGTCGTGTTTTTGTTTCGAGCTGTTTTCTGTCAGGGATTGCTCTTAGCTTTTGAGTTACAATGTCTTCATCCGGTCCATCTGAGGAGAACCCTCTTGTGGATTCCATCAATCCATATATGAGGGAGCTGAAGATTCATCCGAAGGAGTTGTCACTCAAGGATGGGGAGTTGCAGATTAAAGATGTTCGAGGACCCAAGGGAGAAGGGAGTCTCGAAGCCAGGATGGAAGCACTGGAACAAGAAGTTTTCAAATATAGGAAGATGGCGGACGCGAGGTGGAACTCATCCATAGGATTAATCAGAGCTTGTTACCAATAAAAAGAGACTACAGAACTATGGAAGGACATCTTTTCGCTCCACGAGACCACCAATCAATTACAAGCGCAACTCTACGACTTGCAAAACCAAAACTGTGAGTAGAAGCTAGGTTTAAACAGATGAGTGCTGCTGCAAGTTTCAAGACATTGGAGACCAAACATCCTTCCTCGACGGAGGACCCCTGCCTTGGAAGTATGACAACGATGAAGACTCCCGCCGCTGCCACAAGAGTAACTCGTCATCGGTATAGGCATCCCCTTGGCTCGTTCCAAGCTTGGGAGTGCCGCGGTATCACATCATCACCTTTTGCTCATTTACTTTTCGTAGAAGTCATATCATGAATAGAGAAATTATCCTATAGAATAGTGGCAGTGTGGAAGTCCCCCTAGTGGTTATCTATGTATCCCTTGGTGTGAGTTGCGGTAATAAAAGATTAATGAGAAGTTCTATCGTTTACTTTCCGCACACTTTATTTTAGTTTGAAAGTCTCTTATATGATTAGTCTGTTGATAGTATGGTATCACTTATGAGCATGAGTAAATTTAGTTGGTTTTGGCAAACCTAGCTTGGTCAGTAGCAACATTACCTTGAGGTTTGAGTAGAAAAGAATAAAGAGGTGTTTGTAGTTACATCACTTCAGTTTACCCTTCATGTTTGGCTTATTAGCAATGTTATTCTCAAAGTCAAAATCGTTGTACCTTCAAGGGAGTTTGCATGATTTGTCCTTATTATATGTATGTTTGGCTGTTTCATGCAACTCTTATGCTTGCTACCCAGCCTTGCTAGCCAAAAACCTGTACTGAGAGGGAATACTTCTCGTGCATCCAAACCCCAAAAGCCAAGTTACTTCCAAAGAGTCCACTATAAATTCCTATGCATGGTATTTAAGCCATTCTAAGTAAATTTTTCATGTGCTACCTTTCAAAAAAACCTTCAAATACTTCTCATTTTGTGCCATTGTTTTTAGCTCATGGGGACGTAGTGGATGGGTTTGTTATCTTCCATACTAAATTAAGTACCCCTCGACTAGGCAGCTTCATCTGCTCGTCACTAATTTTGCAAGGGAGCTGGTCAGACCATTATAATCTCAAAAGAAAAGAAAAGAAGCACTCCTCCATGGTATGTGAAAGTTGGTCGGCACCCAATGGAATCGGTTAGCCATGGTTTGAGAAAGGAAAAAGGTGGGGAGGAGTGCAAAGCTATAAAAGAGCACCAAAGTGCCAATTAATCAAACATTTCGGAACCGCTCTCACTTGTTTAGTATGGAAGATATCAAGAACTCCGTTGCTAGTCGTTGACAAAAGCAACCACCTCTCAAAACATTTTTACCTCTGTTTTACAAATGAAAAGCTCTAGCACATGTTTAATCTCTGCTTCCCTCTGCGAAGGGCCTATCTTTTACTTTTATGTTGAGTCAACCTATTCCCCTCTATCTCAAGCAAGCATTTGAGGTTTATGTTTCACTCATCCATATGTTGATCCGTTTATCATGTTTACTATCTTCCTTGTTTTGTACAATGCTTTTGTCTGAAGGAATATATCTTTGAAAGCTTTTTATGAATGCAAAAATGTTGTTTCGTTGAGAATATGGTTTTTGCTATATTAGCTTTGTTTTAAAAAGGCTCCATTCAAAAGGCTAGTATAGTTTTTCATTGTTCTCTGACCAAGAACTAAAGTTTGCCATCACCAATTATAGTTTATTTTGTGCATCTTTATATGTGATTCTCTTTACTTATTGCAAGTCTATATTATGTAAAGGGAAGTTGCTGTCTATTATAACTTGTGCCTTTGGTGAATGTGATGCTTCTTGTCCGTATTTTGATTATCGACACTTCACTCCATAAACCTGTGGTCATGTTACCGAGTTTAGTTTCGCTTGGGGACAAGCGAGGTCTAAGCTTGGGGGGGTTGATACGTCCATATTGCATTACTATTTTGTATCATAATTTACTATTATTCATTGATATATTTCATATTTAGATATGATACTTATGTTATTTCCTTTGTTTTCACATGTTTGATGATCATTGGAGGATTTGCTGCCAGAGTCGGGATTCTGCTGGAAATGGACTGTCAAGACACCATATTTCGGAAGATCAGCAAAATTTCAGAAAAATACCAGAAAATTCTATTTTACCAAAGACTCCGGAAGCCAGAAGGAGAAGGAGAGAAGAGCCAGGGGGCGGCCTCACGCACACGGGGCGCGGCCTGACCCCTGGCCGCGCCGGCCCTGTGTGAGGCCACCCTGGCCCACATCTGGTCTCGCCTCTTCGCGTACTTCATCGTCCCCGAAAACCTAAGTCAAGGGGGGGCTCAGAGTTGGACATAGCTGCCTCTGCGGGGCAGAAAACACCAGAGAGAGAAAAGCTCTCCGGCAGGCAGAAATCTGCCGAAGAAATTCCTTCCCGGAGAGGGGAGATCATCGCCATCGTCATCACCATCGCACCGGGCTTCATCGGGATCATCATCATCATCATCTCCATCACCAGCACCTTCATCTCCACCATCACCACGCCATCCCGCTGTAACATCTTGAGTTGGATCTTGTTATATTCATAGGGGAAACTTTCCCGGTGTTGATTACTCTTGTAGTTGATGCTATTAAGTGGAACCGTTGAATTAAGGTTTATGTTCAGATTGTTATTTACCATTATTTCACCTCTGATCATGATCCATATGATGTCTTGTGAGTAGTTCGTTTAGTTTTGAGGACATGGGAGAAGTCAAGGTGTTAGTGAATTATTGTTGAGAAATATTTAATGGTTTGATATTGTGTGGTGCTATTTCACTAGTGGTGTCATGTGAACGTCGACTACATGATACTTCACCATTTATGGGCCTAGTGAGATGCATTGTGCATTTGGCTACCAATTGTGGGGTTGCTGGAGTGACAGAAACCTAAACCTCCGTTGGGAAACCATTGCACCAGGAAGCGTAGGATCTTAGAGTTTAAGGCTGTGGTTAGATTTATCTTAATTACTTTCTTGTATTTGCGGATGCTTGCAGGGGAATATAATCACAAGTGTGTATTTATCCTAGTAAGGGTAGTGCGCTAGCACAGGTTCACCCCCTAACATCTATCAAACTAATAAGACTATTTAGCAGTATGAAGCGAAAGCTCTTGACAGAAACTCCCGTGTGTCCTCGAGAACGTTTGGTTATTTTAAGTTACACAACCGGCTTGTCCTTTGCTGAAGAAAGGATTGGGCCACTTGCTGCAATTATTACTATTGTCTTTTATTTACTCGCACTTTATTTATTTGCACTATCAAATACTCCTGAAAACTCATTTGCTAGTATTTACAGTGAAGCCTTGATCAAAACCACTAGTCAACACCTTCTGCTCCTCGTTGGGTTCGACACTCTTATTTATCGAAAGTACTACGATACACCCCCTATACTTGTGGGTCATCAATAACGTCAACATAAAAGAGCCACAATGTCAAAATTATTAAAAGCGAGATAAGTAAAGTGTGCCATCAGGTTCGTGAGAGCTTTACTGACTAATTTTCGCATAAAACCAAAAGAGTTTAATTTGATGGATAGATAAAAGCAAGTCAAATGTACTTTGGAATAGCAAATTGCTAATAGGTATGTATGGTGGACACATTGGAATAACTTGGTTTTTGGGAGTTGGATGCAGGAGTAGAGCTCATACTCAGTACAAAATGAGGGCTAGCAAAAGACTGGGAGCGACCAACTAAGAGAGCAGTAACAGCCATAATCATGCATAGCGACAAAACATTATTAAGAAAAGCATAAAATGGCATAAAAAGTCAAAAACTAAATGATCATAGAGGCTTATGGCGACTTTATATGAGTCAAACATGTTGTAAGCATACGCCAAGTCAAGCCAAATAAAGCATCAAGGAGAAAACCAAATTAATGCTTCCAAATAATAAAAACAACGCATGATTTTTTCAAAGGCTCATTAAGCAATTCAGTCATTTGAGACAAGTCATGCTATAGCAAAACCACTAAGCATACTATCAAAACGACATCAAGCTTGGCATAAAAAAGTCTAAGCCGCAGTCTAAACAAGCTCCTTTTTGTACCACTTTTTTTTTGCATGAAACTTTTTCTCTTTCCCAATACCATTCAAACCTTTTTGAAACAACTCTTTTGATGAATACCAACATAGACCAGAGGTCCAAATACACCTTGATACAAAGATAAAACAAGATCTGAACAAAAATCAAGGTGAAAAACGAAAGCTAAACGCAGTTCTAGAAAAGAGAACACTTATTGAACGATAAGAGTGAAAAACGGAGTGTTCTTGGCAAATGAAAAGCAAGTAAATCTCTCCAAAAGAAATTTGTTGGGGTCCAACCATTTATTGCAGTGAACAAAAAAAAACAAAAAACAAAAGTAAGACGCTCCAAGAAAAACGCATAGTGTATGAAGCAATAAAAATATAGTGTTTTGAAAGGTGACCTAATTTTGTCGATGAAGAAGGGGTGCCTCGGGGGCATCCCCAAGCTTTGACACTTGTACCTCTTGGATATTTCTTGGGGTGCATGGGCATCCCCAAGCTTGAGATTTTTTCCATTCTTCGCCTCATCTCATCATTCTCCAATCCCTACACTTGAAAACTTCCTTCATACAAAACTCAACACAATTCTATTAGCAACATTAGTGTAAACATAATAATGAATCAACCCTTTTTGGTTCAGGTTTTAAGTAAAAACCACCACATATAAAGCATATACTACTGTAGCAACTTCCCCAAAAGTTCCGTGATCAAAAGAACTAAAAAAGAAAGCGATTGAGAGGCAAACACAAATAATGGCAGAAATCTGTCAAAATAGAACAGCTGTCAAAGGTCGATTTTTTCGAGGACCTTCTGTTGCTCAAATCAAAAGTGTAAAACTAATGAAAGTTTGGATATAACCTGGGGCATATGCTCAAGAAATCGTAGGTCAAAAAGATATTCTGAGAATTTTCACAAATTTTTACGGTGCAGCACCGAAATCTATTTCAGGACAGCAACTTCCCCAAATCTTACCAAACTCAAATTAGAGGTTCTTCTTGGCATAACAACGAAATAAAAAGGATAAGGAGCGGTTATTACAGTAGTAATAACTTCCAAGACTCAAATAAAAGAAAAAGAACTAAAAATAAAACAATGGGTTATCTCCCAAGAGTGCTTTTCTTTAACGCCTTTGAGCTAGGCGCAGAAAGTGTGAATCAAGTAATATCAAGCCATGAAGCATTAATATCAACTGTTTCCTCAAGATCACCACTTACCAAACTAGGCACTTTAGAAGTTCCCGAAGATGATTCAACCTACAAGTCACTCTTAGTTGAACTAAAAGTCTTACCAATCTTAAAACATGCTGCGGTTTAGGCACAGACACCTTGGGAACATACATAAATTTTTGCTCTTTTCCAACAAAAGCTTTCTCCTTCTTAAATTTAAGAGAAGAGAAAATTGAACTTAAAATTTCCATAGATTCCTCTAGTTTACCAACCCTAAGGTTTTGACTATCAAGAGTAGTGCTAGCCTCTAAAGCGGTGATTCTCTTACCGATGCTTTCTATTGATTCATTAACCTGGCTAGCGTTATCAAGGATATTTGGCAAACTTTTTTCTAAAGAGCTAAGTTTTTCTAAAACTTCATCCAAAGTGACCTCAGTTTTAACAACATGGATAGGTGGTACTCCCACTAAACTTTCAATTAAAGTGCATGCTTCAAGAGTGGGAGTACCCAGAAAATTACCTCCTGCAAGAGTATCAAGAATGTACCTATTCCAACTAGATATACTAACATAAAAATTTCTAAGGAGGATCATGGTAGAATGCTTCTTCGTACACCTATGATGAGAATTGCTAATACGGTACCAAGCATCTTTCAAGCTCTCTCCCCCTTGTTGCTTAAAAGTACGAACTTCAACTTCAGGATTACTCATTCTAACAAGACTAAAAAGCAAGTAAATAAAAGCAACTATAAAGGAAACTATTTTTTTGTGTTTTTGATAAAAAAATGCAAGCAAAAGTAAAAGAAAGCAAAACAATAAACAAAATAACAGAGTGTGCGTGTGAGACTCCCCTTGCAGAAGTCTTCTTCCTCCCCACAAAATGGCGCCAGAAAAACTGTTTGATGGCTTGTAAGTAATAGCCCGTTGGGAACCCCAAGAGGAAGGTATGATGAGCACAGTAGCAGGTCTTCCCTCAGTATGAAACCAAGGTTGAATCGAACCAGTAGGAGAAAGCCAAACTTCAGAAGGTGATGCTTGCTAGCTTCGTGACACTCCGAACAAGGGCGCCAGATTAACTGCTTGTCGGTGTGTCTTCCACCAACAGCAACGTGAAACCTGCACAACACAAACAAATACTTTGCTCCCACTTACGATGAGGTTGTCAATCTCACCGGTTTGCTGTAAATAAAGGAATAAGCGTATCGAGTGGTAATAGGATAATAGTATGCAAGAAAGTAAACATAGCGAGTAATAGTAAAATGGTAAAGCTATGTAAAGGAAATTAGACCGGGGTCCACAGTTCACTTGTGGTGTCTCTCCATAAGATAAATAAAGTATGCTGGGTAAACAAATTACAGTTGGGCAATTGATAAAGTAAAGATAACGTACATACATCACGAGGATCACTAGGAGGCTTACTCTGGGCATTACGACAAAATACATAGACCGCCATCCAACTGCATCTATGACTAATAATCCACTCGCGGGGAATCGTCCGAGGACCCCTTGAGTATTAAGTTGCGAATAACAGATAATCGCATTAAGCAAAGTGCGTAATGTAAACAAAGCAAATGTCCTTGGACACAAGAATATTGTTTTCTCCCTAGTGGCAACATCACATCTACATCCTAAGTGTCGGGGGGATGACCCCCGGTAGGGTCAAGAGACTAGAAAGACACAAAGTCTATGGTTGACTTGTGCCCGTTGACTAAGAAAAGGCCTGGCCGGAATATAGGAGCATCGGCCAGGCCGGCATATATGTATATCCCGGCTGGTGTCTGGATATGCCGGTATAGCCGGAATACTGGTATATGTGTGCCGGCATATACTTAGATATGCCGGCCTAACCATTTGGTGTGTTGTGCAGGAGCAGGGGAGGCCCGGATTACCCGACCCTCGTAGGTCGTTGGTCCGGCATATAAGTCCTGGGTATGGCCAACGGTCATATCCGGGATACTTAAGTCAACTAAGGGTCACATCCCTACAATCAAGGAAGAAAACACCAAGCATGGTAGCAGAGTAAGATGGCAGGGTGCACAGTGGAGGTTACCTACCCTCACTGTGCACAAGTACGAGCTTACCGCACAGAGGTAAGGCCACAGTCCTAGAAGTACAAGGTACAGCAAGGGGAGTCCCATCGAGAGCAATCAGGGAGAAAGTCGTGGGCGTCTGCCCTCGACAGCAAGTCCTGTTTGGAGTGTAGTTGGTGTCTCCTGGTCTTCTATGACCGTTGTAACCCTGGCCACCACTATATAAGGTGGCACAGGGAGTTCTAGCAAAGGGTTGAAGGTTGGTTGGTCACTCTGTGTTCCTACACTTAGCAGTTCATCTTCCTTCTCTAGCAGAGAGCTTGGAAGCACCATTGTTGTGTACTACATCGACCCAAATATACAATCAGTAGAGCAGGAGTAGGGGTGTTATCTCCTTACGAGAGCCCCGAACCTGGGTAGATCAGTGCCTCTTTCTGTCGTGCTTTTTAGCTCGTTCCCCTCTCCCGAATCCTCCAGCATCTAGTTCGGCCCCCATTTAAGCCATCCTATGGCATATGTTGTTTCACCACGACGACATTTGGCGCCCACCGTGGGGCTGATCGATATGCTGGGCGGAGTGTTCATTCGGACGGGGTCTGTGATAGCAGCTTCGGGAGTGCGCGTGGTCTCTGGCCTCGTCCAGAGGCTAGGCTCGCTCAGTTTCGTCAGTGACAACGCCGGTTGTCTCGGTGGCCGGCCGTTCCCCAGGGATGGCCGGATTAGTCTTTCGGTTCCCACGAGGTGTACGTGGGGACTGAGAGAATTTGCAGGAAGGAGGTGCTGGTGGCGTCGGATCCTCCGTCACATCGGCTGGCTCACGCTGGGCGTAGCGCTCGCTCAGTAGAGCCGGCTGAGGTGATGATGGCCGGCACATCCGTGCCGCCGGCGGAGGGTGCCGGCAAAGCAGCAGCGGCCGGAGCTTCTCCTCCGGAGCCGCCGAAGGTCAAGAGTCGGCGCGTCCTCCGTTGGAGCGTGCGGAGAACCTGGCCGGCACTTCCGGTGTGCCGGCTAGGGGCGAGGTTCTTCTTCCCATCATCGACGGGGATCTTCTTCATCTGCTCAGGGGCTCGACATCAGCAACGCCTCCGAGCATAGCAGGTCTTCTTCAACTCCCGGGCTGACCTCAACTCGCCCGGGCCAGCAACGGCTGTCCCGGATCTACATCGGCATCTCGGGCCGGCACTCGGCTTCCTCTGTCCAGCATATCCTGCGTCCTGGCCAGCATATCATGTGTCCTGGCCAGCATATCCTGCGTTCTGGCCAGCATATCCTGTGTCCTGGCAGCATATCTTATGTCCCGGCCGGCACATTCTATGTTTGTCGTACCAGGGGACTGTTCAGCCTTCGCCTCGAGCATCTGCTGGTACATCAAGCTTCTTCAACGGTGCAAGTAAGTATTTATGCTGGTTTTACTCCATATCCTGGTCAGCTTATCTGAAAATCAGTGTCTCCTTGATAGAAAAAATAGCTCGGGGGCTAGGCTAAAGCCCTGCAAGTTGCTTTTTAAGTACTGTTTCAGTATATATTAGTTTGCATGCTAGCATATCAGCTTTCCAGTTTCCTCATGTATGTCTGTCTATATGCCAAGTTTGCTTATATGCCAGTTGCAGTATGTCTACATTTATATGCCGGCACATGAGTGCCTAATCTTTCCTATGAGTTGCCAAGTTAGCTTATATGTCAATCTCAGTCTATATGCCAAGTGCTTTATTTCAAGAGTTATATGCCGAGTGCAATGGGCTATATGCCAAACTCCATATGCTAGATTGCAAATATGCCAAATACTATGACCATCGCTATGTCTTTTAGAATGACTACAGAACAGGTTGGATATTTCATCATATATACCGGCTATGACTCTCCATATTGCCATTACAAGAAGAAATTGCTATTATACCACCAGGGCTTCAGTTTATATCTCAGTGTCTCAGGTATTTCAGTATGCCGGCATATCATGGCAAAGAGCAAAATCTCAGTATACCGGCATATGTTATATTTTGTATCCTGGCCGGCATATTTTATGTCCCAGCCAGCATATCTTTATATCCTGGCCAGCATATCTCAAAGTCTCAGGTCTCAGGTATTTCAGTTTGTTAGTACATCAGGTTATTAAGTGATATCTTGAGTCATATGTGTTTCAGTGTGCCAGCATATCATGGCAAAATGTCAGTATGCCAACATATCATGGCAAGAGCAAAATCTCAGTATGTCGACATATCATGGCATCGACCAAAATCCCCAATCACACGTTTATTTCGGTTTGCCAGCATATCAAGGCATCTATCAATAACTCATCGTCGTTTATTTCGGCATGCCAGCATATCACGGCATTCTATAATCCTTCAGTTATCGCCAATTCTGGCATAGTAATATATCGAGACATCGATCTCAAAGTTAACAAGCATCATATCCGGTTTCATAGAGTATCCCGGTTTAGCATATTAACATGTCTTATCATTTTTGCATACTAACAAGTGCCCAGCGATGGCACAGCCCAAGAGGCATATCAGTATACCGGCATTGTCAAAGCAGACGATGTCGATGAGACATAGCCTGAGAGGCAAAGTGTCGATATAAAGCCCAAAGAGGCAAATAGCTCAAAAGGCAAAAGCAGCCTAAAAGGCATATCAGTATACCGGCATTGTCAAAGCAGACAATGTCGATGAGACATAGCCTGAGAGGCAAAGTGTCGATATAAAGCCCAAAGAGGCAAATAGCTCAAAAGGCAAAAGCAGCCTAAAAGGCATATCAGTATACCGGCATTGTCAAAGCAGACAATGTCGATGAGACATAGCCTGAGAGGCAAAGTGTCGATATAAAGCCCAAGAGGCAAAGTAGCCCAAGAGGCAAAAGTAGCCCAAGAGGTAGAGCAGCCCAAGAGGCAAATAGCTCAAGAGGTAAAGTATCCATATGGCCAAAGAAGGCAAAGCAGTATGCCGGCATTGTCAAAGCAGACGATGTCGATGAGACATAGCCCAAGAGGCAAAGTGTCGATATAGCCAAAGAAGGCACAATAGTATTTTGAGATAGCCCGCGAAGGCTAGCATATCACGTATATGAGTATATGTCAACGGGAGATTGCCTATGATGGCATGAGATAGAATCAGGCCTATGCAGGCCAGCATATCAGTTTTTTGTGAATATGTGAGTTTGGGACTTTGGTATATTTCTTGTTGAAGCCTGTGCGCGACTCTACGAGTCCCCCACACACTCAGAAGATGACTTATGGAGTCTATATGGCGGCAAGAAGCTCAAGCATTACTTCCAAGAGCATCCAATCCGGGTAGTGGCCGAGGCCCCTATCTCGGAAATTATAGGCAACAAAGATGCCAGCGGCCGGATAGCAAAGTGGGCAATAGAGCTTTCACCATATACACCGCAGTACGATAGAGGGATACAATCAAGTCCCAGGTCTTGGCTGATTTCTTTATTGACTGGGCCGAGATACAGTATGAGCCACCATTGCCAGATGCCAATTATTGGAGGATGCATTTCGATGGGTCCAAGACAATCCATGGCTTGGGTGCCGGCATAGTTCTCAGTTCACCAAAGAATGACCAGCTGAGATACGTCCTGCAGATTCACTTTGCAGCATCAAATAATGTGGCGGAATATGAGGCACTTGTGCATGGCCTGAAGGTGTCTAAGGACATAGGAATTCGCCGGATTATGTGCTTCGGGGATTCTGACTTAGTGATTCAGCAGTGTTCCGGCATATGGGACGCGCATGATGCTAACATGGCATCATACCGTTTCCTAGTGCAGCAGTTAAGTGGTTACTTTGAAGGTTGTGAGTTCCGGCACGTTCTCCGGGCTCAGAACGATGCAGCCGATGCATTATCCAAGCTGGGGTCTTCCCGAGATTCAATCCCGCCCGGCATTTCGCTGGAGCATCTGAGGAAGCCATCGATCAAACCCTCACCGGAGTCATCCTCCATTTATGTCCCGCCAGGTCCAGACGAAGCAGTTCCAATGGAGATAGATGCCGGAGCCAGGACGGATAACCCGGGGACTGTTTCCTCAGTCCCGGGGACTGGGCCGGCATATGCTGTTAGTACAGTATTCCGGAGCAAAACTAAAGGCAAGGGTAAAATGTGCCAAGAGGTTGTGCCGGTATACCCGGGGACTGCTCCGGCATACCCGGGGACTGATTCTTCAGTCCCGGGGACTTCGCAGCCCATGGAGATCGATTATGTGTCGGTCGAAATGATGGAAATAGATCAGGCAGTGTTCACTGTCAGGGAAGTGCCCTCATGGGCACGTCCTATCATGAACTTCATGGTGGATGGTCAAGTGCCGGCGGATGAAACCGAGGCCCGCCGGGTTATAAGGAGATCCAAAGCGTATACCATCATCAACAAAGAAATATACAAGAGAAGTACCATCGGAGTATTGCAGAGATGTGTCGAATCTGCGGAGGGTCTGGAGATGCTCCGGGAAATTCACCAGGGGGAGTGTGGTCACCATGCTTCGTCCAGGGCATTGGTGGCAAAGGTATTCCGGCATGGCTTCTATTGGCCAACGGCACTGCAAGAGGCAGAAAACTTGGTCCAGAAATGTAATGGGTGTCAAAGATATGCCCACCAGATTCATCAGCCGGCATCTGCCCTGAAAACTATCCCAATAACCTGGCCCTTTGCTGTTTGGGGCCTGGATATGGTCGGGGCTTTTAAGCCGGCCAGAGGGAAAATGACCCATATCCTGGTCATGGTGGACAAGTTCACCAAGTGGATTGAAGTGAAGCCCATAAGCAAGTGTGATGGTCACACAGCAGTGAAATTCTTAAAGGATATAATCTTGAGATATGGTGTTCCTCATAGCATTATCACTGACAATGGGTCAAACTTTGCCCAAGGGCCATTTGCCAGATTTGTGAGGAGGTGGGAATCCGGCTGGACGTTGCGTCGGTTGCCCACCCTTGTGCCAATGGCCAAGTAGAGAGATCAAATGGGCTAGTATTATCCGGCATAAAACCCCGGCTGATAGAGCCCCTGGAGAAAACTCCGGGATGTTGGCTAGATGAGCTGCCAGCAGTGCTGTGGAGTTTAAGAACAACTCCGAATAGATCAACAGGCTACACACCATTTTTCCTGGTGTATGGAGCAGAAGCTGTGCTTCCAACAGATGTAATACATGATGCACCAAGAATAGTGCTATATACTGAGGAAGAGGCTAAAGAAGCCAGAGAAAATGATGTTGATCTGCTAGAGGAAGCAAGGGAAATAACTCTGTCAAGAACAGCAGTATATCAGCAGAACCTCAGACGCTATCATGCGCAGAAGGTAAATCCAAGGAGATTTCAAGAGGGAGATCTAGTACTCCGGCTAAAGCAAGGAACAGAAGGCCGGCATAAGTTAACTCCTCCATGGGAGGGGCCATTCATTGTGAGCAGAGCTCTGCACAATGATGCCTATTATCTTATAGATGCGCAGGACCCCAAGAAGAATAAGGCGGACAGGTCCGGAGAAGAAACCAAGAGGCCATGGAACATAGCTCTACTGCGCCCCTTTTACTCCTGAGCAACACAATGTATGTATTTCCATATTTTCCTTTGTATGCCGGCGTGTTGTGCCGGCACAAGACTAATGAATGAAATACCGGCATCCCGAAGAAGCCGGGTAACTAGCTCCGAGGTATATTTGTTGTTTATTTACAGTTTTTTGTTATATGCCGGCTGGCTTTATTTGAATGTTTCCTATGTCGGCCTAGTAATGTGTCGGCACCAAAGGCCACTCTTCGACTCAGCTGCTGTCCGAAACCCGGCTTCATGGCTAGCAAGAGTAGATGCCGGAGATTGTCTACACATGGAAAACGGCTAAGGAAATACAAAGCAAGCGAACCGACATTTTCGTTAAAGCTAAAGTTAAAATTTAAAGTGTCGGATGATTTGAAGTCTAAGTCTCAAAGTTAAAGTACTGTATGTTCGAGGAAGCAACCTTGAGACTCATACGTCGAAAGCCAATTGAGGTAGACAAGCAGCCAAGGTTGTGAAATTGAGGAAACAGGAAAACAACTCGGTGACTTAGCCAGAAGATGATCCGGCATTAGTAACAAGCAAACCAAGATAAAACTTGTTCCGGAAGCAAACCAAAGGAAATTAAACGTGTATATTACATCTGCACCCGGCATACCGGGGATCTGATAAAACTTAAAGTGTTTGTGCTGCAAAGTCAAGGACCAGGGGCAGAAGCAGAGGCGCCGGCTGGTGGAGCAGTGGCGGTGGAGATGTCGGCTTCAGGAGTGCCGGACCCAGCAGATGGAATGGAGCCATCACCTCCGCCCGGGGCAGATGCCTGTTCCGGGACATTAGTGTCGGCCTCTTCAGCTTCATCTCCATCCTGGCTGGAGTCGGAGCCCTCAGCAGCGGCGGATGTCCCGGCATCGTCCTTCTTCTCCGGCTCACGGATATCCCGAACGAAGGCGTCGGTGTCGGCATAGTCCACATAGCTGTGGGCCAGCTCCCGTCGGCGCCGGATGTGTTCCGGATCCGTGGTCCAGATGGATCCTTCGCGCACAGTGCGCAAAGTCTCCAAGTCAGCCTTTTCATACCAGGACAAGAAGTAGGTGAGAGCTTCGTCAGCTCCAACCCTCGCGCCGGAATCTCGCCACTCCCGGAGGCGAACCTTGGCCAGCTGCAGATCGTTGCCGAGGTCGACGGGGTCAGTGGGAGTCCTTTGTCCCGGCCAGAGGGCAGAGAATGCCTCCTGGGCGCCATAGAAGAGTTCTTCAGTGTAGAGCGACATGGCGTTCTTCCGGGACTGCAGAGCCAACAGCTGCTCCGACATGTCCCAGTTGGGCGAGTCAACCGGAACACCCCGGTTTTCTCGGTCCAACTGCAAAGCCCTCTCAACGTCTGCGACGGAAGCGGGAAACATGTCTGAGGAATAGAAACAATGTTAGCAAAAGGATAATATGTCGGCATAGATGCTATGCCGGAGAGAATTACACCATGTCGGGAAGGATAAAGGGAAAGGATTAGAAGCTTACTGGCAAGGTCGGCATTCAGCTGTGAAACTGTAACCTCCCATTTGGTGGCCTGCTCCTTCAGGCTATCCAGTTCAGCGTGGGCGTTGGAGGCATCAGTCTCGGAGATGACAAGCAGGGACTGGGTTTTCTTCAGTAGGCCCTCCCTCTGTTCCTTTTCGTCCAGAAGCTCGGTGATCCGGCCCTTCAGCTGCTCAACCTCGGCCTTGTGACCGGCATCCCGGTCGTCCAGTTGCTTGGCTACATCCACTGAGGACACACAGTCCTGGTGGCGTGCCTCCAGTGCAGCTTTCTCGTCTGAAAAGATTTGAAGTCAAAACAAGGATTTGAAGAAAGAAAATAGTGAAAACATTAAAGGATTTGAAGTACAGAAGGATTAGTTGAAGATTAAGGGGATCCGGCATACCTGTCAGTTCCTTCACTCTCTTGGTAAGCTCGGTGACTTGTGCTTCGGCACCAGCTGCGAAATGTCGGACAAAGATTAGGTGTCGGCATATTAAGATATGCCGGCCAGAGGTCTATTGAGAAGGGCAAGATATGTCGGCTGAAATTACATTTCTGGGACAGCTCCAGCTGAAGCTTGCTATGCTCGTCGGATAACTTCCGATGCTCGCATACCAAGTCATGATACAGGTCGGCCCGGGTGTTGTTCATGCGCTGCAAAAGTGCCCGGATTTAAAATATCAGCAGAGAAATTCGGCATGGAAATTAAGTTGAAAATTCTATCAAGTGATCATGCTATAGGAGATCCGGCATAGGTGCTGCGCACCTATCCCGGCTCTCGGTGACTAGGATTTGAAGCTCGAATCGAGCTTATATCTCAGTCAGGAGGATTTGAAAAATAATTGAGATATGAAATTGTAGAGACCCGGCACAGGTGCTGCGCACCTATCCCGGCTCTCGGTGACTAGGATTTGAAGCTCGAATCGAGCTCATATGTCGGAAAGTTAATTGCAAAAGCAGCTAAGTGCAAAAGGTCTTGGAAAATCCCGGATGTCCGTATCCCGGACAGCCGACATTTTCGGGGACTGGGGATATCTATATGTAAAGGACTTACGTTGGTGGCATCGGCCAGGCGATGAAGTCGTTGCTGAAGACTGAGAAGTTCGCAGGCAATAGGAATGGGCTTAGCGGCCAGGATATCTGCTGGGCTGCCAGTAGCCGCGGCTTCGGCCTTCTTCTTGCTGCTGGAGTCCGCGGTGTCCATGCTGCCGGCGTCGTTCCACTTGGTGCAATGCTCCTTGAGAGACCCGAGGCTTTGGTTACTCTTTGTCACCAGGGGGATGATGCCCTCAAGTTCTGGCGTGTCAAAGAAGTTGCGCCGGTAGCCAGGCCGGGCTGCTGCCCTGTCAAGATGCAGGGCCAGAGCAGAGCTGGTCCGAGGCGTTGCCTTAGGAGGAGCAGTGGCGGCGGATGGAGTGCCGGACTTGGTCGGCTGGATCTTCAATGTGCCGGACTTGGCCGGGGCAGAGGTCTTGGCCGGCGCCGTGGTCTTGGCCGGTGCAGGAGTCGTTTCAGCAGAAGGAGTTTTGGGCACGGGCTGTTCCGGTGCGGCCGGTGCATCTTGGCCAGCAGAGGCAGGATCCGGAATAGTCCGGACTTCCGGCACTAAAGGGCCTTTACCCTTGATGTCTGCTCCGGCGTCTTCAGTTGTGCCGGCGTCGCTGGTGGGCGCGCCGAAGTCTGGTGCTTCTTGGTGGGCTCCTGTGTCCATGTGGACATCAGGAGCCGGAGGTTCCTGTTGAGCCCCCGAGTCCATGTGGACGTCGGGGGCAGAGGTGTCTTGTTCCGGCGGAGGAACGTCCTTCGCCGGGGAGGAGGTCTTCTCGGGCGTAGGCGAGGATGCCGGCGCCGGGGAGGTCGTGTGGCTGGCAGAGGGTATGTCGGAGGTAGCAGTGGCCGCGGGCTTGGTAACCTTCGGGTCGCCACTCAAGCCAGAAGCTTGTTCCGGCGCAAGAGGAGCTCTGAAAGAGAGAAAACACCAAGTCAGTAATACAAGCAAGAGATATGTCGGAGGAAATGCAAAGAAAAGGAAACTTACCCCGAGGCAACAGGCCTCTGTTTCTTCGGTATGGGCACGCAGACCTTCTGCCTCTTCGACTTCTGAGGTGTGTCGGACTGGGGCTTCACCCCTCGCTTCCGGCCGGCACGTCCGCCGGTGGAAGGAGGTCCCTGGTTCAGAGGGGCGGCGTCGATAACCATATCGTCCGGGATAGCTGAGGACGGCATTGGAAACTCGTAAGCAATAGGTGTTTCTGGAAAGGCGTACGCAAGTGGCATCGGGTCATAGTACAGCAGGATCTCCTCGTCAGAATCAATCTCACTCCGGTCTTGAGTATAATGCCGGGATGAAGAGCCCTTACCCATGGCAGCTGCAGCACGGGTGCTCCTGGGAAGCTTATCCCAATGATCCGGATCTTCAACATCCGCAACAGTGCGGTCCGCCGCGATCTTGATCCGGGAGTTCTCCATGGTTTGGAAGCTGAATTTCTGTATAAACAGCAAAGTCAAGTATTCAGACAAGGAAATATGCCGGTGGTAGAGGTATGTCGGATCAATATGATATGTGTCGGCAAACAGACATGTGTCGGCTTAAGTATCTATGTGCCGGACATGGACTTTCTGTATCGGATAAGATGGTTTACCGTTGGGGCGGGCCTATCCCGGCTGTATGGTTCTAGCCCCCAGGCAAAAGTGGCCTGAGAGGACTTGCAGACATCCTTAATCCGGCGCAGAATGTCGGCCGGAGTCAGCTCGTGTGTGGAGTGCCGGTTGGGGTCCATTGGCCCGCTCATCTGGCAGATCTTGTGCGACCGGCGCTGCAGAGGGGAGACGCGCCGGCTTATATAGCAGGCCACCAGGTCTTGAGGAGTAAGACCGGCATCCAGGAGCTCGCCCTTAACCCGGTGAAGCGCATTCACCGGCATCACCGAGTTCTTCGGGTTGTAGGTCCAGTTCGTCATAGCCAAGGGTGGCTCGTCCACAAATGGCGGCAGGTTGAGCAGATCCTCGTCGGTGGTGTTCTTGACGTAGAAGAAGCTTTTCTGCCACTTCTTGCAAGATTCCAGGAGTTCCACCTTGGGGAAGTCCGAGCCCTTTCGGGACATGATGGTGGCCGCGCCGCAGAGGGTCATGGGGCGGTCCTTCTTTTCCTGGGCCGTCTCCGGCGGGTCGTCCTTGCTCCGGGGCGGCTCTTGGACGACTTGCTTCCGCAGTTGGAAGTACTTCGCCCAGCCTTGAGTAAGGGGCACTATGCCGGCATAGCCCTCGCAAAAAGCAGCGAAGGCGGAGAGGATCATCACGGCATTGGCCGGGATATGATGAGGTTGTAGGTCGTAGGTGTTGAGGAAGTCCCGGAAGAAGTCCGATGCCGGTAGGCCGAAGCCACGCTCGAAATGGGCGATGAAGACGACGCGTTCGCCAGGTTCAGGTGCCGGCACAGTTTCTCCTGCTGGTAGCCGGCATGCTACGCCCTCCGGGACTCTCCTGGTGGAGGTGACCCAGGATATCTCGGCCGGAGTAACCTCCGACCCCTCCCAGCCGGAGCGTCCTTGGGCTCGGGCCGAGGTATCTTCCTCAGAGGCCGAGGTACCCGTCATGCTTGAAGATGCCATCTTACTGGCCGGGACAAGGCGTGAGAGCCGGAGTCCCGTGGTGTTATTCCTATCAAGGCCGGAGAAAAGAGGGAGGTTAGTCTCTCCGGCATACCACTCTCCCCAAGGTTAGCAGAAATCAAAGATCTACCGAGCCAGTTAAAACAGGAAACAAATAAGGGTAAAAATTCTAAGGAAGAACACCTGTGAGCGCTGTTAGCAATGCTAGTCGAATCCAGAGAGGAACTGCACTAGATCTGTGCGGATATGGCTACCAATGAGAAGCTATGAAGAAGCGTGAAGGAGGAAGAACAGAGGGAGGTCTCACCGGAGCTTGGCCGGCGACGATGGAGCGGCGGCTAGCGTGCAGAAGAAGATCCAATCTCCCTGCAATGCTGCAGAGAGAAGAGGCGGCGGCGGCGGCGTCGTCAATGGTGATGCCGTGCGTCGTCAGGCGTCGGCGTCGGCGGGGAGCAGGTCGGCTGCGGCGGCGATGCTGCTCTTCGGACCGGCGGTGAAGCGCAGGAGGCAAAGGAGCAGGGGAGGAAGACGATGGTGGGGGGGGTAAAAAGATAAGTCTACCCCCACCCCATATTTATACCGAAGAGGCAGGGTCGTGGGGATCGTGGGTAGTGTTCCACTCCCCCGACCGTTCCTGCAGAGAGTCGCCACGTGGCGGCACAGAGTGGGGCGGCGGTTCCGGTAACCGTGCCATGACGCAATGATGGCGAGGAGTAACTGCACTATGAACCGTCACATCGTGGGTGACCGTTCGAGGTGGCAGGGCAGTTACAAGTTTCGATGCAAAGCTGTCAGGCATGGCTTCTCGAGGAAGACTCGTCTATATGTCGGAATAATTGCCCGATGTATATGTTCCGTCCGGAATACCCTCGGGACCGGCCGGAATAAGTTTTGGAACAAGAACAGAGGCCGGGATATGTGCAGATGTGCCGGCATATAAATCTGATCGCCGGGGCATAATGAAGAAAGGTATGTTGAACCTGTCAAGGCTCCACAGTTATGACTGGGGAACCTCGGCAGCTTCGGGGACTAGTGTCGGGGGGATGACCCCCGGTAGGGTCAAGAGACTAGAAAGACACAAGGTCTATGGTTGACTTTTATGCCCGTTGACCAAGAAAAGGCCTGGCCGGAATATAGGAGCATCGGCCAGGCCGGCATATATGTATATCCTGGCTGGTGTCTGGATATGCCGGTATAGCCGAAATACTGGTATATGTGTGCCGGCATATACTTAGATATGCCGGCCTAACCATTTGGTGTGTTGTGCAGGAGCAGGGGAGGCCGGATTACCCGACCCTCGTAGGTCGTTGGTCCGGCATATAAGTCCTGGGTATGGCCAACGGTCATATCCGGGATACTTAAGTCAACCAAGGTGTCACATCCCTACAATCAAGGAAGAAAACATCCAAGCATGGTAGCAGAGTAAGATGGCAGGGTGCACAGTGGAGGTTACCTACCCTCACTGTGCACAAGTACGAGCTTACCGCACAGAGGTAAGGCCACAGTCCTAGAAGTACAAGGTACAGCAAGGGGAGTCCCATCGAGAGCAATCAGGGAGAAAGTCGTGGGCGTCTGCCCTCGACAGCAAGTCCTGTTTGGAGTGTAGTTGGTGTCTCCTGGTCTTCTATGACCGTTGTAACCCTGGCCACCACTATATAAGGTGGCACAGGGAGTTCTAGCAAAGGGTGGAAGGTTGGAAGTTGGTTGGTCACTCTGTGTTCCTACACATAGCAGTTCATCTTCCTTCTCTAGCAGAGAGCTTGGAAGCACCATTGTTGTGTACTACATCGACCCAAATATATCACCAGTAGAGCAGGAGTAGGGGTGTTATCTCCTTACGAGAGCCCCGAACCTGGGTAGATCAGTGCCTCTTTCTGTCGTGCTTTTTAGCTCGTTCCCCTCTCCCGAATCCTCCAGCATCTAGTTCGGCCCCCATTTAAGCCATCCTATGGCATATGTTGTTTCACCACGACGACAACCTTAGAGGTTTCTGTCACTCCCCCAGGTTAAATAGAGGCATGAACCCACTATCGAGCATAAATACCCCCTCTTGAAGTCACTAGCAACTACTCGGCCAAGATAGTTACTAACAATGGAGAGCATGCAAGATCATAAACAACATAGAGATAACATAAGATATATTTCAGTATAGCAACTTAATCATAACACCAATATTCATCGGATCCCAACAAACCAAACATGTAGAATTACATAACGGTGATCTCAATCATGTAGGGCAGCTCATGAGATCTAAACATGAAGCACATGGTGGAGGAGACAACCATCTAGCTACTACTATGGACCCATAGTCCAAGGTAGACAACTCACTCATCGCTCCGGAGGCAAGCATGGCGATGAAGAAGACCTCCGGTGGTGATTCTGTCGTCGTGGTGAAACAACATATGCCATGGGATGGCTTAAATGGGGACCGACTGTACACTGGTGGATCTGGGAGAGGGAAGGCTCGGTAGAAACCGGGCACAGAACTCACTGCTAACACATCGAGCTACCCAAGTTTGGGGCCCTCGTGAGGAGGTAACACCCCTACTCCTGCATGTCTGATCTATATGAGCTTCACATGAGAGCTACAATGGTGCTCCTTGAGCTGTTCATCTGCCTATCTAAGGCTGCACTGGGCAGGAGCTGGAGAGCTAGTGCTAGAGAGCTCCCATGGAGCGAGAGAGAATGAGCCTCCTCCGGAGGCTAGGGTGATCGATCCCCCTGGTGCCCCTTATATAGGGAGCCCAGTGGACAAGGGATGCCCCACAATACACTATGCACACACTGTAGCTGAGTTGACTACTGGGGTCTTGTCATACTGTGGCTTGCATCATCCTGGTACCGTACTTGGTACTGTGGCTGGTCTCATGGTCATGGGCTTATCCCATCGTGGTTGTACTTGGAGTCCTTGGCTTCGTCTTCTCGCGGCTGTCTTCAGGATCACCATGTCATCAGTCTTATCCTCCTCCTGAGGATAAGACTGACTAGGAGAGGAGGTATATGCTGGTCTGAGCCAATGGGCGTCCCAAGACCAGCATACGGCGATGGAGAATATGCCAGTCCGAGCCTAGAGGCGTCCCAGGACTGGCATAGGGCGCTGGAGTCGATGCCGAATGATGAAAATATGCCGGAGGGAGTAAATATCGACCCTGGAGAGTAATAATCCGGCATGGGCTAGGGAATTCCGGCCTAGCCTGGTTGGAACAGTGAATAAAAGGTGGCCCAGCCGGAGTAGTTAATCCGGCCCAGCTGGAGCTAAGGTTTGACAGCCCGGATGGAAATCCCGGCCAGGCCGGATCCTCCTGATCCGGCCCAGCCAGGCGCGGAGGAAATAGCGGCCTGGAGGGAGCCCAGCCGGGCGGCTAGCCGAAGGCCCATCCGGGGCGCGTGGCCAAGCGGCCCAGCCGGGTGCCGGCCTGGAAGAACTCGGGAGCCCGGGGGCGGAAGCGGCCCAGCCGAGATACGGTGGCCGACCGGCCCAGCGGGGAAGCGGGGCACCGGCCCAGCCGGGGGTCTCTGGTGTCGGCCCAGCCGGGTTGCTGGGAGGCCGGCCCAGCCAGTGCTGGAGAGAAGCCAGGGCGCGGGGAGCCCAGCCGGGATATCAGACCTCCGGCCCAGCCGGCGGGATGGATAAGCCGGCCTGGCCGGGTTAGCAGGTTATTCCGGCCAGGCCTGCAGTGTCTCGGCCCAGCAAGCCTATAATCCGGCCGGGGCTTCTATATGCCGGCCCAGGAAGATATATTCTGTCCTAGCCTTTCTGTTGAATTGCTTTTTAATATCCTGCACCCATAAATCACTTATATAATGTATATTAGTTATATAGACAGGGGTACTTTGGTATACCCGGGGTTATATCCCCGACATTAGACCCCGAGGCTATGGGGAACTCGCAGAGTTGCGCACAGGCTTCAACAAAATATACCAAAGTCCCAAACTCATATATTCACAAAAACTGATATGCTGGCCTGCATAGGCCTATTTTATCTCATGCCATCATAAGCAATGTCCTGTTTGACATATACTCATATACGTGATATGCTAGCCTTCGCAGGCTATCTCAAAATACCACTGTGCCTTCTTTGGCTATATCGACACTTTGCCTCTAGGGCTATGTCTCATCGACATCGTCTGCTTCGACAATGCCGGAATACTGCTTTGCCTTCTTTGGCTATATCGATACTTTACCTCTTGAGCTATTTGCCTCTTGGGCTACTCTGCCTCTTGGGCTACTTTTGCCTCTCGGGCTACTTTGCCTCTTGGGCTACTTTTGCCTCTCGGGCTTTATATCGACACTTTGCCTCTCAGGCTATGTCTCATCGACATTGTTTGCTTTGACAATGCCGGTATACTGATATGCCTCTTGGGCTGCTTTTGCCTTTTGAGCTATTTTGCCTCTTTAGGATTTATATCGACACTTAGCCTCTCAGGCTATGTCTCATCGACATTGTCCGCTTTGACAATGCCGGTATACTGATATGCCTCTTGGGCTACTTTTGCCTTTTGAGCTATTTTGCCTCTTTAGGCTTTATATCGACACTTAGCCTCTCAGGCTATGTCTCGTCGACATTGTCCGCTTTGACAATGCCGGTATACTGATATGCCTTTTGGGCTACTTTTGCCTTTTGAGCTATTTTGCCTCTTTGGGCTTTATATCGACACTTTGCCTCTCAGGCTATGTCTCATCGACATTGTCCGCTTTGACAATGCCGGTATACTGATATGTCTCTTGGGCTACTTTTGCCTTTTGAGCTATTTTGCCTCTTTGGGCTTTATATCGACACTTTGCCTCTCAGGCTATGTCTCATCGACATTGTCCGCTTTGACAATGCCGGTATACTGATATGCCTCTTGGGCTGTGCCATCACTGGACACTTGTTAGTATGCAAAAATGATAAGATAGGTTAATATGCTAAATCAGGATACTCTGTGAAACTGGATATGACAAAAGATATGATACTTGTTAGCTTTGAGATCGATGTCTCGATATATTACTGAGCCAGAATTGGCGATAACTGAAAGGATTATAGAATGCCGTGATATGCTGGCATGCCGAAATAAACGGCGATATGAGTTATTGATAGATGCCTTGATATGCTGGCGAACTGAAATAAACGATGATTGGGGGATTTAGGTTGATGCCATGATATGCTGGCATACTGAAACTTGGCTCTTGCCATGATATGCTGGCATACTGAAACTTTGCTCATGCCATGATATGTTGGCATACTGAAATTTGGCTCTTGCCATGATATGCTGGCATACTGAAACTTTGCTCATGCCATGATATGTTGGCATACTGAAATTTGGCTCTTGCCATGATATGCCGGCATACTGAAATACCTGCGACTCAAGATATCACTTAATAACCTGATGTGCTAACAAACTGATATACCTGAGAGCTGAGATATTAACCAAAGCACTGGTGGTATAATAGTAATTTCTTCTCTGTAACGGCAATATGGAGAGTCATAGACGGATAATAGACATATATATAATGAGATATCCAACCTGTTCTGTAGTCATACTAAAAGACATGGCGATGGTCATAGTATTTGGCATATAGCAATCTAGCATATGGAGTTTGGCATATAGCCCATAGCACTCGGCATATAGCATACGAAATAAAGCACTCGGCATATTGACTGAGAGATAGCAGTTTGACATAAAACAACCTAGATTGGCATATAAGCTAACTTGGCAACTCACAAGGAAGAACTAGGCACTCATGTGCCGGCATATAAATGTAGACATACTGCAACTGGCATATGAGATTTGACTTATAGTATGCAGAAACTGACACTGAGATAGGCATATAACTGACCTGACTGTAAACTTGCAACAGCTAGCACATGGCATTCAACATATAAAAACTGGCATACGAGCCTTGGCATATGACAGCCGGCATATATCATATAGCATATGGCCAAAATAGATACTTTACTTAACACAAAAAATAGCAACAGTGGTCTCTATGCAAGGTGATACTCATAGCATTTGGCATATCAGCAGATATACCAAATTCAACATATCAACTGGCATACTGATTCTAGCATTGGAGTAGATACAAAGATTGCATATGCAAAGACATAGAATTTGACATAGCATCTTGCTTACAGTAATAGGTCTAAGTCTAAGACATGAGATATCCTCTAAGTCATAAAAGTTGATACGCTGCTGTTGGCATATAAAGCCGGCATATAACATGCCAAGATAAAACTCTGCACAAGACTGGAGACATATAAACTGATACTAATGATACTATTTGCAGCAGGCACATGTAGCGATTTGGCATATAAACAGACATACAGGAGACTTACTGAGAAGCATGTGTGCTAGCATATATACTGAAATAGAGATATAACGGTGGCTGGCTAGGCTCATGCCTAAACCGACTGAAAAGAAGTGCGACCCTGCTCACTATGAATACTTACCTGCAGATGCTCGAGGCGGAACGGTCCCTGGCACGATGACCATAAATATGCCGGCCGGGACATAAGATATGCTGGCCAGGATATAAAATATGCCGGCCAGGACATAAAATATGCTGGCCAGGACATAAGATATGCCGGCCAGGGCATAAAATATGCCGACCAGGACATAAAATATGCCGGCCAGGACATAAAATATGCCAACCAGGACATAAGATATGCTGGCCAGGACATAAAATATGCTGGCCAGGACATAAAATATGCCGGCCAGGACATAAAATATGCCAACCAGGACATAAAATATGCTGGCCAGGGCATAAAATATGCCAACCAGGACATAAGATATGCTGGCCAGGACATAAAATATGCTGCCCAGGGCATAAAATATGCCAACCAGGACATAAAATATGCTGGCCAGGTGACGAGGGTTAACTCGACAAATGTCCTAGATGAAGGACTTAGGATTGGAGAGATAGGGCGTCGGATGAACTCAAAGGTAAAGTTAGTCGAAATAGGTGTGTGTCGAAAGTAAACTTGGGTATTCAACCTGGTTTGCTTTCAATCTGGCCTACACCGTCCCCTCCTGGCCCCTATATATAGGTGGCCAGGTCTCAAGGATCGGGTAGGGTCCGATACAGATTACAATATCGACATACGGTAGGAACTCGTATTTGACTATCATTACAATTGGGCCTAGCTTAACGGGCCTCAGGGGTACTCAACTAACGGGCTCTATTAACTATACCCTTGTCAGTAGCCCCTGAGATTCTATCAGAATTGTAGATTCGGGTTGAATCTCTAATCTTCTAATCTTCGACTTGATCAATTCTTCGACTTCTTCTTATCTTCAAATATTCGACTTGGTCTTTCGACTTATATTCATGATAATTTGCTCGCAAGGGGTCTTGATGAACAAGCCTGACAACTCTGACGGATCAAGAGGTCAGTTAACTGCCGGAATAGATACTTGTCACCTACTTCAAATTCAATACCCTTGGACTTGAATTTGGGATACCGGTCAAACCCACTCTTTTGCCGCATTTAGGACTTACAAAGAATGAATCCCAGTGGTTCTCAGGGTACCCAGTGCGTCCACCAGGATTTTCTTTGTGCCGTAGACACGGATACATACCAGCAGAGCGCATCCATGTGCGTATACTAGGCCACACAAGACAGATCCCGGGGTCTTACCTTCGTGACAAGTCACGGCATTCGAGTTGTGTTGCGATAATGCAACTCGAGAATCTCATGTCGCCGTCAAATTTTGACTGAAAATATTCGGGTTTCTTCAACCATAAAACTCGCTCCCGATGGGAGTAACACTCTTGCACTTCGCCAATTATAATGCTTTGCCAAGAAATATCATCGGGTGCGCGCTCAGCGCTCCCGATGGGAGTAGCCCCCGAGGCTATAGTCGAAAAAAGGCTTTTTTCGAGTATAGGCTAAAAAATGTAGTGTAGTCCATCATACTTCAACTCGAGATACTTTAACTGCGAGAGACGTCATCTTCGAGATACTTCAACTTCGAGATACTTTAAGGACATATTGTCGTCGAATACTAATCCACCACTTCAGAGAGAAGTTGTATTTACCATTCTTGAAAATAGTAGCCCCCATGGCTATAATCGAAACTCCTTCGTATACAGTCTTGTGCACCTATTTTGCACTTGTCGGTGCCATCTTATCCTCTTTCTTATATTATCTTCTTTTATGACATCAATGAGTACGTCACTCTGTACCCTTGCGAACCGTTGCATGGGCAGTACGGTAAATTTCTTAACTTTTGACCGTTAGTGGGCTTACCGTTTCCTATCTTTGCGCCATGTCTCAGCCCACGATCCTTCTGCCAGAAGATATATAAAGGGGATCGTGGGGAGTCTTACTGTTTACCAGCTCTTTCTCTCCGCCACCGCCGCCATTGTTGCTCGTGCTTCCTTCTTCTTCCGTGCATAGCCCCCAAGCATAGATCTGATAGATGCGCGTGAAGCACCTAGCAAGTAAGAACACCATGGCCAAGGGAAAATCGAATGATGCGACCAGCTGGGTGACCTCTGCCATCTCGGAGAAGGAGGTGGAGAAGCCCCGGACGCACGGCCTCATCTCCGCCGAAGATTTGATCAAGTTTCCAAGCACAGAGCGGATCCCGAAGCCCCCGAGTGGTTATCGGGTAATTCCTCGCCTTCCTCCTCCATGGTCTTTCTCTTCCTGCCCATGAATTCCTTCGTGGGCTTCTCTTTGTTTACGGTGTGCAGCTTCACCAGCTCACACCTAACTCTCTTCTGCACATTGCGTGTTTCGTGACTCTTTGCGAGTCATTCTTGAGCATTGAGCCCTACTTTCTTCTCTGGAGATCAATCTTTCGGCTCCGCCCCAATGTTGCATTGTCTAGAAAACCCGAACTGGGCGGAGCTGTTGTTTCTGTGCGCCCTGAAGCACAATACTTTGAATTTTCTATGGCCGCATCTGTCCAGGGATGGAGGACCAAGTGGTTCTATATCAAGGACCGCAAATCCTCTCCTGAAGATGAATACGGCCTACCTCCTTTTGACGCTTCCCAGGAGGTAAAGAAATTGGCATCGTGGGATATGCTCCCCTCAGATGCGGAAGTCGAACAAATTCTTCCTCTTCTTTCTCGCATCAAAGCTTTAAAAGGAGGTCAAGGAGGCGCTTGATACGTCTTAAACGTATCTATAATTTTTGATGCTCCATGCTTGTTTTTACACCATTTGCCTATTGTTTCATTACACTTAGTGGCACTTTTATGCATTTTCCGGAACTAACCTATTAACAAGCGCCACAGTGCCAGTTTCCTATTTTCTGCTATTTTTGTGTTTCAGAAGTGATACACAGGAAATATTCTCGGAATTGGACGAAACAAGTTCCTGAAGTCTTATTTTTCCCGGAAGCTTCCAGACATCTGAAGGAGAGACGGAGAGGGGCCACCAGGGCACCACACAAGGGGGCGGCGCGGCCTGGCCCCTGGCCGCGCCACCCCTGTGTGAGGGAGCCTGGCTCCACCTCTGACATCGCCCTTCGCCTATAAAGACCCCCCGACGAGAAAAACCTAAGGGCCCGATCAGATTTCCAGAACACATCGCGATCCGCCGCCGCCGTCGACCTGAAGATCGGGAGGGTCCAGAAGCTCTTCCCGGCACCCTGCCGGAGAGGGGAATCACCACCGGAGGTCTTCTTCATCGCCATGCTTGCCTCCGGAGTGATGAGTGAGTAGTCTACCTTGGACTATGGGTCCATAGCAGTAGCGAGATGGTTGTCTTCTCCACCATGTGCTTCATGTTTAGATCTCATGAGCTGCCCTACATGATTGAGATCACCGTTATGTAATTCTATGATGTTGGTTTGTTGGGATCCGATGAATATTGGTGTTTATGATTAAGTTGCTGTACTGAATTATATCTTTTGTTATCTCTATGTTGTTTATGATCTTGCATGCTCTCCGTTGTTAGTAGCTATCTTGGCCGAGTAGTTGCTAGTGACTCCAAGAGGGGGTATTTATGCTCGATAGTGGGTTCATGTCTCTATTTCACCTGGGGGAGTGACAGAAACCTCTAAGGTGGTAGATGTGCTGTTGCTACTAGGGAGAAAAAAACATTCATATGCTCAAGGGCATATGCTTTGTTTACATTACACACTTTGCTTAATGCAATTATCTGTTGTTCGCAACTTAATACTTCTAGGGTGTTTGGATGATATCCCCGGGAGTGGATTATTAGTCATAGATGCAGTTGGATGGCGGTCTATGTATTTTGTTGTAATGCCCAGAGTAAATCTCATAGTGATCTTCTTGACATATCACGTTATATTTATTATATCAATTGCCCAACTGTAATTTGTTTACCCAGCATGTTATTTTATCTATGGAGAGACACCACTAGTGAACTGTGGACCCCGGTCCTATTTTAATCATATTGCAATCACCTGTTTACTTTTCCCACACTGTTTACTTTACTCGCATACTCTACTGTTTTCCACTCGATACACTCATAACCTTTGTTTCAAGCAAACCGGTGAGATTGACAACCTCATCGCAAGTTGGGAACAAAGTATTTGTTTGTGTGTGTGCAGGTTCCACAACACCTTCAGTCGCCATTGTCTCTCCTCTCCTGTTCGATAAACCTTGGTTTCTTAACTGAGGGAAAACTTGCTGCTGCACTCATCATACCTTCCTCTTGGGGTTCCCAACGGGCTGGTTATTCACCATGCACTAGGACAGTCTGTAGCGACATTCACTTGGAGCATCAGCTATTTTTCTGGCGCCGTTGCCGGGGAGGAAGAGAAGACTTCTGCGAGGGGAGTTCTTCGCACACACATTCTTTACTTTGTTATTTGTTTTGCTTTACTTTATTTATTTTACCTGCATTGCTTTATATCAAAAACCCAAAAAAAATTAGAATCCTTGGTAGTTGTTATTTCTTTACTTTAGTTTATCATGCTGTTCCCTAAGTTCATTCCGGAGGACCTCTCAGTAGGTAGTGGTTCGATTATTGGCAAAAGTAACATTGAGGAGTTCTTTAATCACATTAGTATGCATGAGGAAGATGAGGAAAAGTCTTTGGTTGAGCTTGCTCCTAGTATTGAAGTTGCTTCTGTTATATTAATTGACATGTTGGAAACTAGGTTTGCTAGTCTTAATCCTTTTATACAATATATGTTCCTTAAGCTTCATGAAATTGAGGATCCCGAAAAGAAAGCTTTTATCTTGGAAACTTTGCGCCTAGAATTTAAGGATGTCGTTGTTGAAGCTAGGAAAGTTCTTAAACGTTTTAATAAACTCGGTTCACCTATAAAAGTTATTGATACTAATGATGAGGAGACCGAAATACCTATACCTTGCAAGCTTTTGGGATTGCATGATGCTTTCGAAAATAATTTTGCCTAGATTTGTCCTGAAAATCTTTTTGATGAGAATAGTGTACCAAAGCATGATCACAAAGGGTCTTCAAAAACTTATGTGGATGAAATACAATGCCTTATTGACAAGACCTCTTCTGTTGATCTTAATGCTTCTGCTGATAATACTTGATTCGCAATTTTCTGCGCCTAGCTCAAAGGCGTTAAAGAAAAGCACTCTTGGGAGATAACCCAATGTTTTCTTTTCAGTACTTTTTCTTTTATTTGAGTCTTGGAAGTCATTACTACTGTAATGACCGCTCCTTATCTTGTTTATTTCGTTTTTGTGCCAAGAGAAGCCTCTAATTTGAGTGAGGTAAAGATTTGGGGATGTTGCTGTCCTGAAACTTTTTTCGGTGCTGCACCGTAAAAATTCGTGAAAATTCTCTGTTTATATTTTGGACCTGCGATTTCTTGTGCATATGCCCCAGGTTATATCCAAACTTTTCTTAGTTGAACACTTTTTGATTTGAGCAACAGAAAATCCCTCAAAAATTCGTCCTTTGTCAGCTGTTCAGTTTTGACAGATTTCTGCCAATATTTGTTTTTGCCACTTTATCGCTTTCTTTTGAGTTCTTTTTGATCATGGAACTCTTGTGGAAGTTGCTAAAGTAGTATATACTTTATATGTGGTGGTTTTGGGTTGAAACCAGAAGCTAAAAGAGGTTGAATATATTTTATGCTTACACTAATGTTGCTAATAGAATTGTGTTTAGTTTTGTATGAAGGAAGTTTTCAAGTGTAGGGATTGGAGAATGATGAGATGAGTTGAAGAATGGACAAAAGCTCAAGCTTGGGGATGCCCATGCATCACCCCAAGAAATATCCAAGAAGTACAAGCGTCAAAGCTTGGGGATGCCCCCGAGGCACCCCTTCTTCATCGGCAAAAATCAGGTCACCTTTCAAAACACTATATTTTTATTGCTTCATGCACTATGTGTTTTTCTTGGAGCGTCAGTTGTTTTAGTTTTCTTAGTTGGTTTAGTTGTTTGTTTGCTGCAATAAATGGTTGGACCCCAACAAATTTTCTTTTGGAGAAGTTGCCCTGCTTTTCATTTGCGTAGAACGCTCGATGAATTTATAAGAGTGAAAACGGAGTTGTTCTAGCGTTCTACTTTTTCTGCTACTGCTTTTGGTTTTCGTTTTCGCCTTGATTTGCGTTCAGATCTTGTCATATCTTTTTATCAAGGTGTATTTTTGCCTCAGATCTTTATTGGTTTTCATCAAAAGAGGTGTTTATAAAAATTTCAAATGGTGTTGGAAAAGAGAAAAAGCTTTGTGCAAAATAGTGGTACAAGAAGGAGCTTGTGTAGACTGCGGCTTAGGCTTTTTCATGTCATGCTTGATGTCTTTTTGATAGTATGCTTAGTGGTTTTTCTGTAGCATGACTTGTCTCAAATAACTGAGATTGCTTAATGAGCCTTTGAAAAAATCATGCGTTGTTTTTATTGTATGGAAGCATTATTTTGGTTTTCTCCTTGATGCTTTATTTGGGTTGACTTGGCGCATGCTCACACATGTTAGACTCTTACAAAGTCACCAATAGCCTTCATGATCATTTAGTTTTTGACTTTTGATGCCATCTTATGCTTCTTTTAATGTCGCTTTGTCGCTTTGCATGATTATGGCCATTATTGCTCTCTTAGTTGGTCGCTCCCAGTCTTTTGCTAGCCCTCGCCTTGTACTGAGTATGAGCTCTACTCGTGCATCCAACTCCTAAAAGCCAAAGTTTTTCAAAGTGTCCACTATAAATTCCTATACATGGTATTTGTAAGCCATTCCAAAGTAAAATTTCCATGTGCTACCTTTCAAAACCTTCAAAATACTTCTTGTTTTGTGACACTGTTTTCAGCTCATGGGGACGTAGTGGTCGGATTTGCTATCTTCCATATTGCTTATTCCAAAAAGAAAAAAAAAGAAAAAAAGAGAAAAAAGGCACTCCTCTAATGAATGTGAATGTTGGTGGGCACCCGATGAATCGGTTAGCCATGGTATGTGAAAGGAAAAGGTGGGGAGGAGTGCCAAGTTTTATAAAAAGAGCACAAAAGTGCCAATCTCTCTCTCAAAAACTTGCTTCATTTTTGTATGGAAGATAGTAGGAACCCCATTGCCAGTCGTTGACAAAGACAACCACCTCTCAAAACCAATTTTTATCTCTCTGTTTTACAAATGAAAAGCTCTAGCACATGAGCAATCACTGCTTCCCTCTGCGAAGGGCCTTTCTTTTACTTTTATGTTGAGTCACCACCTTCTTTCTTTATGCACCATTAAGAGAGCATAGTTGTCATTCTTAGTGTGATATGCATTGTCCCAAAGTTCATTGATTGATTCATGATGATTGGTTTCACTTGTTCTTAAGTTATTTGTATCTAGTCGCCCTCTTAAACTTTGAGGTGTCCTATGCATTTATGTTTTGCTCTCTTTGAAGGACAAGCTGAAAACCTTTTGTATGTTTTTCCTTATGATTTGAACACACGTTTGACTTTCATTGTTTCATTTTCATGATCTTTTGTTTGTGTTCATTTACATGTTTACAACATGGTTGCTAAGTTCTTATTGTCATAATTATATCTTTCATGCCCATGTTTTAAGTTCTATTGATCCCAGCTCACCAATGCTTACATATATGATCAAGATTGTGTAGGTGCATGTCACCTCAAAAATTATTCTTTTGTTATCACTTACCTACTCGAGGACGAGCAGGAGTTAAGCTTGGGGATGCTTGATACGTCTCAAACGTATCTATAATTTTTGATGCTCCATGCTTGTTTTTACACCATTTGCCTATTGTTTCGTTACACTTAGTGGCACTTTTATGCATTTTCCGGAACTAACCTATTAACAAGCGCCACAGTGCCAGTTTCCTGTTTTCTGCTATTTTTGTGTTTCAGAAGTGATACACAGGAAATATTCTCGGAATTGGACGAAACAAGTTCCTGAAGTCTTATTTTTCCCAGAAGCTTCCAGACATCCGAAGGAGAGACGGAGAGGGGCCACCAGGGCCCCACACAAGGGGGCGGCGCGGCCTGGCTCCTGGCCGCGCCACCCCTGTGTGAGGGAGCCTGGCTCCACCGCTGACATCGCCCCTTAGCCTATAAAGACCCCCCGACGAGAAAAACCTAAGGGCCCGATCAGATTTCCAGAACACATCGCGATCCGCCGCCGCCGTCGACCCGAAGATCGGGAGGGTCCAGAAGCTCTTCCCGGCACCCTGCCGGAGAGGGGAATCGCCACCGGAGGTCTTCTTCATCGCCATGCTTGCCTCCGGAGCGATGAGTGAGTAGTCTACCTTGGACTATGGGTCCATAGCAGTAGCTAGATGGTTGTCTTCTCCACCATGTGCTTCATGTTTAGATCTCATGAGCTGCCCTACATGATTGAGATCACCGTTATGTAATTCTATGATGTTGGTTTGTTGGGATCCGATGAATATTGGTGTTTATGATTAAGTTGCTGTACTGAATTATATCTTTTGTTATCTCTATGTTGTTTATGATCTTGCATGCTCTCCGTTGTTAGTAGCTATCTTGGCCGAGTAGTTGCTAGTGACTCCAAGAGGGGGTATTTATGCTCGATAGTGGGTTCATGTCTCTATTTCACCTGGGGGAGTGACAGAAACCTCTAAGGTGGTAGATGTGCTGTTGCTACTAGGGAGAAAACAACATTCATATGCTCAAGGGCATATGCTTTGTTTACATTACACACTTTGCTTAATGCAATTATCTGTTGTTCGCAACTTAATACTTCTAGGGTGTTCGGATGATATCCCCGGGAGTGGATTATTAGTCATAGATGCAGTTGGATGGCGGTCTATGTATTTTGTTTTAATGCCCAGAGTAAATCTCATAGTGATCTTCTTGACATATCACGTTATCTTTATTCTATCAATTGCCCAACTGTAATTTGTTTACCCAGCATGTTATTTTATCTATGGAGAGACACCACTAGTGAACTGTGGACCCCGGTCCTATTTTAATCATATTGCAATCACCTGTTTACTTTTCCCGCACTGTTTACTTTACTCGCATACTCTACTGTTTTCCACTCGATACACTCATAACCTTTGTTTCAAGCAAACCAGTGAGATTGACAACCTCATCGCAAGTTGGGAACAAAGTATTTATTTGTGTGTGTGCAGGTTCCACAACACCTTCAGTCGTCATTGTCTCTCCTCTCCTGTTCGATAAACCTTGGTTTCTTAACTGAGGGAAAACTTGCTGCTGCACTCATCATACCTTCCTCTTGGGGTTCCCAACGGGCTGGTTATTCACCACGCACAAGGACAGTCTGTAGCGACATTCACTTGGAGCATCAGCGCTTTATCGGGTATTCAACTCATGGCGTTTTTCATTCAACGTCGAGTTCAACCCCTACAACACCGCTTTTCCAAACTTTGGAGTTACTCCGGCTTGGAAGATCCTACCCGTGTCTCTGAAGATCTGATATCGAAAGAAGATGTCGACAAGCGGGTCAGGAATCTCACCAAGCTCACCAAGGATCATGCAGTTGCTGATTTGACTGCTGATTTCTTTGACTCCGTACACCCTCTTCCTGAGGTATATATCTGCTTACTTCCTTTCTTCTTGTTGTCGATTTTCATGTTTCTCAAACTATACTTTCTTTTCCCTTACTTATTCTAACAACATATTCGCGTGCAGGAACACCAATTTCTCCTCTCACACCCCCCTCTTCCAGAGGCAGGGCCCCTTCCGGCTGATCTGGCCAGGTCTGTATCTGAAGCCCCCGAGGCTGATGACAATCAGGATGGAGATGATGCCGAAGAATCAGAAGAGGATACTAGTTCGTCGACATCGCTTCCTCCTGTGCAGCCTGAAGACACTGGTTTGGACAAGAAAACGAAACGAGTCGACGAATTTGCTTCTTCGAGTTCCTCTTTGCAGCAAGCAGCTGCGGAGAAATCTCTTGTATTGACAGAAGATATGGATCTCTTCGACCTCCTGGCGTCGTAAGTGTTCTTACTCAAGTTCCTCAATTGCATCTTTTCTTGCCTTGCTTCCGTCACGTGACTCATAATTTTTTGCTTCGTGCAGAGATGACGAAGAGCCGTCAAAAGCTGCCACAGCTACTCCTTCAAGAGATCGTGCTATTGACGATGAGCCCCCGGCTCAAGTAGTTGAGCCTAGGGTTACCAGGGCTTCTGTAAAGAAGGTTCCTGTGCCCCGAAACCCCAAGCGCGTGAAGAAGGCGAAAGAACCCGAAGTTTCTCTAGAAGCCCATGAATCCTCGGCTTCCCCCCATGATGTGAGTAATTTCCCCTGACTTATCTCCCTTGCATATACTCGCACTTCTTTCCCACTCTTTTCCTTTTTCTTCTCAGGCTTTATTAAAGAGATTTGTTGCCTTGGGTACTGAATGCGCTGAGTACCTAAAGGTTGCGAAAGCTTCCGAAGGTATGTTCTACATCCATTCATGGTTTTTCCTCCTTGCATATCTTGTGCTATTTGTCTGACTTCCTTTCTTCTTCCATTGTAGCTGCTCTAGCAACAGCCAATGCCCGGATTGCGTCGCTGGAGGCGGAGCTCCGTGCTTCTCAGAAAGCTTATGATGCTGCGGCCACTGCCAAGGCAAACGCTGAGAAGTCGCAGAAATCTGCGCTTGGTAAGGCGAAGAAAACTGAAAAAGCTTTAGCTGATGCCAACAAGGATCATGCCCAGCGAGAGCAAGCTGTGGCGGAGCGTCTCCACACAATGTCCACTGCTGCTGAAAGTAAGTGTTTCGCCTTGTCTCCTATTTTCGACTTCTGTTGCACTATTGTACGTGCTGACATCTTCCTCCTTCTTTTCTTTTCTACCTTCTTTGTGTCGTGCAGGATTTACTGGGGTATCTCCATCGGCCCTGCAACCGGACGATGACTCTCTGATGACTGCGGTTAACCTACTCGAGGAAAACTGGATATCTATCCAGGAAACTTTCGAGTTAGTTACCCGCGTTCTTTCATGACTCTTTGTCGGGTTGTGGCCGAAGAAAAGGGCAGCAGTCCCGAAGGATGACCTGAGTAATCTTGCCAAGTCTTTTGATACAACTGAAGACCCCACCCTCCAGCTGAAAGGGCTTTCTATTAAGCGTGGCGCGAGGGTGCTATCGCACTGTCCCTTGCGCATGGTACGGATTTCGACTGGGAGAGGGTGAGCACTCCCCATGGCCGCACCCGCGACGAGATGAAGACTTTCTTCGAGAAGGCGAAGAAGTTGGCGCCTGCATTGGTGACACTTATCTCCCCTTCGGCATCCTCTGCGGCATCTGCTGCACCTCCTCCAGCGGTGGAAGATCCAGTGCCGCCATCAACTTCTGGCGAGGAATCTGCAGTGCCCTCTTCTGCCACGGAGCAAAATGCTGAGGTGGCGTAGACTCGGCTCTTTTGTATTTTCGAGTTTCTCCTTTTTGAATGTAAAGACTTTTAGTTGTGTGCAACCCGAGAACTTTAGTCATAGGGTTGTGATCTCATGTAAATATATCTTTCTTATAAAGTCCTGTGCTGCCTTTCTGAAATGTTTCTTCTTCCTTTTCTTTCGCTTTCAGTTGACGCATGTCGATGACCTTCTGACTTGCGGGCCTGCTCCTTTTTCTGCCAATATGTTGAATTCGAGGAATCTGTCGCCTCCTAGTCGATGCGATCAGTGCGCAGAATATTCTTCGAGGATTTGTGACCTTGAGGTTCGCTTGACTTCAGCCAAACGCCAAGCTCAGATGGCGCTTGATAAAGCTAGCAAAGCTTCTGCCCTGACGAAGCAGGTATCGACTCTTGGTGATGAAGTGTCCAGCTTGACGGCAAAATTTTTGCATCACGAAGAATGCAATTCTTTTATTCTTGGTATCGTCGAATCCGCCTATGAGATGTTGCGATGTAAGTTTCCTCTCGACTTATTTTCTTTGCTTTTTGCTCTCCTGTTACTTTTGTGATATCCTTTTCCCTTATAGGCACTTGCTTGGATTTCGCTGCTGAAGATCGTCGGGTTACCGAGCGAAGTGCGGCTCTGGAAAAGATGTCCGCAGGTGTTGAAAATATATGGTGGGATCCTCGACGCCGAAGCGCTATTGTATTGCTTCAGGACCGTGCCCAGCATATTGGCGAGGCAGTGGATGGCTGTAGGAGAGCTCTCGTCACTATGCACTCGGTCATGCTTCCTCGCAATCCTCTGCCTGCTACTTTCCCACTTCTCCTTGACACTTTCAGATCCAGCCAGAGAATTCATCGGTTGATAGAACTGAACCTAGTGGCAGGTGCCAATTTTGCTCTTGGGTGGATACACAAGTGGCAGCCAAGACTCAATTATAGTTCTATGTCGCTGAGCTATCCTCCTGGTGGGGCAAGCCTTCGAGTACACTTAGAGAGTACCTTACAGCCTGCCCGATGAATTATAGCCAGGTTGTTGCAAGAAGACTCCGCGTTTTTCCGCGAGTTTCACTACCTAGACCCTTTAGGTGTAGATGATTCTGACAACCCGATGTTGTAAGGTGTATGTGGAACGCGAGAGTTTATTTATTTCGCGACTATGCGTCTGAAACTTATTCTCAGGGCGTTACTATATGATTCGTGCGTTTGCCGCACTTTCTCTTTGAAAGACTCGTAAACTCGAATATGAGGAGCGTTTCGTCTTTATTATACTTGTAATGTAAGATACATGGGGTGACCCAAGAGATCCGGCCTGTGACCTGTGTTCTGGATCTAGAGGGCAATGCCCCTGGTATAACTCGTGGCTTTTACAGCCGTATTGTTCTACTCTACTCTATTGTCTTTTGATGCTTATGCCGCCAAGGCTTTCCCTTTTTCCTCTACGTCTGTGTCTTCTCCTGATGCTCCTACTCGTGGTTTCTTCGTTTCGGGCTCCACGACGCGTCCTTCGAGTAGCTTGACGCCCTCTGTAGTCGCGCTTTTTGCCTTTTCTGCATGGTTGGCTATTACGCCAAAATTTTGCGCCATCTTGTGGAACTCCCTGTCGCAGAGATCTAAAACTTCAAAACTTCCTTTCACTGTAATTATTCCTCTTGGTCCTGGCATTTTAAGTACCAAATATGTATAGTGAGGCACTGCCATGAATCGCGAAAACGCGGGTCGTCCAAGGATCGCGTGATATTGAGATGGCCAGTCCATGACTTCGAAGTCTAGCTTTTCTCTTCTATAGTTTTGTCGGTTGCCAAAGCAAACATTGAGTGCTATTCGACCCAGCGGGTAATTGGCACTTCCTGGTACGATTCCATGGAAGGAACAATCTGTTGGCTTCAGGAACTCTAGTGATATATGCATTGCTCGGAGTGTTTTTGCGTATATCAGGTTAATTCCACTCCCTGCATCCATGAATATTCTGTCGACATCATACGCGCCGATTTGAGCTTTGAGTACCAAAGGCGCGTTTCCCGGCCGAGGTACTGTTATAGGGTGATCTTCTCTGTTGAACTCTATCGGTTGTTCTGACCAATGCAGATACTCCGTTGTGGCTGGAGGTGAGATGACTGCTAGGTTGACTTGTCGAGTTATGCTCTTCTCTTCTTTGTTCGACTTGGGTACAGGTTGTATCATTGTTGTGATGTGCCCTTTTGATGGAACATACCCTTCGTCGTCGTCGTGTCCCTAGTTTTGCTGGTCTTGTCCTTGAGGAGCTCCATTGTTTCCTTGCTGCTTTGCCGAAGGGTTGTTGCTTCCTTCGAATCCTTGTCGCCTTGCTTCAATTTGCTTGTTTAGTGCCGCCTCTTGAAGTTTTAAGAATGTTGTGCAATATTTCATTGCATGCCTTGATACTCGCTTCCCATCGACGAACGCTGAGTGTATATGACAAGGTCCGTTGAGCATGTCTTCTGGCGAGGGGTTGTATTCTCTGGATTCTCTTACGGGGAATTTTTTATAGTCCTCTTTTCCGTAACTTCGATATCCTGAACTTCTTCGATCACTTCCTTGGTAGCTGTTGTCTTTATATCCTGCGGCGACTTGGCTATGAGGGCCATAGTTGTCGTAATTCTTGGACCGTCTCCTTTGACTTCCATATCTATTTCTTCTATCGTCTTCTGGAGATCGCGTCCTCTTGTTGTTGCACGCATCTTCTCCATCTGCGAATCTGTTTGCTGTGTCCATGAGGTCTGACACTGTTTTCGGCTTGATTCTACCCATCTCCTCGACTAGGTCTCTTCGTCTTAATCCAATGATGAACGCATCTACTGCTCTTTCGTCTGAAACTTCGACTGCTCAATTTTTGATAAGGCTCCATCTTTGGATGTATGCCCGTAGTGTTTCGTCGCGTTGTTGCACACATACTTTGACTTCTTCTATTGATGCTGGTCGTTTGTATGTCGACCTGAAGTTGCTTGTAAATTGCTTTGTGAGGTCTTCCCAGCTTCCAATAGATTCTTTCTCTAGTTTGCTCAACCATGACCTTGCTGCGCCGGTGAGGTGTAGTTGCAAACTTTGCATTGCTATTTCCTTGGTTCCTCCTAATATTTGAACTGCTTGTAAGTAATCTGCGAGCCATTATTGTGGTTCCTGTGATCCGTCGTATTTTTGCTGATCATGAGGTAGCTTGAATCCCTTGGGAACTGGAGTGGTGCGAACCCTGCGGGTAAAGCATGATGCCCCCATCTCTTTTTCGTCGTCTTCATAGTCGCATTTTTCATTTGGGGATCGCGATCTTCGAGTTCCACCGTGCTATTTTGGTGATGGCGATCGAGATCGGTGCTTGCTGCTTCTGTGCCGAGGACTATTGTGACGGCGAGGTGACCTTGCTTTGTGCACTTCCTTGTGGTGATATGCTTCTTCTCCTTTTGCTGATAGCTTGTGGCCCACCATGTTGAGTCCGTTCAGTGCTGCTCTATGCATATGTTCTCTAGGATCTCCTGGACTTGGTCGAGTTGTAAGTAGATATGCTTGTGCTGCCACTAGTGCTGCTTTAGGAGTTTTCGGTAGGATGTTTCCCCGCTCGTCGACCGATAGGAAGGACGAGTCGAGGTTTTTAGAAATACTTTGCCTGTCGGAGTACTCGAGGTTATCGTACCTTGAACCGTGTCGACGATTTTTCCTTGCGTTGCTGTATGATGCGTCGCTTCGTGCTTTTCGAGCAGCTTCGCTAGCTGCAATGGCTGAATCTTTTCTTCTTTGTATCTCTATTTTCTCCTTTGCTAATTGCTTGGCCTATTGCCTTAGGGCGTAGTGATACCCCAAAAGCATGTCTTTGCTAGAATTTGACGGTATTGGCGTGCCGTGTTCTACGGCTTCTCTTATTATCCTCCATTCGTCGACTGATAGTTGAAATTTTTCCCTGGTTGCGAGGGATTCTGGTGTTTGCCCTTCTGCTAGGTGATTTGCTCCTCTGTCGATATTTGCTGGGTTTAGTACTGGATTGTCGTTTTCGTCGAACTCTTCTGAGTTATCTCCTATAATGGCGAGCACCTGGCATTGTTTGCCGATGTTACCCTTGAAGCTTGAGAAGATCGAGTTACTATCCTCAGAAAGCTCTAATCCTGTCTTCCACGTATCTGTTGACTTGTCCGCAATATCGTCGAGGCAGATCGTGAGATCTTCGAGTTGGACTCCTACGTCAAAATTTTCCTTTTCTTCATTGTCCTCTGCGTTCTTTTCTTTTTGCACTTCCTCTGGGCTGACCGGCGAGTTTACCTCACTGGAAGAGCCTTCAGAATATTCCATCATTGCTGTTGTTTCGGGCTCACTTGCCGATGGATCTTGTTTCGTCGGATCTGAAAGACGAGATGAACCCGACGGTCCGATGAGGATGTTTAAGCTTCCGATTGTCAACTCCATCTCTTGATTTTTGTCGACTTCTGTACTGCTGTTAGCTAAAAGCAAAAAAGCCGTCGAATTCATGATTCCAACGCCCAAGGTCCCCACGGTCGGCGCCAATTGACGAGGGTTAACTCGACAAATGTCCTAGATGAAGGACTTAGGATCGGAGAGATAGGGCGTCGGATGAACTCGAAGGTAAAGTTAGTCGAAATAGGTGTGTGTCGAAAGTAAACTTGGGTGTTCAACCTGGTTTGCTTTCAATCTGGCCTACACCGTCCCCTCCTGGCCCCTATATATAGGTGGCCAGGTCTCAAGGATCGGGTAGGGTCCGATACAGATTACAATATCGACATACGGTAGGAACTCGTATTCGACTATCATTACAATTGGGCCTAGCTTAACGGGCCTCAGGGGTACTCAACTAACGGGCTCTATTAACTATACCCTTGTCACCAGGGCATAAAATATGCCAACCAGGACATAAGATATGCTGGCCAGGACATAAAATATGCTGGCCAGGGCATAAAATATGCCGACCGGAAGAAATCGAGTGCCGGCCCGGATATGCCGATGTAGATCCGGGATAGCCGTATGTCGGCCCGGGCGAGTTGAGGTCAGCCCGAGAGTTGAAGAAGACCTGCTATGCTCGGAGGCGTTGCTGATGTCGAGCCCCCGAGCAGATGAAGAAGATCCCGTCCGGATGTACTCCTAACAGCGCCTGATCTGCCCCACGGTGGGCGCCAAATGTCGTCGTGGTGAAACAACATATGCCATGGGATGGCTTAAATGGGGGCCGACTGTACACTGGTGGATCCGGGAGAGGGAAGGCTCAGAAGAAACCGGGCACAGAACTCACTGCTAACACATCGAGCTACCCAGGTTTGGGGCCCTCGTGAGGAGGTAACACCCCTACTCCTGCATGTCTAATCTATATGAGCTTCACATGAGAGCTACAATGGTGCTCCTTGAGCTATTCATCTGCCTATCTAAGGCTGCACTGGGCAGGAGCTGGAGAGCTAGTGCTAGAGAGCTCCCATGGAGCGAGAGAGAATGAGCCTCCTCCGGAGGCTGGGGTGATCGATCCCCCTGGTGCCCCTTATATAGGGAGCCCAGGGGACAAGGGATGCCCCACAATACACTATGCACACACTGTAGCTAAGTTGACTACTGGGGTCTTATCATACTGTGGGTTGCATCATCCTGGTACCGTACTTGGTACTGTGGCTGGTGTCATGGTCATGGGCTTGTCCCATCGTGGCTGTACTTGGAGTCCTTGGCTTCGTCTTCTAGCGGCTGTCTTCAGGATCACCATATCATTAGTCTTATCCTCCTCCTGAGGATAAGACTGACTAGGAGAGGAGGTATATGCTGGTCTGAGCCAATGGGCGTCCCAAGACCAGCATACGGCGATGGAGAATATGCCAGTCCGAGCCTAGAGGCGTCCCAGGACTGGCATAGGGCGCTGGAGTCGATGCCGAATGATGAAAATATGCCGGAGGGAGTAAATATCGACCCTGGAGAGTAATAATCCGGCCTGGGCTAGGGAATTCCGGCCTAGCCCGGCCAGAACAGTGAATAAAAGGTGGCCCAGCCGGAGTAGTTAATCCGGCCCAGCTGGAGCTAAGGTTTGACAGCCCGGAGGGAAATCCCGGCCAGGCCGGATCCTCCTGATCCGGCCCAGCCGGGCGCAGAGGAAATAGCGGCCTGGAGGGAGCTCAGCCGGGCGGCCAGCCGAAGGCCCATCCGGGGCGCGTGGCCAAGCGGCCCAGCCGGGCGCCGGCCTGGAAGAACTCGGGAGCCCGGGGCCGGAAGCGGCCCAGCCGAGATGCGGTGGCCGACCGGCCCAGCGGGGAAGCGGGGCACCGGCCCAGCCGAGGGTCTCTGGTGCCGGCCCAGCCGGGTTGCTGGGAGGCCGGCCCAGCCAGTGCTGGAGAGAAGCCAGGGCGCGGGGAGCCCAGCCGGGATATCAGACCTCCGGCCCAGCCGGCGGGATGGATAAGCCGGCCTGGTCGGGTTAGCAGGTTATTCCGGCCAGGCCTGCAGTGTCTCGGCCCAGCAAGCCTATAATCCGGCCGGGGCTTCTATATGCCGGCCCGGGAAGATATATTCCGGCCTAGCCTTTCTGTTGAATTGCTTTTTAATATCCTGCACACATAAATCACTTATATAATGTATATTAGTTATATAGACAGGGGTACTTTGGTATACCCGGGGTTATATCCCCGACAGATTCCCCTCTCTGGCAGGGTGCCGAGAAGAGCTTTTGGACCCTCCAGATCTTCGGGTCGACGGCGGCGGCGGATTGCGATGTGTTCTAGAAAAGTGATTGGGTACTTAGGTTTTTTCCGTCGAGAGGTCTTTATAGGCGAAGGGGCATCATCAGAAGTGGCCCGAGGTGCCCTCACACATAGGGGGCGCGGCCAGGGGCTGGGCCGCGCCACCCTGGTGTGTGGGGCCCTCGTGGCCCCCCTCCAACTCCTCTTCGGATCTCTGGAAGCTTCCGAGAAAAATAAGACTTCAGGAACTTGTTTCGTCCAATTCCGAGAATATTTCATGTGTATCTTTTCTGAAACACAAAAACAGCAGAAAACAGGGAACTGGCACTGTGGCGACTTGTTAATAGGTTAGTTCCGGAAAATGCATAAAAGTGCCACGAAGTGTAACGAAACATTAGGCAAATGGTGTAAAAACAAGCATGGAGCATCAAAAATTATAGATACATTGGAGACGTATCAAGCATCCCCAAGCTTAACTCCTGCTCGTCCTCGAGTAGGTAAGTGATAACAAAGAATAATTTTTGAGGTGACATGCACCTACACAATCTTGATCACATATGTAAGCGTTGTGAGCTGGGATCAAAGAACTTAAAACATGGGCATGAAAGATATAATCTTGACAATAAGAACTTAGCGAGCATGTTGTAAACATGCAAATGAACACAAACAAAAGATCATGAAAATGAAACAGTGAAAGTCAAACGTGTGTTCAAATCATAAGGAAAAACATACAAATGGTTTTCAGCTTGTCCTTCATGGAGAGCAAAACATAAATGCATAGGACACCTTCAAGTTTAAGAGGGCGACTAGATACAAATAATTTAAGAACAAGAGAAACCAACAATATGAATCAATCAATGAAAACTTTGGGACAATGCACATTATACTAAGAATGACAACTTTGCTCTCTTAATGGTGCATAAAGATAGAAGGTGGTGACTCAACATAAAAGTAGAAGAAAGGCCCTTCGCGGAGGGAAGCAGTGATTGCAAGTTTTATAACCTTCAAAAATTTTGTTACTTACCGGCTTTGAGCTCTCATTGCCCCCATCATAAGCATCTTGAATGGTTAGAGTTAATGCGAGAACAATTATGATGCATATGCTTGACAAATCATAAGTTGAAAACCTCATGTCCCGTGAATATGAGTACCCATACCTCATGCTACTCAACTTAGAGTCCCAAGCAAGGCTCTTGTCATTGTAAGTATATATGTATCATCGAGAACCGCCAACGGGGTACCTCCATGCCCGATGACATGGAACAAGCCCACATCAAAATGACTGGACAAGCAGACAATGAACACCTCGACATCTCTTTTATTTACCAATTGTATAGCTTTTTATTTTGAGATGCGTCGTCGAATGTCCACTATGGGTATGCTGCAAATTTCCACCATGAATTATGCATGGCTTAGATTGGCGGCCCAGGCATTTCCCTAACACATATACAAACTCCATGATCCCCACAAGATTCCCAATTCATTTCACACCGCGGGCATCCATAAACAAAAGATCACGATATCAACTCAAATAAGAAGTGCAATGTTGAAAGCTTGCCCCATGACAGCATGGTTGGGCTAGTCTCCAACTTATAACTTGCAAGCATAACAACTCAACATAAGAAACCACAATGTCAAATTTTTAAGAACAGGAAAAAGTAAAGTGTGCCTTCCGGTTCGTGAGAGCTTTACTGACCAATTTTCGCATAACACTGGTAAGAGTTTAATTTGAAGAGAAAATAAAAGCAAGTCAAATTTACTTGGAATAGCAAATTGCTAGTAGGTATGTATGGTGGACACTTTGGCAAACTTGGTTTTTAGGATTTGGATGCACGAGTAGAGCTCATACTCAGTACAAGGCGAGGGCTAGCAAAGGACTGGGAGCGACCGACTAAGAGAGCAATAATGGCCATAATCATGCAAAGCGACAAAGCGACATTAAAAGAAGCATAAGATGGCATCAAAAGTCAAAAACTAAATGATCATAGAGGCTATTGGTGACTTTGTATGAGTCTAACATGTGTGAGCATGCGCCAAGTCAACCCAAATAAAGCATCAAGGAGAAAACCAAAATAATGCTTCCAAATAATAAAAACAACGCATGATTTTTTCAAAGGCTCATAAAGCAATCTCAGTTATTTGAGACAAGTCATGCTACAGTAAAACCACTAAGCATACTATCAAAAAGACATCAAGCATGACATGAAAAAGCCTAAGCCGCAGTCTACACAAGCTCCTTCTTGTACCACTTTTTTGCATAAAGCTTTTTCTCTTTTCAACACCATTTGAATTTTTTTTAAACACCTCTTTTGATGAAAACCAATAAAGATCAGAGGAAAAAATACACCTTGATGAAAAGATATGACAAGGTCTGAATGCAAATCAAGGCGAAAACGAAAACCAAAAGAAGTAGCAGAAAAAGAAGAACACTCGGTTTTTTGATAAGAATGAAAACTAGAGCGTTCTTGGCAAATCAAAAGCAAGGCAACTCCTCCATAAGAAATTTCTTGGGTCCAACCATTTATTGCAGCAAACAAAACTAAACTAACTAATAAAACTAAAACAACTGACGCTCCAAGAGAAACACATAGTGCATGAAGCAATAAAAATATAGTGTTTTGAAAGGTGACCTGATTTTTGCCGATGAAGAAGGGGTGCCTCGGGGGCATCCCCAAGCTTTGACGCTTGTACTTCTTGGATATATCTTGGGGTGATGCAAGGGCATCTCCAAGCTTGAGCTTTTGTCCATTCTTCAACTCATCTCATCATTCTCCAATCCCTACACTTGAAAACTTCCTTCATACAAAACTAAACACAAATCTATTAGCAACATTAGTGTAGCATAACATATAATCAACCTATTTTTGCTTCAGGTTTAAACCTAAAACCACCACATATATAGCATATACTACTGTAGCAACTTCCCCAAAAGTTCCGTGATCAAAATAACTCAAAAGAAAGCAATAAAGCGGCAAACACAAATATTGGCAGAAATCTGTCAAAACAGAACAGCTGACAAAGGCCGAATTTTTGAGGGGTTTTCTGTTGCTCAAATCAAAAAGTATTCAACTAACAAAAGTTTGGATATAACCTGGGGCATATGCACAAGAAATCGCGGGTCAAAAATATATACAGAGAATTTATACGAATTTTTACGGTGCAGCACCGAAAACAGTTTCAGGACAGCAACATCCCCAAATCTTACCTCACTCAAATTAGAGGCTTCTCTTCGCACAACAATGAAATAAAAAGGATAAGGAGTGGTAATTACAGTGGTAATGACTTCCAAGACTCAAATAAAAGAAAAAGTACTGAAAATAAAACATTGGGTTATCTCCCAAGAGTGCTTTCTTTAACGCCTTTGAGCTAGGCGCAGAAAATTGTGAATCACGTAATATCAAGTGATGAAGCATCAAGCTCATAATTTGCTCTAAGAATAGAGTCAAAAAGTAATTTCTTCCTTTTCCTAGGGAAGTGTTCCATACCTTTCTTGAGTGGAAATTGATATTTGATGGCACCTACAGTTCGAAGAAAGGGTCTTCCCAAAATAATAGGACATGAAGCATGGCATTCAACGTCCATAACGAGAAAATCAACGGGAACAAGGTTATTGTTAACCACAATAAGAACATCATTAATTCTTCCCAAAGGTTTCTTCTTAGCAACATCAGCAATAGGAACATCATAATAACACTTTTCAAGCGGTGGTAAGTCAAGCATGTCATAAATTTTTCTAGGCATAATAGAAATACTAGCACCTAGATCACATAAATCATGGCAATCAAAACCATTAACATGCATATCAATGATGGGTTCCCAACAATCTTCTATCTTCTTGGGAACAGAGGCTTTTTGCTGCAACTTTTCATCCCTAATTTTTATGAGACCATTGGTAATATGCTTAGTAAAAGCAACATTTAAAGAACTAGCATTGGGAGTCAAAGCAAGCTTTTGCAAGAACAAAATTACTTCAGATATATTGTAGCCATCAACATCAAAATCATTAAAGGAAATAGAGCTATCATCTCCTACACTCCAAAAAATTTCAGCACTCTTTTGAGAAAAAGTTTTGGCAGTTTTAGGATTTTTAGCACAAGGAGTGGGAGTTTTCTCTACACCAATCAAAGTAACAGGATTGCTAGCATTAGGAGCAACATCATCAGAGGTAGTAATAGTACAAACTTTCATATTCCTAGCAATCTCATCCTCTCTTTCCCATCTAGCATGCAATTCTGCTAACAATCTAATATTTTCATCAATTCCAACTTGAATAGCATTAGCAGTAGCAAAAATATTGTTCTCTTTCACATCATTAGGCAACACTTTTAATTTCAGAAGTTCAAGATCATGAGCAAGGCTATCAACTTTAGAAGCAAGAATATCAATTTTGCCTAACTTTTCCTCAACAAACTTGTTAAAAGCAGTTTGCTTACCGATGAAGTCCTTGAGCATTACCTCAAGCTCGGAGGGCGCGGCCCTACTGTTGTTGGAGGAATTACCATAAGAATTACCATAACCATTACCATTGGTAGAAGGATACGGCCTATAATTGTTACTAGCAAAATTGTTCCTATAAGCATTGTTGTTAAAATTATTGTTTCTAATGAAGTTCACATCAACATGCTCTTCTTGAGCAACCAAAGAGGCTAAAGGGACATTATTAGGATCAACATGAGTCCTATCATTAGCAAGCATAGCCATAATGGTATCAATCTTATCACTCAAGGAAGAGGTTTCCTCAACAGAATTTACCTTCTTACCTTGTGGAGCTCTCTCGGTGTGCCATTCGGAGTAATTTACCATCATGTTGTCAAGTAGCTTTGTTGCGGTGCCCAAGGTAAGGGACATAAAAGTGCCTCCAGCAGCTGAATCCAATAGGTTTCTTGAAGAAAAAATCAGTCCTGCATAAAAAGTTTGGACAATCATCCAAGTAGTCAGTCCATGAGTGGGGCAATTCTTTATCATAGATTTCATTCTTTCCCACGCTTGAGCAACATGTTCATTATCAAACTGACTAAACTTCATAATATTGCTATGCAAAGATATAATTTTAGCAGGAGGATAGTATCTACTAATAAAAGCATCCTTACACTTAATCCATGAATTAATACTATTCTTAGTCAAAGACAGCAACCAATCTTTAGCTTTTCCTCTCAAAGAAAAAGGAAACAGCATGAGCTTAATAATATCACTTTCTACATCCTTATATTTCTGCATCTCACATAGCTCAACAAAATTGTTGAGATGAGCTGCAGCATCTTCAGTACTAGCACCAGAGAATTGCTCTTTCATAACAAGGTTCAATAAAGCAGGCTTAATCTCATAAAAGTTTGCAGCAGGAACAGGTGGCGCAATAGGAGTGCAGATAAAATCACTATTGTTCGTACTAGTAAAGTCACACAGCTTGGTGTTTTCGGGATTAGCCATTTCAGCAAAACTAAAAGCAGACAAGTAAAAACAACTACCAAGGATTCTAATTTTTTGGGTTTTTGATAAAAAACGATGCATGTAAAATAAATAAAGTAAAGCAAAATAGTAACAAAGTAAAGGATATGCGTGCGAAAACTCCCCTCGCAGAAGTCTTCTACTTCCTCCCCGGCAACGGCGCCAGAAAATAGCTTGATGCATGGTTGATGACCAGCCCGTTGGGAACCCCAAGAGGAAGGTGTGATGAATATAGCAGCAAGATTTTCCCTCAGTTAAGAAACCAAGGTTTATCGTTCAGGAGAGGAGAGACAAACGACTGAAGGTGATGCTTTGCAAGCTTCGCGACAGCTTCGGACAATTTATTTATGGCGCCTCGTCCAAGCTTTGCTTTACGAGCAGCAACGTGGAACCTGCACACAACACAACCAAATACTTTGTTCCCAACTTGCGACGAGGTTGTCAATCTCACCGGTTTGCTTGAAACAAAGGGTATGAGCGTATCGAGTGGAAAGCAGTGAAAGTATGCGAGTAAAGTAAACAGTGCGAGTAAAGTAAATAGGTGATAGCAATATGATGGAAATAGGACCGGGGTCCACAGTTCACTAGTGGTGTCTCTCCATAAAATAACACATGCTGGGTAAACAAATTACAGTTGGGCAATTGATAGAATAAAGATAAACGTGATATGTCAAGAAGATCACTATGCGATTTACTCTGGGCATTACAACAAAATACATAGACCGCCATCCAACTGCATCTATGACTAATAATCCACTCACGGGGATATCATCCGAACACCCCATGAGTATTAAGTTACGAACAATAGATAATTGCATTAAGCAAAGTGTGTAATGTAAACAAAGCATATGCCCTTGAGCATATGAATGTTGTTTTCTCCCTAGTAGCAACAGCACATCTACAACCTTAGAGGTTTCTGTCACTCCCCCAGGTTAAATAGAGGCATGAACCCACTATCGAGCATAAATACCCCCTCTTGAAGTCACTAGCAACTACTCGGCCAAGATAGCTACTAACAACGGAGAGCATGCAAGATCATAAACAACATAGAGATAACATAAGATATATTTCAGTATAGCAACTCAATCATAACACCAATATTCATCGGATCCCAACAAACCAAACATGTAGAATTACATAACGGTGATCTCAATCATGTAGGGCAGCTCATGAGATCTAAATATGAAGCACATGGTGGAGGAGACAACCATCTAGCTACTGCTATGGACCCATAGTCCAAGGTAGACTACTCACTCATCGCTCCGGAGGCAAGCATGGCGATGAAGAAGACCTCCGGTGGCGATTCCCCTCTTTGGCAGGGTGCTGGGAAGAGCTTCTGGACCCTCCCGATCTTCGGGTCGACGGCGGCGGCGGATCGCGATATGTTCTGGAAAAGTGATCGGGTACTTAGGTTTTTTTCCGTCGGGGGGTCTTTATAGGCGAAGGGGCATCGTCAGAAGTGGCCCGAGGTGCCCTCACACATAGGGGGCGCGGCCAGGGGCTGGGCCGCGCCGCCCTGGTGTGTGGGGCCCTCGTGGCCCCCCTCCAACTCCTCTTCTGATCTCTAGAAGCTTCCGGGAAAAATAAGACTTTAGGAACTTTTTTCATCCAATTCCGAGAATATTTCCTGTGTAGCTTTTCTGAAACACAAAAACAACAGAAAACAGGGAACTGGCACTGTGGCGACTTGTTAATAGGTTAGTTCCAGAAAATGCATAAAAGTGCCATGAAGTGTAATGAAACATTAGGCAAATTGTGTAAAAACAAGCATGGAGCATCAGAAATTATAGATACGTTGGAGACGTATCACATGCTCTCTGTCGCTAGTAGATGCCTTAGCCAAGTAGATGCCTGTGACTCCAAGAGGGAGTATTTATGCTCGATAGTGGGTCCATGCCTCTAGTAATCTAGGAGAGTGACGATAACTTCTACGGTTGTAGATGTGCTGTTGCTACTAGGGAGAAAACAACAATCTTTTGTTCAAGGATAATTGTATTGTTTTACACACTTTGCTTAAGGCGATAATTTGTTGCTTGCAACTTAATACCCAAAGGTTGTTCAGATGATATCCTGAAGGTGGATTATTAGTCATAGATGCAGTTGGATTACGGTCTATGTATTATGTTGTAATGCCCAAATGAATCTCATAGTGATCTTCATGTCATGTACATGCATTGTTATGCATTCTCTACTTGTCAATTGCCCAACTGTAATTTGTTCACCCAACATGTTATTTATCTTTATGTAAAGACACCTCTAGTGAACTGTGGACCCCGGTCCATTCCTTTACATTGATAATACCATCTACTGCAAACACTATTTACTTTCTGCAAGTACTATTTTATTCACTGCAAACAAACATCTCTTTCCACACTATACGTTTAATCCTTTGTTTTCAGCAAAACCAGTGAGATTGATAACCTCACTGTAAGTTGGGGCAAAGTATTTTGGTTGTGTTGTGTGCAGGTTCCACATTGTTGTCTGACGCCGGTAGTGCACCCTACCAAAAGTCAGCTAGCAGCAACCTTCAGAAGTGATTTCTTTCTCCTACTGGTCGATTAAACTTTGGTTTCATACTGAGGGAAAACTTACTGATGTGCTCATCATACCTTCCTCTTGGGGTTTCCCAACGGGTCCTGTGAGACATCAACCATATCTCGGGGACAACAAGAGGGCCATGGACGAGTACACCTCTGAGATTTTCATGGGTAGCAAGAGCACCAATGTGTTGCACAATACTTGTGAGGACTCGGTTCTAGATGCAGCTATCATCCTTGACCTAGTGCTTCTAGTAAATCTTGGCGCTAGGATCCAACTGAAATTCCAAAGCCATGTAATTAAAAGTGGGGGCATTGTAAGATGAGATGATGTTTTACAAACAATATGTGTGTTGATGATCATATCCAATTTCATCATCTCACTGTGAAAGAGAAGTTCCAATCTTTCCACCATGTGTCCACAATTCTAAGCTATCTTACCAAGGCTCCACTTGCAAGTGCGATCAGTTCTCACTATGAATTAGTCGTCACTAAGAGCGTTATACCCATGTAATTCTTTTTTGCTTTGAAAATTGAATATGTATTATGTTTATAGAAGTCTTTATTTTTTGAACAAGTTTTCACAGGGACACAAGTGGCTAATGCATTGGCAAAGCAGAGGGTCATGATTGAGAACATCCTTTGGGCATGTGTGGGGCTGGCCCCTCAGAACAACATGATACTGTTAGCATAAGTAATGTGTCAAGCGAATTTACTCATCATAAGGGGAAGAGAAAAGTATCAGCACCGGAAGGGAATAACAGTAGGACAGTGGAAAGGGAAGGGCAAAGTGGATATATCTCAGAGTCAAAGGAAATAGTAATTTTGTTATTTTAACAATTTTTAGAAATAAAATTATCTAACCATTGTTTTGTAGTTAAATGAGATGAAAAACATAAATGATTATTCAAATAATCCTCAAAATACTTTTTAACAATAAGAAAAATTCTTGAATGGTATTTTATCACTTGTGTGAATTTTTTAAAACAAAAATTTTAATTATATCTTTGCTAAATGACTTGGGTATTAATAAAGTACCAAAAGAAAACAAAAACACGAATAATACTTTCCAAAATTTTGGAGGACATTATTTTAAATTAAAGAGTACCATTTTGGATATGTGAATATTTAAAATATTATATGAATTGAAATCAAATTAAGAAGAATATATTGGAATTTCTTTTGAGCTTGCAATATATCCATCTTTGGGGCATAGAAAGATTTTTCACAGAGTTCTGGCTATCCGAGATCCTTTCGGTGGCTCATAGCTTATCCGGTTGTTCGATCAACGATGTGCAACAGTTCAATGAGTCTTTCTATAGCAAAGCAGTATATCACTTGTGAACAATGAAAATATTTTAGATATATGAAAATTCTAAAGTGAAATTCATATGAAAATTCTAAAGTGAAATTCATATGAAAATTCTAAAGTGAAATTCATATGATCAACAAGAAACTCACATAACAAATCACTCAAACACACGGTAAGGGCTTATCAAAACTATTTTGCAAATAATCTTTTCAAATCATTTGGATTTTTTAAACATTGTCTTCTATTTGGACAATGGTGATTCTTCAGAACCCGAGGTCTAGGGTTATGTAAAACCTTTGAACTGCATTATCTTGCAGTTATCAGGCAAGTTCACTCTTGTTCATATCTGTTGATTATTTTCGAAAGTACCAATTGAGTAGTATTTCATACCACATGCATCAAAGTGCTACTTTCAAATAAATTGGTGGATGATGGAACCACGGATTGGGTGTACGATCGGAGCATCATAAGATGGAGGTTCCATTATACCGGGAATATATAGGACTTAATAACAACTGTTATCAGTCATTCCAAAGCACCATAAATCGCGCTAACCACAGAACTTGGTACGGGACAAGCGAATCAGAAGTTACTTCTGAGTTTCGTATATCCTCGGAGGCATAACCAGATTGAAATTACTTTTGGGGAAAATCAATGGGTGGGAGCCCGTGGTAAACGTCCCTACTCTGTGTTACAGAGTAACGATTAGTGTCTTCTAGTGGAGAGGGTGATTGATTCGTACCGAGGTCCAGATTATTGCAATGGGTTGATTACGGAATGAGGTTGTGCTCGGCATGATTTGGCTACACTTGGTAACTGGCCTCATACCGAAGGAAGTATGATATTGGCATTAGGGCCAAGGACATTTGTGGGCAAACTAGCGGACCTCTGCAGAGTGTATAGAATTGTGACATGTTACTCCCTATTCCGGGAAAGGAATTGCAAATGCCGCATGGAAAGGAACTATGCAAAAGTTATAACAACCCGCGAAGGCTGATGAACATAGTTTTTATGAAATTAAAACTTGGATTCATCTAACAAAAACTATTTTCCAAAACTTACATATGTTTGGAAATTTCTTTTGTTCCAAGCTGTTATTTTATTTAGCATGAAACACCATTTCCATAGAACTTGCTGAGTACACATGTACTCAATCTATCCTCGAAAACCCTTGCTTTAGATTGTGAGAATAGCGAAGATGTTCCTCGCGATAGTGAGGAACAATACTACAAGGAGCCGGATCTCTCTGGAGGAGTAGAAGGAGTTGACTACGGTATCGTTTACGGTACTAGCAATGAGGAACTGGACACTGAAGCGTAGAACTATAGGATAGTTAGTGGAGCTTAGCGATAGTTCATACATAAGTTGCTCATACTCGTAATGGTGCTATGCCTTATACTACAATTACTAATTAGATTTGCTAGTTTGAGCTGGTTTTCAAATAAGACTCCTCAATGGACCGAGGATGATCTCGAAGCTTTTGTACACTTTTGGTTGGTATCTATGAACACGTAAAGTTGTGGACCCGCAATGTTTCGGTTGTACCACTCTCAGGGATGTGATATTTACGGAAGGGGACTTTCGTGAGTATTATATCGATGACTTGTACACTACACATGCAGTGGTGTTCTGGGTCACCGCAAACATGATGGACAATGTGGTTGTGTAGTGGACAACCAATACTGGATGGTATAGTGACATTGTCGTCGGGCTCAATGATACCATGGACAACCTCCTAGCTTCTTTAGACAAGAGTGAGGCTCAAATATCGACATCAACCATGTACAACATAACTTATGTCATAGAGAGGGTACCAACTGTCAACAACACCCTCAGAACACCTTCATTCCTGGTGCGTATCTAGCTAGTTAGCTCTGTAGAAGAAATTAAGTATTTATCATGTTTCATTCCTGGATTTGAACTATCCTAAGATTGCTTTTTTTTGTGCATTCATGCTCATGGTTGATTGAGCTAACCATCAAGAAGAACTCATTGATCTATGGTGATGACTTCTAGAGCGGCAAACTAAGATAAAGCCAGTCCTGGTTGACTTTCTCGTCAGTGCTAGAATGAAGGTACCTTTAAAATAAACTTATTGTCTATGTTGATGTAAATCCCCCATGATCAAACCACAACTTTTTCAATAGATCAATGTTTTTGTATTTTGCCTTCGGCCCACCTCGATTGGCATGTATAACACCCCTGGGCAACTACAACAACATAAACCTCTTAGTGCCGCATTTATTCCAGTCCAAGGAGATCTCCAAGAGTGGTGTGGTGTATGACATGGTCACCATCAACAACATACTTTTACAACCCAAGGGAGCACCTTTTCCACGTCATCATCATCAAGGTCCCTTCATCTGAGTTAGCTATTGGTTGCTACCTTGCATGCACGTTAACAGTTCAAGAAAACTTGATTCAAACATAAACAACTTGTTCATGACACTACAGTATGCATCATATCTCGGGGACAACAAGAGAACCATGGAAGAGTACACCTATGAGATTTTAATGGGTCGCAAGAGCACCAATGTGTTGTGCAATACTTGTGAGTTCTTGCTTTAGCTGCACCTACCATCCTTGATCTGGTTCTCGTGGTCAAGTTTAGTGCTAGGATCCAACTGAAAGTCCAAATCCAGGTAATTAAAAGTGGAGGCATTGTAGGATCAAATAATTTTCACAAATAAGATGGGTGCTGATGATCGTATCCCATTTCTATTTAATTTCATCTCACTGTGTAAGAGAAGTTCCAATATTTCCACTCTATGACCACCATTCTAATTAAGCTATCTTAGCAAAGCTCCACTTGCAAGTGCAATCCATTCTCACTATGAATTAGTTGCCATGCTTGAGGGTCATGCAAGTGCAATCAATTCTCACTGTGATATTTATGTTTATAGAAGTATTTATTTCTTGGAACAAGTTCCCCCAAGGACACTAGTGGTGAGTGCACTAGCAAAGCATAGGGTCATGATTGAGAGCATCCTTAGGACTTGTGTTGGGCTAGCCCCTCTAAACAACATGATACATGAGCACAAGTAATGTGCCGAGTGAATTTACTCATCACAAGGGGAAGAACAAAGTATCAACACCCAGAAGGAATAACAAGAGGACAATGAAAGGGGAAGGGTAAAGTGGAGATCATGTCAAGCATTGATCCTCTTGGGGCTTTTAGTTCATTACTTGCCCCTGCTCCTATTTTTTTCCTACTTTTAGACCACTTTTGGTGATGTAAATAGATTCATGTATGGTAGAAGCAAAGGTTAGTAATTTAGTTATTTTTCTTTTAATGGAGGACGTAGAAACCACCAACCTAATATTTGAAACTTCTAATCGCATAATGGCTTGCTAATTGTTAGATCAATATTTTCTTGCTCTAATTTTTTTATTGCTTGCTGATGAACTCGTCTTTGTAGCTTTATGGATCCTCTTGTTATCGTCGCATCTGCCACACCCATCGCTAGTTGAAGGACCATCACCGCCTCCAATTGCCATCACTACCTTGTGATGTTGGATCGATGGGGATTGAACCCAAATTTAACATGGGATATGCACCCTTGCATGTAACCATATCAGTTGATGCTCAAATGGTCTAATGTACTTACACAGTTTATCAATTAATTGTCCAATGCACCTTTGCATGTAACCTGATCAGTCAATGTCGTAATTATCTAATCTTTTTTACATATTTTATCACTCTATCCGGCATTGCATGTAACCAGATCAGTCAAAAAAGTGGGCCTAGCTTACTTGGTTAGGGAAGTGGATGTACGACCCAACCACCCAAATTCAAGACCTTGTATGTAACCAGATCATTCCATGTTCAAATGATCAATGAGTTTAGATAGTTTTATCGATTAACTTATAGTTAACCATCCTCTCGTACTGTACTTTATCGGTGGATATTTTTCAGAAGCATTTCATGGTCAACCAAGCAGAAGGTACATAAATGCTAATTATTTTAGCTCCCTGACCCAGGCTTCGACAAATAGAGTTGGCAGCTACAATGGGGAGGAGGTCTACGCACATTTCAAGAGGCTTGGACCCATGGTACAATCCTTTTTATTAATTATTTTGCTCTTATTTTCTTGCAGGGCGGTAGTAAATTGGCTGAGATTTATTATTTGTGTGGAAGTAACATATACTATGTCCATTGCAAATTCCAGAGCAACATGTTACGATCGTGACTTTAGGGATAAAATGTTGTTAGTTAATGAACATGCATACATAACACTGAAGGGTTTTCCTTGCTTCAATTTATTTCTATAGGCAAACCCCAAAAACATTTGTGTTTGGTGGATGGGACATCAACAACATGAACATGGCTGATGCCATGGTCAGAGCCAAGGTAATGGTCATTGACATGCATAAGTAGCTCAGGGGCCATATGAAGTCCTTGGTGCCCCTCCCAGCATCTTCAGCGATGACTTATATCACCAAAAACCAAGGTTCCCATGCTAACAATATCATCAAGGGCACCAAGAAGGAGCAAGTGGACCATATCATCTAGGACAAATCATGTAAATAATTAGATCATCACATTTAGAAAGGAGTTTTTTTGGTTTGTTCATGATATTGGATTTTGCATGGAATGGAACAGAGAGTTCAAGGAGAAGAACACAATGGACAAGGTGATTGGGCTGTGGACAACCAACACTGAATGGTATAGTGACATTGTCATCAGGCTCCATGATACCATGGACAATCTCCTGGCTTCTTTCGACAAGAATGAGGCAAAGATCTTGCTGTCAACCACGTACATATAGCTTGTCTCACAGAGAAGGTACCATTTTTCATTAATAGCCCTTAGAACAGCTTCGTGCCCGATGCATATCTAGCTAGTTAGCTTTGCAGAAGAAACTAAATATTTATCATGTTCCATTCCTAGATTTGAACTATGCTAAGATCCTTTGATTTGTGTATCCATGCGCATGGTTGATTGAGCTAGCCATTAAGAAGAACAGTGTGGCGATGACTTCAAGAGCGGGCAAACTAAGATGAAGTCTGTCCTAGTTGACTTCCTCGTTGGTGCTGGAATCATGGTATCTTCAAAAGAAACTTATGGACTATGTTTATTTGAATCCCCCATTATCAAACATTTTTTTCAACAAATCAATGTTTTTGTTTTTTCTTGCAGTGCACCTCGATTGCCATCTATAACCACCTGTGCGAAAACGATGACATAAACCTCTTAGTGCCACATGTATTCCAGTCCAAGGAGATCTCCAAGAGCAATGTGGTGGATGACATGGTCACTGATATATCTCTAACATATCTATAATTTTTGATGCCCCATGCTTCTTTTTTCACCATTTGCTTAGTGTTTTGTTACCTTCATGGCATTTTTATGCATTTTCTAGAACTAACCTATTAACGAGATGCCACAGTGCCAGTTCCCTATTTTCTGCTGTTTTTGTGTTTCAGAAAAGTTACACAGGAAATATTCTCGGAATTGGACGAAACAAAAGCCGAACATCCAGAAATTTACCGAAGCTTGATGACCCACAAGTATAGGGGGTGTATCGTAGTACTTTCGATAAATAAAAGTGTCGAACCCAACGAGGAGCAGAAGGTGTTGATGAGCGGTTTTGATCAAGGAATCACTGTAAATACTAGCAAACAGGTTTTCAGGGGTATTTGGTAACAACACTAGTGAAATAGCACCACAACAATATCAAACCATTAAATATTTCTCAACAATAATTCACTACTAACATCTTGACTTCGCCCATGTCCTCAAGAACTAAACGAACTACTCACAAGACATCATATGGATCATGATCAGAGGTGAAATAATGGTAAATAACAATCTGAACATAAACCTTAATTCAACGGTTCCACTTAATAGCATCAACTACAAGAGTAATCAACACCGGGAAAGTTTCCCCTATGAATATAACAAGATCCAACTCAAGATGTTACAGCGGGATGGCGTGGTGATGGTGGAGATGAAGGTGCTGGTGATGGAGATGATGATGATGATGATCCCGATGAAGTCTGGTGCGATGGTGATGACAATGGCGATGATCTCCCCTCTCCGGGAAGGAATTTCCCTGGCAGATTTCTGCCTGCTGGAGAGCTTTTCTCTCTCTGATGTTTTCCGCCCCGCAGAGGCGGCGATGTCTAACTCTGAGCCCCCCCTTGACTTAGGTTTTCGGGGATGATGAAATACGCGGAGGGGCGAGACCAGACGTGGGCCAGGGTGGCCTCACGCAGGGCTGGCGCAGCCAGGGGGCTGGCCGCGCCACCCTGGCGTGTGGAGCCCCCCTGGCTCCTCTCGACTCCTCCTTCTGGCTTCCTGAGTCTTCTGGGAAAATATAATTTCTGGGTATTTTTCTGGAATTATCCTGATCTTCAAAATATGGTCTCTTGATGGTCCTTTTTCCAGCAGAATCCTGACTCCGGCAGCAACTCCTCCGATGATCATCAAACATGTGAAAGCAACGGAAATAACATAAGTATCATATCTAAATATGAAATATATCAATGAATAACAGTAAATTATGATACAAAATAGTGATGCAAATTGGACGTATCAACCCCCCCCCCCCAAGCTTAGACCTCGCTTGTCCCCAAGCGAAAACTAAACTCGGTAAACATGACCACAGGTTTATGGAGTGAAGTGTCGATAATCAAAATACGGACAAGAAGCATCACATTTACCAAGGCACAAATTATAATAAACAACAACTTCCCTTTATAAGATATAGACTTGCAATAGGTAAAAGGGAATCACATGTAAAGATGCATAAGGTAAACTATAATTGGCAATGGCAAACCTTAGTTCTTGGTCAAAGAATGATGAACAAGCTATTCTTTCTTTTAAACGGAGCCTTTTAAAACAGAGCTAATATAGCAAAGACTATATGCTCAACAAAGTAAACTTTTGCATTCATAGAGAGCTTTCAAAGATATATTCCTTCAGACAAAAGCATTATACAAAACAAGGAAGATAATAAACATGATTAAACGGATCAACATATGGGTGAGTGAAACATAACAACTCAAATGCTTGCTTGAGACAGAGGGAAATAGGTTGACTCAACATAAAAGTAAAAGATTGGCCCTTCGCAGAGGGAAGCAGGGATTAAACATGTGCTAGAGCTTTTCATTTGTAAAACAGAGGTAAAAAAAATTGTTTTGAGAGGTGGTTGCTTTTGTCAACGACTAGCAACGGAGTTCTTGATATCTTCCATACTAAACAAGTGAGAGCGGTTCCGAGATGTTTGATTAATTGGCACTTTGGTGCTCTTTTATAGCTTTGCACTCCTCCCCATGATGACCCACAAGTATAGGGGGTGTATCGTAGTACTTTCGATAAATAAGAGTGTCGAACCCAACGAGGAGCAGAAGGTGTTGATGAGCAGTTTTGATCAAGGAATCACTGTAAATACTAGCAAATAGGTTTTCAGGGGTATTTGGTAATACGAATAAATAAAGTGCGAGTAAACAAAAGACAGTAGTAACAATTGCAGCAAGTGGCCCAATCCTTTATTCAGCAAAGGACAAGCCGGTTGTGTACTTATAATAACCAAACGTTCTCGAGGACACACGGGAGTTTCTGTCAAGAGCTTTCGCTTCATAGAGCCAATAGTATTTATTGGTTTGATAGGTGTTATGGGGGTGAACCTGTGCTAGCGCACTACCCTTACTAGGATAAATACACACTTGTTATTAAACCCCTTGCAAGCATCCGCAAATACAAGAAAGTAATTAAGATAAATCTAACCACAGCCTTAAACTCTAGGATCCTACGCTCCCTGGTGCAATGGTTTCCCAACGGAGGTTTAGGTTTCTGTCACTCCAGCAACCCCACAATCGGTAGCCAAATACACAATGCATCTCACTAGGCCCATAAATGGTGAAGTATCATGTAGTCGATGTTCACATGACACCACTAGTGAAATAGCACCACAACAACATCAAACCATTAAATATTTCTCAACAATAATTCACTACTAACATCTTGACTTCTCCCATGTCCTCAAGAACTAAACGAACTACTCACAAGACATCATATGGATCATGATCAGAGGTGAAATAATGGTAAATAACAATCTGAACATAAACCTTAATTCAACGGTTCCACCCAATAGCATCAACTACAAGAGTAATCAACACAGGGAAAGTTTCCCCTATGAATATAACAAGATCCAACTCAAGATGTTACAGCGGGATGGCGTGGTGATGGTGGAGATGAAGGTGCTGGTGATGGAGATGATGATGATGATCCCGATGAAGTCCAGTGCGATGGTGATGACGATGGCGACGATCTCCCCTCTCCGGGAAGGAATTTCCCCAGCAGATTTCTCCCTGCCGGAGAGCTTTCTCTCTCTGGTGTTCTCCGCCCCGCAGAGGCGGCTGTGTCTAACTCTGAGCCCCCCCTTTGACTTAGGTTTTCGGGGACGATGATGTACGCGGAGGGGCGAGACCAGAGGTGGGCCAGGGCAGCCCCACACAGGGCTGGCGCGGCCAGGGGTGGGCCCGCGCCGCCCTGGCGTGTGGAGCCCCCCTGGCTCCTCTCGACTCCCCCTTCTGGCTTCCTGAGTCTTCTGGGAAAATATAATTTCTGGGTATTTTCCTGGAATTTTCCTGATCTTCAAAATATGGTCTCTTGATGGTCCTTTTTCCAGCAGAATCCTGACTCCGGCAGCAACTCCTCCGATGATCATCAAACATGTGAAAACAAAGGAAATAACATAAGTAACTTATCTAAATATGAAATATATCAATGAATAACAGTAAATTATGATACAAAATAGTGATGCAAATTGGACGTATCAACCCCCCCAAGCTTAGACCTCGCTTGTCCCCAAGCGAAAACTAAACTCGGTAAACATGACCACAGGTTTATGGAGTGAAGTGTCGATAATCAAAATAAGGACAAGAAGCATCACATTCACTAAGGCACAAATTATAATAGACAGCAACTTCCCTTTATAAGATGTAGACTTGCAATAGGTAAAAGGGAATCACATGTAAAGATGCACAAGGTAAATTATAATTGGCAATGGCAAACCTTAGTTCTTGGTCTAAGGGTGGAGAACAAACTATTCTCTCTTTTAAACGGAGCCTTTTAAAACAGAGCTAATATAGCAAAGACTATATGCTCAACAAAGTAAACTTTTGCATTCAAAGAAAGCTTTCAAAGATATATTCCTTCAGACAAAAGCATTATACAAAACAAGGAAGATAATAAACATGATTAAACGGATCAACATATGGGTGAGTGAAACATAACAACTCAAATGCTTGCTTGAGACAGAGGGAAATAGGTTGACTCAACATAAAAGTAAAAGATAGGCCCTTCGCAGAGGGAAGCAGGGATTAAACATGTGCTAGAGCTTTTCATTTGTAAAGCAGAGGTAAAAATTGTTTTGAGAGGTGGTTGCTTTTGTCAACGACTAGCAATGGAGTTCTTGATATCTTCCATACTAAACAAGTGAGAGCGGTTCCGAGATGTTTGATTAATTGGCACTTTGGTGCTCTTTTATAGCTTTGCACTCCTCCCCACCTTTTTCCTTTCTCAAACCATGGCTAACCGATTTCATCGGGTGCCGACCAACTTTCACATTCCAATGGAGGAGCGCCTTTTTTCTTTCTTTTCTACTCAAACTTCAAGGTAAAGTTGCTACTGACCAAGCTAGGTTTGCCAAAACCAACTAAATCTACTCATGCTCCCAATGTGATACCAATACCAATCAACAAGACTAGTCACATAAAAGAGATTGCAGACTAACATAAAGTGTGCGAAAAGTAAATGATAAAACTTCTCATTAATATTTCATTACCGCAACTCACACCAAGGGATACATAGATAACTGACTAAGGAGGATACTTCCAATTGCAAACTATTCTATATGATAACTTCTCTATTCATGATATGACTCTACTTGAAAGGTAAATGAGCAAAAGGTAATGATGTGATACCGCGGCACTCCCCCAAGCTTGGAACAAGCCAAGGAGATGCCTATACCGATGACGAATTACTCCTCTGGTGCTGTTGGAAGCAGCCTTGGATTAATGAAATATTCCTGCATCAAGCGAAGCCTGAGATTCTCTTCTTGAAGCATCTTTACCTCCCTCTTCAAATCTTGATATTGAGTGCAAAACTCAAAAGTGACCAGCATGCCGTGTTCTATCACGGGCATGGAGTCAAGATCCAAAACATGATATGTTGGTCCCTGCAAATCATGAGAAAAGATACGTCTAGCTTTCGTTGGTCCTTCAAAAGTAGGGTTCGTCGGACTTGCTCTTCCAGAACCTAGCACCTCCTTCCACTTCTGGCGCTGGTGATCATCTACATAGGGCCTTTTGCCCTTGTCGTCGCTTGAAGAGGCCATGACTCCCCCAAGCTTAAGATCAACTCCTGGCAGAAACAGCTCGAAACAAAACACGACGAGAAAACGATATACAGACCTCGGGGACTCCGGGGGGTTAAATAGGCGAAAATTATACATCGAAACGAAGTCACAGGAGGAAACCGGGACGGAAACGAGTTCCAGGGTGTTCTCACACCCAGGTGGCGCGGCCAGGGGTGGGCCCGCGCCACCTGTGTGTGAGACACACACGGACTCTTTTTCCTCCCCGTTTTCGTCTCATGATTTTTCATATTTAGTAAAAACAGCAAAAATATTAAAAGAAGAACTTTTCGCGAAACTTTTCTGACTAGAACTGTTACCTATTCGAAAGCAAACTCTGCAGGTTCCTGCAATTTGTCTTGGATGTAATCTTCCGGAGAAACTGTTTCAATAACGTCAACATCTTCATTATAAGAATCTCCAGAAATATAATGCTTGAGTCTTTGCCCATTCACCACTTGTGTAGAATCATCTTTCAATGAAGCAATCTTAATAGCACCTGAGCGGTACACTTCCACAATAACATATGGTCCTTCCCATTTAGAGAGTAATTTTCCTGCCAAAAATCTGAGACGAGACCTATACAAAAGAACTTTCTCACCAACATGAAACTCTCTCTTAAGAATTCTCTTATCATGCCATTGCTTGACTTTCTCTTTGAAAAGTCTGGCATTCTCATACGCTTCGTTTCTCCACTCATCTAGAGAACTCAAATCTAACAACCTTTTCTTACCGGCTAGTTTAAAATCTCTGTTAAGCTCTCTCACTGCCCAAAAAGCTTTGTGTTCTAATTCTAAGGGCAAGTGACACGCTTTTCCGTAAACCATCTTATAAGGGGACATACCCATGGGATTCTTATAAGCAGTTCTATAAGCCCATAAAGCGTCGTTTAACTTACTAGCCCAGTTTTTACTAGATCTATTGACAGTCTTCTGCAAGATAGACTTGATCTCTCTATTTGAAAGTTCTACCTGCCCACTAGTTTGGGGATGATAAGCAGAAGCAATTCTATGATTGACATCATATTTAGCAAGAGTTTTTCTAAAACCACCGTGAATAAAATGAGAACCTCCGTCAGTCATAAGATATCTAGGCACTCCGAACCTAGGAAAAATAACATCCTTAAGCATTTTTAACGAAGTCTCACCATCGGCACTCTTTGTAGGTATGGCTTCTACCCATTTAGTAACATAATCAACAGGAACAAGTCTATGGGTATAGCCTTTCGAAGGAGGAAAAGGACCCATAAAGTCAAATCCCCAACAATCAAACGGTTCAATAACGAGAGTGTAATTCATAGGCATTTCATTGCGTCTGGAAATATTACCGACTCTTTGACATTCATCACAAGATAAAACATACCTTCTGGCATCCTTAAAGAGGGTTGGCCAATAAAAACCTGACTGTAGAACCTTTTGCACGGTTCTATCTCCAGCATGATGCCCTCCATAAGCACTGCTATGACATTTTCTTAATATCTCTTGTTGCTCATATTCCGGTACGCATCTTCTCATAATACCATCAACTCCTTCTTTATATAAATGTGGGTCATCCCAAAAGTAATGCCTCAAATCATAAAAGAATTTTCTTCTTTGCTGAGCTGTAAAGGTCGGAGGCAAATACTTGGAAACAATAAAGTTAGCATAATCAGCATACCAAGGAAGGTCTCGCGAAGTTGCATTAATTGCATCCAACTGTTCATTTGGAAAACTATCATTAACAGGAATAGGATCAAAAGAAATGTTTTCCAATCTAGACAAGTTGTCAGCCACAGGATTTTCAGCACCTTTCCTATCTATGATATGCAAATCAAACTCTTGTAAAAGCAACACCCATCTAATAAGCCTAGGCTTAGCATCCTTCTTAGTCATAAGATATCTAATAGCAGCGTGATCAGTATGAATAGTAACTTTAGAATCAACAATGTAAGATCTAAACTTATCACAAGCAAAAACAACAGCAAGAAACTCATTCTTAGTAGTAGCATAATTCTTTTGAGCAGCATCAAGAGTCTTGCTAGCATAATGAATAACATCCAACTTATTATCTATGCGCTGTCCACGAACAGCACCAACAGCAAAATCACTAGCATCACACATAATTTCAAATGGTAAATTCCAATCAGGTGGTTGAACAATAGGAGCAGTAGTTAAAGCCTTCTTAAGAGTTTCAAAAGCTTCCTTACAATCATCATCAAAGATAAATGGTACATCCTTTTAAAGAAGATTAGTAAGAGGCTTTGAAATCTTAGAGAAATCTTTAATAAACCTCCTATAGAAACCAGCATGACCAAGAACACTACGAATACCTTTAACATCTCTGGGACAGGGCATTTTCTCAATTGCCTCCACTTTTGCTCTGTCAACCTCAATACCCCTTTCAGAAATTTTATGTCCAAGGACAATTCCTTCATTTACCATAAAGTGGCATTTCTCCCAATTAAGAAAAAGGTTAGTTTCTTCGCACCTCTGCAAAACTTTATCAAGGTTGTGCAAACAATTATCAAAAGAAGTTCCATAGACGGAGAAATCGTCCATGAAGACCTCCACAATCTCTTCACAAAAGCCATGAAAAATAGCAGACATACATCTTTGAAAAGTAGCAGGAGCATTGCATAAACCAAACGGCATACGTCTATAAGCATAAGTTCCATAAGGGCAAGTAAAAGTGGTTTTCTCTTGATCATCCTTCTTAACAGCAATTTGAGAAAAACCAGAATAACCATCAAGGAAACAAAAATGAGTCTTCTTAGACAACCTTTCTAGCATTTGATCTATAAACGGTAAAAGGTAATGATCTTTCTTAGTAACCTTGTTTACCTTCCTATAATCAATGCACATTCTATAACAAACAACTACCCTTTGAGGAATAAGCTCGTTATTCTCATTAGGCACAACAGTCATACCTCCTTTCTTAGGAAAACAATGAACAGGACTAACCCATCTACTATCAGCAATAGGATAAATGATACCAGCATCAAGGAGTTTTAATACCTCATTTCTTACCACATCCTTCATCTTGGGAATTAGGCGGCGTTGATGCTCCACGACTGGCTTCGCATCTTTCTCCATATTAATGGCATGCTGACATAAAGTGGGAGAAATCCCTTTTAAATCATCAAGAGTATATCCCATAGCTCCTCGGTGTTTCCTCAATATCTCCAATAATCTTTCTTTTTCTTTTCCTGAAAGTTTAGAACTAATAATAATAGGATATATTTTCTTATCATCAATATAAGCATATTTAAGATTATCAGGCAAAGGCTTTAATTCAAACACAGGATCTTCTTTAGGCGGCAAAGTGGTACCAAGATCCTCCATAGGTAGATTATGTTTAAGTAACGGTGGCTGACGAAGAAGAATGTCATCAATCTCTTCTCTTTCCTTGCTAAAAACATCACTTTCGTGATCTTCCATGAATTGCTGCAAGGCATTATTAGGAGCAAGAGCAATAGAAGCAAGCTGCTCAACTCGAAAATTTTCATTAGGCGTGTCATTTTCATAAGAAGTCTTAGCAAACTTGGAAAAATTAAACTCATAAGACTCTCCATTAAACTTAGTAAAAAAATTCTCCTTCTTACAATCTATCACAGCACCACAGGTGTTCAAAAATGGTCTACCAAAAATAATAGGACAAGTTTTACTAGCCTCCTTACCAAGTACTAGGAAATCAGTAGGGTATTTAGTCTTACCGCAAAGAACTTCCACATCTCGGACAATACCAAGAGGCCAAACTGTCTCTCTGTTAGCAAGCTGAACAACCACATCAATATCTTCAAGTTCACAAGCGCCTATCTCGTGCATGATTTCTTTGTAAATCTCTAATGGAATAGCACTTGCACTAGCACCAATATCACATAAACCATAATAGCAATGATCTCCAATCCTGACAGAAATAACAGGAACACTTGCTTTCCTGTGCTTTTTAGGATGTGAAAGAATGTTAGAAGCATCTTCACAAAAGAGAATATATTCATCCCCTACATCTTTAGTAACAAGATCCTTCAATATAGCTACAGGAGACTTAATAGTAATTTGCTCATCAGGTTCTGCAGCTTTCTTAGTACTTTTATTAGACACACTTACCAAAGTAGAATACTTTTTTACCTTAGCAGGGAAAGGTGTCTTCTCAAAATAAGGTTCAGGCACAATGCTATCAACAGTACAAACTTCAGTAGCTGCAGCAGGAATATGACTAATAGAATCTTTGTAAGGCGCATGATATTTGTTCCAATCTTTCTTTGGAACATCAATATAAGAGGCAAAGGCCTTAAGACAATTAGCAAGTATTTGTGAATCAAGACCATATGCAGCACTAACACCATGAAAGTCATCGGTCTCCATAAAAGATTTAATGCATTCATAATCATAGTTTATACCTGACTTCCTACCTTTGTCCTTTTCCCATCCTTCAGCATTTTCTTGTATACGGTCAAGAAGTTTCCACTTAGCATCTTCTTTCATATGAGTAAATGATCCAAAGCAAGAAGCATCCAAATAATCCTTATCAGGAAGACTAAGCCGCGCATAAAAATTATAAATAACAATATTATTGGGGAGCTCATGAATGGGGCATTTGAGCATTAGTAACTTCAATCTCCCCCACGCTTGGGTAATACTCTCTCCATCATGAGGCCACAAATTATATATCCGATTACGGTCTTTATGAATTTCACTTGGAGGATAAAACTTGGAATAAAAGAGAGGCACAATATCCTCCCATGCCATAGATGGACCATCTTGGAGTAGTCGATACCACTCCTCAGCTCTGCCTTTCAATGATAATGAGAATAATTTCTTCATAACCTGGCTTGGTGAAATACCTGCACATCTGAACAACTCGCATAATTCATGTATAAATAATAAATGATCACCCAGATGGACAGTTCCATCTCCTGAACAGCAGTTATCCATAATACGCCCAACAATTTTCATAGGTATTTTAAAAGGATCAATTTTAGCAGGCGGTGGCGGTGGTGGTTCCTCCGCATGTGCAGCAGCAGTAGTAGTAGATGTGTTTCCAAATAGGAAACCAAATGGAGAGTTCTCCATAGCAGAGTAAAACAAAAATAAAAGACAAAATAAAAACAATACTCACAGCGACGGTTACCTTTACCAATTCCACCCTTCAATAGCGCTACACTCCCCGGCAACGGCGCCAGAAAATAGTCTTGATGACCCACAAGTATAGGGGGTGTATCGTAGTACTTTCGATAAATAAGAGTGTCAAACCCAACGAGGAGCAGAAGGTGTTGATGAGCAGTTTTGATCAAGGAATCACTGTAAATACTAGCAAACAGGTTTTCAGGGGTATTTGGTAATACGAAAAAATAAAGTGCGAGTAAACAAAAGACAATAGTAGCAATTGCAGCAAGTGGCCCAATCCTTTATTCAGCAAAGGACAAGCCGGTTGTGTACTTATAATAACCAAACGTTCTCGAGGACACACGGGAGTTTCTGTCAAGAGCTTTCGCTTCATAGAGCCAATAGTATTTATTGGTTTGATAGGTGTTATGGGGGTGAACCTGTGCTAGCGTACTACCCTTACTAGGATAAATACACACTAATGATTAAACCCCTTTCGAAGCATCCGCAAATACAAGAAAGTAATTAAGATAAATCTAACCACAGCCTTAAACTCTAGGATCCTACGCTCCCTGGTGCAATGGTTTCCCAACGGAGGTTTAGGTTTCTGTCACTCCAGCAACCCCACAATCGGTAGCCAAATACACAATGCATCTCACTAGGCCCATAAATGGTGAAGTATCATGTAGTCGACGTTCACATGACACCACTAGTGAAATAGCACCACAACAACATCAAACCATTAAATATTTCTCAACAATAATTCACTACTAACATCTTGACTTCTCCCATGTCCTCAAGAACTAAACGAACTACTCACAAGACATCATATGGATCATGATCAGAGGTGAAGTAATGGTAAATAACAATCTGAACATAAACCTTAATTCAACGGTTCCACCCAATAGCATCAACTACAAGAGTAATCAACACCGAGAAAGTTTCCCCTATGAATATAACAAGATCCAACTCAAGATGTTACAGCGGGATGGCGTGGTGATGGTGGAGATGAAGGTGCTGGTGATGGAGATGATGATGATGATCCCGATGAAGTCCAGTGCGATGGTGATGACGATGGCGACGATCTCCCCTCTCCGGGAAGGAATTTCCCCGGCAGATTTCTCCCTGCCGGAGAGCTTTCTCTCTCTGGTGTTCTCCGCCCCATAGAGGCGGCTGTGTCTAACTCTGAGCCCCCCCTTTGACTTAGGTTTTCGGGGACGATGGTGTACGCGGAGGGGCGAGACCAGAGGTGGGCCAGGGCGGCCCCACGCAGGGCTGGCACGGCCAGGGGTGGGCCCGCGCCGCCCTGGCGTGTGGAGCCCCCCTGGCTCCTCTCAACTCCCCCTTCTGGCTTCCTGAGTCTTCTGGGAAAATATAATTTCTGGGTATTTTCCTGGAATTTTCCTGATCTTCAAAATATGGTCTCTTGATGGTCCTTTTTCCAGCAGAATCCTGACTCCGGCAGCAACTCCTCCGATGATCATCAAACATGTGAAAACAAAGGAAATAACATAAGTAACTTATCTAAATATGAAATATATCAATGAATAACTGTAAATTATGATACAAAATAGTGATGCAAATTGGACGTATCACCCCACCTTTTTTCCTTTCTCAAACCATGGCTAACCGATTCCATCGGGTGCCGACCAACCTTCACATTCCATTGGAGGAGTGCCTATTTTCTTTCTTTTTCTTTTTGAGATTATAATGGTCTGACCAGCTCCCCTGCAAAATTAATGACGAGTAGATGAAGCTGCCTAGTCGAGGGGTACTTAATTTAGTATGGAAGATAACAAACCCATCCACTACGTCCTCATGAGTTAAAAACAGTGGCACAAAATGAGAAGTGTTTGAAGGTTTTTGAAAGGTAGCACATGAAAATTTACTTGGAATGGCTTGAAATACCATGCATAGGAATTTATAGTGGACTCTTTGGAAGTGACTTGGCTTTTGGGAATTGGATGCACGAGAAGTATTTCCTCTCAGTACAGGTTTTTGGCTAGCAAGGCTGGGTAGCAAGCATAAGAGTTGCATGAAACAAACAAACATACATATAATAAGAACAATCATGCAAACTCCCTTGAAGGTACAACGATTTTAACTTTAAGAATAACAATGCTTATAAGCCAAACATAAGGGAAAACTGAAGTGATGTAACTGCAAGCACTTCTTTATTCTTTTCTACTCAAACCTCAAGGTAAAGTTGCTACTGACCAAGCTAGGTTTGCCAAAACCAACTAAATCTACTCATGCTCCCAATGTGATACCAATACCAATCAACAAGACTAGTCATACAAGAGAGATTGCAAACTAACATAAAGTGTGCGAAAAGTAAACGATAAAACTTCTCATTAATATTTTATTACCGCAACTCACACCAAGGGATACATAGATAACTAACTAAGGAGGATACTTCCAAACTGCAAACTATTCTATACGATAACTTCTCTATTCATGATATGACTCTACTTTGAAAAGTAAATGAGCAAAAGGTGATGATGTGATACCGCGGCACTCCCCCAAGCTTGGAACAAGCCAAGAGGGATGCCTATACCGATGATGAATTACTCCTTTGGTGGTATTAGAAGCAGCCTTGGATTAATGAAATATTCCTGCATCCTGCGAAGCCTGAGATTCTCTTCTTGAAGCATCTCTACCTCCCTCTTCAAAGCTTGAAATTGAGTGCAAAACTCAAAAGTGACCAGCATGCCGTGTTCTATCACGGGCATGGAGTCAAGATCCAAAACATGATATGTTGGTCCCTGCAAATCATGAGAAAAGATACGCCTAGCTTTCGTTGGTCCTTCAAAAGCTGGGTTTTTCGGCCTTGCTCTTCCAGAACCTAGCTCCTCCTTCCACTTCTGGCGTTGGTGATCATCTACATAGGGCCCTTTGCCCTTGTTGTCACTTGAAGAGGCCATGATTCCCCCAAACTTAAGATCAACTCCTGGCAGAAACAGCTCAAAACAAAACACGACGAGAAAACGATATACAGACCTCGGGGACTCCGGGGGGTTAAATAGGCGAAAATTATACATCGAAACGAAGTCACAGGAGGAAACCGGGACGGAAACGAGTTCCGGGGTGTTCTCACACCTAGGTGGCGCGGCCAGGGGTGGTCCCGCGCCACCTACGTGTGAGGGACACACAGACTCTTTTTCCTGCCCGTTTTCGTCTTGTGATTTTTCATATTTAGTAAAAACAGCAAAAATATTAAAGGAAGAACTTTTTGCAAAACTTTTCTGACTAGAACTGTTACCTATTCGAAAGCGAACTCTGCAGGTACCTACAGTTTGTCTTGGATGTAATCTTCCGGAGAAACTGTTTCAATAACATCAACATCTTCATTATAAGAATCTCCAGAAATATAATGTTTGAGTCTTTGCCCATTCACCACTTGTGTAGAATCATCTTTCAATGAAGCGATCTTAATAGCACCTGAGCGGTACACTTCCACAATAACATATGGTCCTTCCCATTTAGAGAGTAATTTTCCTGCAAAAAATCTGAGACGAGACCTATACAAAAGAACTTTCTCACCAACATGAAACTCTCTCTTAAGAATTCTCTTATGATGCCATTGCTTGACTTTCTCTTTAAAAAGTCTGGCATTCTCATACGCTTTGTTTCTCCACTCATCTAAAGAACTCAAATCTAACAACCTTTTCTTACCGGCTAGTTTAAAATCTCGGTTAAGCTCTCTCACTGCCCAAAAAGCTTTGTGTTCTAATTCTAAGGGCAAGTGACATGCTTTTCCGTAAACCATCTTATAAGGAGACATACCCATGGGATTCTTATAAGCAGTTCTATAAGCCCATAAAGCGTCGTTTAACTTACTAGCCCAGTTTTTCCTAGATCTATTAACAGTCTTCTGCAAGATAGACTTGATCTCCCTATTTGAAAGCTCTACCTGCCCACTAGTTTGGGGATGATAAGCAGAAGCAATTCTATGATTGACATCATATTTAGCAAGAGTTTTTCTAAAACCACCGTGAATAAAATGAGAACCTCCGTCAGTCATAAGATATCTAGGCACTCCGAACCTAGGAAAAATAACATCCTTAAGCATTTTTAACGAAGTCTCACCATCGGCACTCTTTGTAGGTATGGCTTCTACCCATTTAGTAACATAATCAACAACAACAAGTATATGGGTATAGCCTTTTGAAGGAGGAAAAGGACCCATAAAGTCAAATCCCCAACAATCAAACGGTTCAATAACAAGAGTGTAACTCATAGGCATTTCATTGCGTCTAGAAATATTACCAACTCTTTGACATTCATCACAAGATAAAACATACCTTCTGGCATCCTTAAAGAGGGTTGGCCAATAAAAACCTGATTGTAGAACCTTCTGCGCGGTTCTATCTCCAGCATGATGCCCTCCGTAGGCGCTGCTATGGCATTTTCTTAATATCTCTTGTTGCTCATATTCCGGTACGCATCTTCACATAATACCATCAACTCCTTCTTTATATAAATGTGGGTCATCCCAAAAATAATGCCTCAAATCATAAAATAATTTTCTTCTTTGCTGAGCTGTAAAGGTTGGAGGCAAATACTTGGAAACAATAAAGTTAGCATAATCAGCATACCAAGGAAGGTCTCGCGAAGTTACATTAATTGCAGCCAACTGTTCATTTGGAAAACTATCATTAACAGGAATAGGATCAAAAGAAATGTTTTCCAATCTAGACAAGTTGTCAGCCACAGGATTTTCAGCACCTTTCCTATCTACGATATGCAAATCAAACTCTTGTAAAAGCAACACCCATCTAATAAGCCTAGGCTTAGCATCCTTCTTAGTCATAAGATATCTAATAGCAGCGTGATCAGTATGAATAGTAACGTTAGAATCAACAATGTAAGATCTAAACTTATCACATGCAAAAACAACAGCAAGAAACTCTTTCTCAGTAGTAGCATAATTCTTTTGAGCAGCATCAAGAGTCTTACTAGCATAATGAATAACATTCAACTTATTATCTATGCGCTGTCCAAGAACAGCACCAACAGCAAAATCACTAGCATCGCACATAATTTCAAAAGGTAAATTCCAATCAGGTGGTTGAACAATAGGAGCAGTAGTTAAAGCCTTCTTAAGAGTTTCAAAAGCTTCCTTACAATCATCATCAAAGACAAATGGTACATCCTTTTGAAGAAGATTGGTAAGAGGCTTTGAAATCTTAGAGAAATCTTTAATAAACCTCCTATAGAAACCAGCATGACCAAGAATACTATGAATACCTTAAACATCTCTGGGACAGGGCATTTTCTCAATTGCTTCCACTTTTGCTCTGTCAACTTCAATACCTCTTTTAGAAATTTTATGTCCAAGGACAATTCCTTCATTTACCATAAAGTGGCATTTCTCCCAATTAAGAACAAGGTTAGTTTCTTCGCACCTCTGCAAAACTTTATCAAGGTTGTGCAAGCAACTATCAAAAGAAGTTCCATAGATGGAGAAATCGTCCATGAAGACCTCCCCAATTTCTTCACAAAAGCCATGAAAAATAGCAGACATACATCTTTGAAAAGTAGCAGGAGCATTGCATAAACCAAACGGCATACGTCTATAAGCATAAGTTCCATAAGGGCAAGTAAAAGTGGTTTTCTCTTGATCATCCTTCTTAACAGCAATTTGAGAAAAACCAGAATAACCATCAAGGAAACAAAAATGAGTCTTCTTAGACAACCTTTCTAGCATTTGATCTATAAACGGTAAAGGGTAATGATCTTTCTTAGTAACTTTGTTTACCTTCCTATAATCAATGCACATTCTATAACCAACTACTACCCTTTGAGGAATAAGCTCGTTATTCTCATTAGGCACAACAGTCATACCTCCTTTCTTAGGAACACAATGAACAGGACTAACCCATCTACTATCAGCAATAGGATAAATGATACCAGCATCAAGGAGCTTTAATACCTCATTTCTTACCACATCCTTCATCTTGGGAATTAGGCGGCGTTGATGCTCCACAACTGGCTTCGCATCTTTCTCCATATTAATGGCATGCTGACATAAAGTGGGAGAAATCCCTTTTAAATCATCAAGAGTATATCCCATAGCTCCTCGGTGTTTCCTCAATATCTCCAATAATCTTTCTTCTTCCTTTCCTGAAAGTTTAGAACTAATAATAACAGGATATATTTTCTTATCATCTATATAAGCATATTTGAGATTATCAGGCAAAGGCTTCAATTCAAACACAGGATCTTCTTTAGGCGGCAAAGTGGTACCAAGATCCTCCACAGGTAGATTATGCTTGAGTAATGGTGGTTGACGAAGGAGAATATCGTCAATCTCTTCTCTTTCCTTGCTGAAAACATCACTTTCGTGATCTTCCATGAATTGCTGCAAGGCATTATTAGGGGCAAGAGCAATAGAAGCAAGCTGTTCAACTCGAAAATTTTCATTAGGCGTGTCATTTTCATAAGAAGTCTTAGCAAACTTGGAAAAATTAAACTCATAAGACTCTCCATTAAACTTAGTAAAAATTTTCTCCTTCTTACAATCTATCACGGCGCCACAGGTGTTCAAAAATGGTCTACCAAAAATAATAGGACAAGTTTTACTAGCCTCCTTACCAAGTACTAGAAAATCTGTAGGGTATTTAGTCTTACCGCAAAGAACTTCCACATCTCGAACAATACCAAGAGGCCAAACAGTCTCTCTGTTAGCAAGCTGAACAACCACATCAATATCTTCAAGTTCACAAGCGCCTATCTCGTGCATAATTTCTTTGTAAAGCTCTAAGGGAATAGCACTTGCACTAGCACCAATATCACATAAACCATAATAGCAATGATCTCCAATCCTGACAGAAATAACAGGAACACTTGCTTTCCTATGCTTTTTAGGATGTGAAAGAATGTTAGAAGCATCTTCACAAAAAAGAATATATTCATCCCCTACATCTTTAGTAACAAGATCCTTCAATATAGCTACAGGAGACTTAATAGTAATTTGCTCATCAGGATCTGCAGCTTTCTTAGTACTTTTATTAGACACACTTACCAAAGTAGAATACTTCTTTACCTTAGCAGGGAAAGGTGTCTTCTCAAAATAAGGTTCAGGCACAATGCTATCAACAATACAAACTTCAGTAGCTGCAACAGGAATATGACTAATAGAATCTTTATAAGGCGCATGATATTTGTTCCAATCTTTCTTTGAAACATCAAGATAAGAGGCAAAAGCCTTAAGACAATTAGCAAGTATTTGTGAATCAAGACCATAAGCAGTGCTAACACTATGAAAGTCATCGGTTCCCATAAAAGATTTAATGCATTCATAATCATAGTTTATACCTGACTTCCTACCTTTGTCATTTTCCCAACCTTCCGCATTCTCTTGTATACGGTCAAGAAGTTTCCACTTAGCATCTTCTTTCATATGAGTAAATGATCCAAAGCAAGAAGCATCCAAATAATCCTTATCAGGAATAGTAAGCCGCACATAAAAATTATCAATAACAATATTATTGGGGAGCTCATGAATGGGGCATTTGAGCATTAGTTACTTCAATCTCCCCCACGCTTGAGCAATACTCTCTCCATCATGAGGCCAAAAATTATATATCCGGTTACGGTCTTTATGAATTTCACTTGGAGGATAAAACTTGGAATAAAAGAGAGCCACAATATCCTCCCATGCCATAGATGGACCATCTTGGAGTAGTCGATACCACTCTTCAGCTCTGCCTTTCAATGATCATGAGAATAATTTCTTCTTAACCTGGCTTGGTGAAATACCCGCACATCTGAACAACTCGCATAATTCATGTATAAATAATAAGTGATCACCCGGATGGACAGTTCCATCTCCTGAATAGCAATTATCCATAATACGCCCAACAATTTTCATTGGTATTTTAAAAGGATCAATTTCAGCAGGCGGTGGCGGTGGTGGTTCCTCCGCATGTGCAGCAGTAGTAGTAGATGTGTTTCCAAATAGGAAACCAAATGGAGAGTTCTCCATAGCAGAGTAAAACAAAAATAAAAGACAAAATAAAAACAATACTCAGAGCGACGGTTACCTTTACCAATTCCACTCTTCAATAGCGCTACACTCCCCGGCAACGGCGCCAGAAAATAGTCTTGATGACCCACAAGTATAGGGGGTGTATCGTAGTACTTTCGATAAATAAGAGCGTCGAACCCAACGAGGAGCAGAAGGTGTTGATGAGCGGTTTTGATCAAGGAATCACTGTAAATACTAGCAAACAGGTTTTCAGGGGTATTTGGTAATACGAGTAAATAAAGTGCGAGTAAATAAAAGACAATAGTAACAATTGCAGCAAGTGGCTCAATCCTTTCTACAGCAAAGGACAAGCCGGTTGTGTACTTATAATAACCAAACGTTCTCGAGGACACAGGGGAGTTTCTGTCAAGAGCTTTCGCTTCATAGAGCCAATAGTATTTATTGGTTTGATAGGTGTTATGGGGGTGAACCTGTGCTAGCGCACTACCCTTACTAGGATAAATACACACTTGTGATTATACCCCTTGCAAGCATCCGCAAATACAAGAAAGTAATTAAGATAAATCTAACCACAGCCTTAAACTCTAAGATCCTATGCTCCCTGGTGCAATGGTTTCCCAACGGAGGTTTAGGTTTCTGTCACTCCAGCAACCCCACAATCGGTAGCCAAATACACAATGCATCTCACTAGGCCCATAAATGGTGAAGTATCATGTAGTTGACGTTCACATGACACCACTAGTGAAATAGCACCACAACAATATCAAACCATTAAATATTTCTCAACAATAATTCACTACTAACATCTTGACTTCTCCCACGTCCTCAAGAACTAAACGAACTACTCACAAGACATCATATGGATCATGATCAGAGGTGAAATAATGATAAATAACAATCTGAACATAAACCTTAATTCAACGGTTCCACTCAATAGCATCAACTACAAGAGTAATCAACATCGGGAAAGTTTCCCCTATGAATATAACAAGATCCAACTCAAGATGTTACAGCGGGATGGCGTGGTGATGGTGGAGATGAAGGTGCTGGTGATGGAGATGATGATGATGATGATCCCGATGAAGTCCAGTGCGATGGTGATGACGATGGCGACGATCTCCCCTCTCCTGGAAGGAATTTCCCCAGCAGATTTCTGCCTGCCGGAGAGCTTTTCTCTCTCTGATGTTTTCCGCCCCGCAGAGGCGGCGGTGTCTAACTCTGAGCCCCCCCTTGACTTAGGTTTTCGGGGATGATGAAGTACGCGACTCCTCCTTCTGGCTTCCTGAGTCTTCTGGGAAAATATAATTTTTGGGTATTTTTCTGGAATTTTCCTGATCTTCAAAATATGGTCTCTTGATGGTCCTTTTTCCAGCAGAATCCTGACTCCGGCAGCAACTCCTCCGATGATCATCAAACATGTGAAAGCAAAGGAAATAACATAAGTATCATATCTAAATATGAAATATATCAATGAATAACAGTAAATTATGATACAAAATAGTGATGCAAATTAGACGTATCAAAGCTTCCAGAGAACCGAAGAGGAGATGGCGAAGGGCCACAGGGCGGCCACACCACTAGGGGGCGTGGCCTGCCCCTGGCCTGCGCCCACCTGTGGTGAGGGCCCCCTGGTCCACTTCTGACGCCGCCCCTTCGCCTATAAAGACCCCCCGACGGGAAAAACCTAAAGACCCGATCACTTTTCCAGAATACATCGCGATCCGCTGCCGCCGTCAACCCGAGATTGGGAGGGTCCAGAAGCTCTTCCCGGCACCCTGCCGGAGAGGTGAATCGCCACCGGAGGTCTTCTTCATCGCCATGCTTGCCTCCGGCGCGATGAGTGACTAGGCTACCTTGGACTATGGGTCCATAGTAGTAGCCAGTTGGTTGTCTTCTCCACCATGTGCTTCATGTTTAGATCTCGCGAGCTGCCTTACATGATCGAGATCACCGTTATGTAATTCTACATGTTGTGTTTGTTGGGATCCGATGAATATTGGTGTTACGATTGAGTTTATGTGCTAAATATTATCTTATGTTATCTCTATGTTGTTTATGATCTTGCATGCTCTCCGTTGTTAGTAGCTATGTTGGCCGAGTAGTTGCTAGTGACTCCAAGAGGGGGTATTTATGCTCGATAGTGGGTTCATGCCTCTATTTAATCTGGGGGAGTGACAGAAACCTCTAAGGTTGTAGATGTGCTGTTGCCACTAGGGAGAAAACAACATTCATATGCTTAAGGGCATATGCTTTGTTTACATTACACACTTTGCTTAATGCAGTTATCTGTTGTTCGCAACTTAATACTTGTGGAGTTCTCGGATTGATTCGCCACAAGTGGATTATTAGTCATAGATGCAGTTGGATGACGATCTATGTATTTTGTTGTAATGCCCAGAGTAAATCTCATAGTGATCCTCTCGACATATGCACGTTGTCTTTATTCTATCAACTGCCCAACTGTAATTTTTTTACCCAGCATGTGTTATATTATCTTATGGAGAGACACCACTAGTGAACTGTGGACCCCGGTCCTATTTCCATTATATTGCTATCACCTGTTTACTTTACTCGCACTATTTACTTTACTTGCATACTACTATCACTTTCCACTCGATACGCTCATACCCTTTGTTTCAAGCAAACCGGTGAGATTGACAACCTCATCGTAAGTTGGGAACAAAGTATTTGGTTGTGTTGTGTGCATGTTCCACGTTGCTACTAGTTGAAGACGCGCTAACACGTTATCGTTAACGGCGCCCTTGTTGGAGTGTCACTAGGCTAGCAAGCATCACCTTCAGGAGTATTGGCTTTTTCCTACTGGATCGACAAACCTTGGTTTCTTAGTAAGGGAAAAACTTGCTGCTATATTCATCATACCTTCCTCTTGGGGTTTCCCAACTGGCCGGTCATTCACTCCATCATCACCGCGCCATCTATAGCAATCAGTCACCACCACCAACAAATACTTTACAACCCCGGGGAGCACCCTGGCCACGTCATCATCATCGAGGTCCCTTCATCAGAGTTAGCTATTTGTGCCACCTTGCATGCATGTTCATAGTTCAAGAAAACCCTTATTGAAACCGAAATGATATGTTGATTACATTACAATATGTGTTGTATCTAGGGGACAACAAGAGGTCAATGGACAAGTACACCTCTGAGATTTTCATGGGTTTCATGAGCACCATTTTGTTGCGTAATACTTGTGAGGACTTGCTTCTAGTTGCACCTATCATGCTTGATCTGGTGCTCCTGGTAGAGCTTAGCGCTAGTATGCAACTGAAAGTCAAAAGCCATGTAATTAAAATTGGAAGGCATTGTAAGATCAGATGATGTATCAAAAATAAGATATGTGCTAATGATCTCTATTTTTTCATCTTATAAGTATGAGAAGTTATAATCTTTCCACCCGATAGCCACCATTCTAAGCTATCTTAGCAAAGCTACACTTGCAACTGCGATCCGTACTCACTATGAATTAGTTTTCACTACTACAGTTATATCCATAGAATACTTTTCACTTAGCAAATTAAAAAAAATGTTTATTAAAGTGTTTATTTCATGGAACAAGTTCCCCTAGGGACACTAGTGGTGAATGCAATGGCAAAGCAGAGGGCTATTTTTGAGAACATCCTTAGGGCTTGTGTTGGGATGGCCTCTTAGAACAATATGATACTTGAGCACAAGTAATGGGTCAAGCAAATTTTGATACATCAATGGGTGGAAGCCAACGTGGTCGGCATTTCCCTTTGAAGCTTTTGCCACAACATGGTGCCATGCCGGCACCCCTGAGCGAACCACATGATGGCCTGCTGCTCCACAACTCCTTCGCAGGAATTGTGCAACATGCACCACCTAGTGAGGTAGTCACGGTCTGTCTCGTAGTCTCCTTGCCGACAGTTATCTAGCTGCTGCGGGCGGTTGGGTCTCTTGTAAGTGCTGGTGAAGTTGGACACAAACTGCTCTTCAAAATCCATCCAACCATTGATACTTCCGGCCGGCAGATTGTTCAGCCATATCCTGGCTGGACCCTCAAGCATCTATGGTACATAACGCACCGCCCACCGGAGGTTTCCTCCGGCAATGTTCACTGCAGTGGAGTAGTCCTCCAACCAATCTTCCGGCTTTGTACTGCCGTTATATGTTCTCGCGCCACGCGCAAGCTGAAAACAGTAAGGTGCCGGCTCACCCATAATCCGGGGTCCAAAGCACATAGGACCCGGAGCTCCCTGCCTCTCCACCAGCTCTGTTTGGTAAATTCTTTCCAGCTTGAAGCGCACATCATCCGGGGCCAAGGACCGAGGTCCTAGCCGGGAGGCAATTGGGCCCGGAATCATGTTTTGCTGCTGCTGCTCCAGCTGGTACTGCACATATTGCTGGTCTTGCTGGTACTGCTAATGCTGAGGTTGCTGATATCCCATCCTCGCAAGGGCGGAATTTCCATCATCTTCCCGATGTCTCGGTTGGCCTCCTCCTTGCTGCTGCACCGCATATCCGGCGCCCTGCTGTTGATGCCGAGCAACACTGTTATTCCGGCCACCATCGGCCGAGCGCGCTCCTTGCCCGGCTGGAACATTCTGGCCGGCACTTTTGTTGCTGACATTCCGGTCACCTTGACCGGCATTCCCCTGAACCATCGCTTGTTTTCCGGCGATTGCCGGATCATACACCTGGATCTGCTTGTCCCGGTGGCCAGAGGTCACGCTTCCGGCACGCCGGGCACTTGGATGCGGGGACGAGGCTTGGCTCTTCGACTTCGCGCCGGCACCTCCCACCGACGCAATGTACTGAGATGCGCCGGCACCTGGATTTGTCTTCTTAAAGGCCTCCTGCTGCTTGCTAGCTTCAGACAAAAGTTGGTTAAGCCGGGTTGCTGCTCACACAGTGCTTCGCCGGATAAACTAGACAGTTCCTTAGCTACCTATGCTGCTGCTCTAAGGTTCTTTACTGGTGAGCTATAAATTACCTTGGGCACAGTACTAGTTGCACTATGACTCTTAGCTCTAGCATCTTTGCCTAATTCAGTGTTCAGATATCTACCTCTAGTTCTAACTTCCTCTATCCGGCTAGGCCGGGTTACCACAGGAGTAAAACCTTGGGCAGCCTCATACTCACAGAGTTGCCGGTTGAACCATTCCCGCTCCTGCTGCATGGCCAGGGCCTCGTCGACAAGGGCCTGACGCATCCCTTCCAGGACCTCCTTCGCCTACTCCGGATCATCGCCGGACTGCACCGGCTCGAGAAGCCGGTTGATGATGGGGATGAGGGGCTGGCCCCTAGCCGGCACGCCGGAAGTGCCGGCTAGGTTCTCTGCACGCTCCAGCGGAGGACGTGCCGACCTCTTGGCCTTCTCTTGCTCCAGGGGAGTATCTGCTGCTGCTGCTGCACCTTTGCCGGCGCCACCTGCCGGCGGCACGGAAGTGCCAGCCATCATCACCTCTTCCGACTCTACTGGGCGAGCGCTACGCCCAGCGTGAGCCAGCATATGCGACGGAGGATCTGCTGCCACCAGCACCTACTCCCTGCAAACACTCTCAGTCCCCACGTACACCTCGTGGGAACCAAAAGACATGATCCGGCCGTTCCTGGGGAAAGGCCGGCCACTAAGACAACCGGCGTTGTCGGAGATGAAGCTGAGCGAGCCTAGCCTCTGGACGAGGCCAGAGACCACACGCACTCCCAATGTCGCTATCACAGATCCCGTCCGAATGAACATTCAGCCCAGCACATCGATCTGCCCCACGGTGGGCGCCAAATGTTGTCGTGGTAAAACAACATATGCCATGGGATGGCTTAAATGGGGGCCAAACTAGATGCTGGAGGATTCAGGAGAGGGAAGCGTACTAAAAAGCACGACAGAAAGTGACTCAGATCTACCCAGGTTCGGGGCTCTCATAAGGAGATAACACCCTTACTCCTGCTCTACTGCTTGTATAACTCTAGATCGATGGATTGTACAACAATGGTGCTTCCAGGCTCTCTGCTAGAGGAGGAAGATGAATTGCTAAGTGAAAGACTACTAAATGACCAACCCTTTGCTAGGGTTCCCAGTGCCACCTTATATAGGGGTGGCCAGGGTTACAACGGTCACATGGGACCAAGAGACACCAACTACACTCCAAATAGGACATGCTGACGATGGCAGAGACCCTTGACTTTCTCCCTGATTGCTCTTGATGGGACTCAGCATCCCTATACCTGGTACCTCTTCGACTGTGACCTTACCACTGTGAGGTAAGGACTGTACTTTGGCACAGTGATGGTTGGTAAACCACCACTGTGCACCCTGTCATCATGAACTTCCTCCATGCTTGGCAGAATCTCTCCTTGATTGTAGGGATGTGACCCCTTAGTTGACTTCTGTATCCCGGATATAGCCATTGGCCATATCCCGGACCTATATCCCGGACCAACGGTCGGGTAATCCGGCCTCCACTGTTCATGCATAAGATACCAACTTGGTTAGGCCAGCATATTTATATATATGCCGGCACATCACAGATATATCCCGTCCGCACCAGCATTCCTAAACACCGGCCGGGATACGACTTATATGCCGGCCTGGCCGAGACTCCTATATGCCGGCTAGGCCCAATTTTGGTCAACCATTACAGAGTCAACTACTTTCCTTACATCTTTCTAGTCTCTTGACCCTACCGGGGGTCATTCCCCCAACATGACTTGTCTCAAATGACTGAGATTGCTTAATGAGCCTTTGAAAAAAAATCATGCGTTGCTTTAATTATTTGGAAGCATTATTTTGTTTTTCTCCTTTGATGCTTTATTTGGGTTGACTTGGCGCATGCTCACACATGTTAGACTCATACAAAGTCGCCATAAGCCTCTATGATCATTTAGTTTTTGACCTTTGATGCCATCTTATGCTTCTTTTAATGTCGCTTTGTCGCTATGCATGATTATGGCCGTTATTGCTCTCTTAGTTGGTCGCTCCCAGTCTTTTGCTAGCCCTCATTTTGTACTGAGTATGAGCTCTACTCGTGCATCCAACTCCTAAAAACCAAGTTGTTCCATTGTGTCCACCATACATGCCTATTAGCAATTTGCTATTCCAAAGTACATTTGACTTGCTTTTATCTATCCTTCAAATTAAACTCTTTTGGTGTTATGCGAAAATTGGTCAGTAAAGCTCTCACAAACCTGATGGCACACTTTACTTTTCTTGTTTTAAAATTTTGATATTGTGGCTCTCTTATGTTGAGTTGTTATGCTTGCAAGTTGTAAGTTGGAAATTAGCCCAGCCATGCCGTCATGGGGAAAGCTTTCAACATTGCACTATCTTTCATTTGAGTTGATATCGTGATCTTTTGTTTATGGATACTCGTGATATGAAATAAGTTGGGAATCTTGCGGGATCATGGATTTTTTATATGTGTTAGGGAAATGCCTGGGCCGCTAATCTAAGCCATGCATCATTCATGGTGGAAATTTACAGCATGCCCATAGTGGACATTCGACGACGCATCTCACAATAAAAAGCTATACCAATGGTAAATAAAAGAGATGCCGAGGTGTTCATTATCTGTTTGTCCTGTCATTTTGATGTGGGCTTGTTCCATGTCATCGGGCAAGGAGGTACCCCGTTGGCGGTTCTCGATGATACACATATATTTAAAATGACAAGAGCTTGCTTGGGACTCTAAGTCGAGTAGCATGAGGTTTGGGTATTTGTATCTCACGGGACACAAGGTTTTCAACTTATGATTTGTCAAGCATATGCAGCATAATTGTATTTGCATTAACTTTAACCATTCAAGATGCCTATGATGGGGGCAATGAGAGCTCAAAGCCAGCAAGTATCATAATTTTTGAAGATTTATAAAACTTGCAATCACTGCTTCCCTCCGCGAAGGGCCTTTCTTTTACTTTTATGTTGAGTCACCACCTTCTATCTTTATGCACCGTCTAAGAGAGCATAGTTGTCATTCTGAGTATAATGTGCATTGTGCCAAAGTTTTCATTGATTGATTCATGATGTTGGTTTCACTTGTTCTCAAATTACTTGTATCTAGTCGCCCTCTTAAACTTGAAGGTGTCCTATGCATTTATGTTTTGCTCTCTCATGAAGGACAAGCTGAAAACCATTTGTATGTTTTTCCATATGATTTGAACACATGTTTGACTTTCATTGTTTCATTTTCATGATCTTTTGTTTGTGTTCTTTTTCATGTTATAACAGGGTTGCTAAGTTTCTTCTATCAAGATTATATCTTTCATGCCCATGTTTTAAGTTCTTTTGATCCCAGCGCACAACGCTGACATAGATGATCAAGATTGTGTAGGTGCATGTCATCTCAAAAATTATTTCTTTTGTTATCACTTACCTACTCGAGAACGAGCAGGAGTTAAGCTTGGGGATGCTGATACGTCTCTAACATATCTATAATTTTTGATGCTCCATGCTTGTTTTTACACCATTTGCTTAGTGTTTCGTTACACTTCATGGCATTTTTATGCATTTTCCGGAACTAACCTATTAATGAGATGCCACAGTGCCAGTTCCCTATTTTCTGCTGTTTTTGTGTTTCAGAAAAGTTACACAGGAAATATTCTCGGAATTGGACAAAACAAAAGCCAAACATCCAGAAATTTTCCGAAGCTTCCAAAGAACCGAAGAGGAGATGGAGAAGGGCCACAGGGCGACCACACCACCAGGGGGCGCTGCCTGCCCCTGGCCCGTGCCCACCTATGGTGAGGGCCCCCTGGTCCACTTCTGACGCCGCTCCTTCGCCTATAAAGACCCCCCGACGGGAAAAACCTAAAGACCCGATCACTTTTCCAGAATACATCGTGATCCGCCGCCGCTGTCGACCCGAGATCGGGAGGGTCCAGAAGCTCTTCCCGACACCATGCCGGAGAGGGGAATCGCCACCGGAGGTCTTCTTCATCGCCATGCTTGCCTCCGGCGCAATGAGTGAGTAGTCTACTTTGGACTATGGGTCCATAGTAGTAGCTAGTTGGTTGTCTTCTCCACCATGTGCTTCATGTTTAGATCTCGTGAGCTGCCTTATATGATCGAGATCACCGTTATGTAATTCTACATGTTGTGTTTGTTGGGATCCGATGAATATTAGTGTTATGATTGAGTTGATGTGCTGAATATTATCTTATGTTATCTCTATGTTGTTTATGATCTTGCATGCTCTCCGTTGTTAGTAGCTATCTTGGCCGAGTAGTTGCTAGTGACTCCAAGAGGGGGTATTTATGCTCGATAGTGGGTTCATGCCTCTATTTAATCTGGGGGAGTGACAGAAACCTCTAAGGTTGTAGATGTGCTGTTGCCATTAGGGAGAAAACAACATTCATATGCTCAAGGGCATATGCTTTGTTTACATTACACACTTTGTTTAATGCAGTTATCTGTTATTCGCAACTTAATACTTGTGGAGTTCTCGGATTGATTCGCCACAAGTGGATTATTAGTCATAGATGCAGTTGGATGACGGTCTATGTATTTTGTTGTAATGCCCAGAGTAAATCTCATAGTGATCCTCTCGACATATGCACGTTGTCTTTATTCTATCAATTGCCCAACTGTAATTTGTTTACCCAGCATGTGTTATTTTATCTTATGGAGAGACACCACTAGTGAACTGCGGACCCCGGTCCTATTTTCATTATATTGCTATCACCTGTTTACTTTACTCGCACTGTTTACTTTACTTGCATACTACTATCACTTTCCACTCGATACGCTCATACCCTTTGTTTCAAGCAAATCGGTGAGATTGACAACCTCATCGTAAGTTGGGAACACAGTATTTGGTTGTGTTGTGTGCAGGTTCCACGTTGCTACTAGTTGAAGACGCGCTAACACGTTATCGTTAACGGCGCCCTTGTTGGAGTGTCACTAGGCTAGCAAGCATCACCTTCAGGAGTATTGGCTTTTTCCTACTGGATCGACAAACCTTGGTTTCTTACTAAGGGAAAAACTTGCTGCTATATTCATCATACCTTCCTCTTGGGGTTTCCCAACTGGCCGGTCATTCACTCCATCATCACCGCGCCATCTATAGCAATCATTCACCTCCACCAACAAATACTTTACAACCCAGGGGAGCACCCTGGCCACATCATCATCATCGAGGTCCCTTCATCAGAGTTAGCTATTTGTGCCACCTTGCATGCATGTTCATAGTTCAAGAAAACCCTTATTGAAACCGAAACGATATGTTCATTACATTACAATATGTGTTGTATCTAGGGGACAACAAGAGGTCAATGGACAAGTACACCTCTGAGATTTTCATGGGTTTCACGAGCACCATTTTGTTGCGCAATACTTGTGAGGACTTGCTTGTAGTTGCACCTATCATGCTTGATCTGGTGCTCCTGGTAGAGCTTAGCGCTAGTATGCAACTGAAAGTCCAAAGCCACGTAATTAAAATTGGAAGGCATTGTAAGATCAGATGATGTATCAAAAATAAGATATGTGCTAATGATCTCTATTTTTTCATCTTATCAAGTATGAGAAGTTATAATCTTTCCACCCGATAGCCACCATTCTAAGCTATCTTAGCAAAGCTACACTTGCAACTGCGATCCGTACTCACTATGAATTAGTTTTCACTACTAGAGTTATATCCATAGAATACTTTTCACTTAGCAAATAAAAAAATATATTTATGTTTATTAAAGTGTTTATTTCAGGGAACAAGTTCCCCTAGGGACACTAGTGGTGAATGCAATGGCAAAGCAGAGGGCTATTTTTGAGAACATCCTTAGGGCTTGTGTTGGGATGGCCTCTCAGAACAATATGATACTTGAGCACAAGTAATGGGTCAAGCAAATTTTCTCATCACAAGGGGAACAACATAGTATCAACATTGAAAGGAATAACATGAGGACAATGAAAGGGGAAGGGTAAAGTAGAGATCATGTCAAGCATGGATCCTCTTAGGGCTTTTAGTTCAGCCCATGCTCCTGTTTTTTCCTACTTTTACCACTTTTAGTGATGGAAATAGATTCATGTATGGTAGAGTCAAAGAAATTATTACTTTAGTTATTTTTCTTAGTAGCCGCCAAACTAATATTTGAAAGTTCTCATCAAGATTTTCTCGCTCTAGGTTTTTTATTGTTTGCTGATAAACTCGTCTTTGTGTGGCTTTACGGCAGTGTCTTCCTATCTTCTTTCAATCCTTGTTGTGGATGTTTCTAAATTTTAGAAGGGTGGGGAAGAGAGGAATTTGAACAATGCAACAGAGAAAGAGCTCGAAGTTTGATGAGTTATTCATTATAACGTCACTGATATGTTGTATTGTAATATTTGCATGAATTCCAGTTATTATGAATGGGCATATATGAGGGTTTTGATAAGGTGGCACGACACCAAATTAAATTAGCAATCGCACATAAATGTAATATACGACTGCACATGTGTGTGTATGATGCGGGCCTCTAGAGAATTGAGATATCTGGATTATGTAGAGTGATATTCCTATATAAATCGCTGAGATCATTGTAGGCAGAAATGCTTAGGCGAGTGCCTTCTCTTGATATTTTGACGGGAAGGCCAGTGCCTTATCTTTGTTGAGAGTGTTAGAACTCAGAAGATTGAGAGTAAAACTTCTGTTTATTGCTTGTGGGCAAAGCCCTATTTATACAAGGATTTTGGGGTGCCTCCGAAGAGGTGCCTGTTACAAGAGACATGACTGTTTACAAGAGATGCAACTGCTGAGGGAGAGAGAGAAGAGGTGTCTATACACAAGAGACATGTCTGTACAGAAAGGGTGCTTTGGGCATACTAGTAACCGCCTAGAGCGGTTGTAATTTATTCCTAACACTCCCCCTTGCACAAAGATTCTTCTTGTATGTCTTGTATTCCTTGTATAATCTTGAATGTAATGACCTTGATCACAAGCGATAAATTTTCTTGAATAAACTCCCCCAAAAACCCTGTGGGAAAAATATGAGGAGACTAGAATTTGATATGTTGTCAAAAACTCCTTTAAAACCCAGTGGGAAAAGTAAGGAGAAAATAGTACAACATATAATGATTATTGTCTCTTTGATAACTTATATGAGAAAACCTTGGAAGGATAAAATTCATTGGTAAGTTTAGAGAACAATTAATATGTCTTGTATACATCCGTTAAAAACCCCGGTGGGGAAAATAGGAGGTATGACATATATTCTTGTGTTGATATTACCTCATTAAAAACCTCGATGAGAACCATGAGAGTAAACTCATAAAGGAAAAAGAGTGTAATATAATGTTTGAATGGGTTATGGTTCAGAGGGATACTCCCCCTGATCCTTTCAAATCTCGAAGTCGTCTCATACCAATTCCATGAACATACTTTTCAAATGTTGAAGTTGGTAGTGACTTCGTGAATAGATCAGCAAGATTATCACATGATTTGACTTGCAAAATGTTTATATCTCCACTTTTCTGTAATTCATGGGGATAAAACAATTTGGGTGCAATATGTTTAGTGATATTGCTCTTTATGTAACCCGTTTGCATTTGAGCAACACAAGCAGCATTATCTTCATAAATAATGGTCGGAGATTCGATAGAACCTTTTCCACATGATTGTTGTATGTGGTTTATCATTCTGCGAAGCCATACACATTCACGTGATGCCTCATATAATGCAATTATTTCAGAATGATTGGTGGATGTAGCCACTAAGGTTTGCTTAGAAGACTTCCATGAGATGGCTATCCCACCATGTAGGAACACAAAACCGGTTTGCGATCTGGCATTATGGGGGTCTGATAAGTAGCCAGCATCGGTATACCCAATCATATCAATGTCCAGATTTCTCTGAAATTGAAAGAATAGGCCAAGATCCTTTGTGCCTTGGAGATATCGAAAGATATTCTTAGCTCCCGTCCAATGTCGTTTAGTAGGAGCTGCGCTATGTCTAGCTAGTAAATTTACTGCAAATGCAATATCAGGCCTGGTGCAATTTGCAAGATACATAAGCGCTCCAATAGCACTGAGATATGGAACTTCGGATCCCAGTATCTCTTCTCCATTATCCCTTGGTCTGAATTGATCTTTCTCTACGTCTAGAGATCGAACAACCATGGGAGTTTTGGATGGATAGGATTTGTCCATATTGAATTTCTCCAATATTTTCTGGATATAGGCGGTTTGATGAACCAAAATACCTGAGGGAAGGTGCTCAAGTTGTAATCCTAAGCAAAATTTGGTTTTACCCAAATCCTTCATCTCAAATTCCGTCTTTAGGTGATTGCGTGCTTCATCAATATCTTGTGTGTTGCCAATGATATTAAGGTCATCAACATACACTGAAATAATGCAAAATCCTGTTTCATACTTTTTGATGAAGACACATGGACAATCATCATTGTTGGAGTATCCCTTTTTCAATAGGAACTCACTAAGTCGGTTGTACCACATGCGTCCCGACTGTTTTAAGCCATATAAAGACTTATTTAGTTTTAAACAATATACGTTGCGTTTTGCATTTGGATTCGGAATTGGGATTCCATCAGGAACCTTCATATAGATGTCCGAATCAAGTGATCCGTAAAGGTAAGCGGTCACTACGTCCATCAACTGCATAGATAGACGATTTTGTACTGCCATAGATATGAGGTATCGGAATGTAATACCACTCATTACCGGAGAATAAGTTTCATTGAAATCAATGCCTGGTCTCTGCGTGAAACCTTGGGCTACAAGCCTTGCTTTATATCTCACCACCTCATTGTTTTCGTTCCGCTTACGAACGAAAACCCATTTAAATCCCACAGGGAAAACTTTGGGAGGTGTAGGTATTGCTTCAGTGAATACCTTTCGTTTATTGAGCGAGGCTAATTCTACTTGGATTGCATCCTTCCATTTAGGCCAGTCGGAGCGTTTCTCACACTCTGCCATGGTCTTTGGATCATGATCATTTAGAAGGTTGTTTGCAATTGTAGTAGAGAAATTTATGTCGACAATTGTAGACTTATGGTTGTAAGATTCTCCAGAGTCTATATAGTTTGTGGAAATTTCATTTACCCTTGTTGACTCGTCGTGATTTCCCAATACGGTTGAGTCTAGGTTTTCCGATGTCCCAGTCATTGAGTGCACAACTGAGCTGGGTTGTGGAGGTTGTCCTTCCACTGGATTATCAACGCTAGGTTGATTTACATTTACTTCTTCAGAGGGTTTCTTCCTCTGTTTCCTTTGTTGCTTGCGAGGAGCTGAATCCTGTTTTACATTTACTTGTTCAGAGGGTTTCTTCCCCTGTTTCCTTTGTTGCTTGCGAGGAGCTGAATCCTGTTTTATGGCCGTACTTCTCCCCCTCTTATTTTGAATAGGGGGTTGAGTGGTTTTTGTTGGTACCTCCACTCTTTCAGGCGCATTTATTGCAGGATTGTAGGATTTAGTGACACCTTTATAGTCAGTAAATGAATCTGGCAGATTATTTGCTATATGTTGCAAATTAATTATCTTCCGAACTTGAAGTTCAGTTTCTTGAGTACGTGGGTCAGAGGAGGAAATGCCTTGGGCATTCCAATCGATTTCCGGGCATTCTTTTTGGTACTTGATATCTCCCCCTAATGCCGGGAAATGGTCCTCATTAAAGATGCAATCAGCGTGACGGGCTGTGAATAGATCCCCTGTAAGGGGTTCAAGGTACTTGATTATTGACGGTGATTTGTACCCCACATAGATCCCCAGTTTCCTGTGTGGGCCCATGGATGTACGCTGCGGTGGTGAGATTGGCACATATGTGGCGCATCCAAATTTACGCAGATGGGAAATATTAGGTAGATTTTCACGTACTAATTGCAGAGGGGAAGTGCTGTGATATCCAGTTGGTCGCAATTGAATTAAGTCAGCAGCATGTAAAACTGCATGACCCCAACCTGAAGTTGGTAAGTTGCAATTCATTAGCAAATGTCGTGCTATGAGCTTAATTCTCTTTATTAGAGATTCGGCCAAACCATTTTGAGTGTGGACATATGGGACCGAGTGCTGAACTTCAATTCCTAGTGCCATGCAATAATCATTGAAAGCTCGTGAAGAAAATTCAGCAGCATTGTCCATTCGAATTGATTTGATTCGATTCTCGGGATAATGAGCTTGTAATTTAATAACTTGTCTCATTATTTTGGCAAATGCATGGTTTCGTGTGGATAATAGACACACATGGGACCATCGTATAGATGCGTCTATGAGAACCATGAAATACCTAAAAGGTCCAGACAATGGTTGGATAGGACCACAAATATCACCTTGAATTCGTTCAAGGAATTGGAGTGGTTCCGCTTGGATTTTAAGACGAGAAGGTCTTAAAATGAGTTTCCCAGTAGCACATGCAGTGCACATAAAATCTGAAGATTGTGGGAATTTAGCTTCATTTAAGTCATGACCATTGGAATTGCAGATAATTTTTCTCATCATCCCGATACCAGGATGACCTAGGCGATCATGCCAAGTTTGAAATGCATTGACATTTTGAAAAAATTACCTTGTACGCAACATGTGCTATGGGTTTTATGTATGTGTAGTACAATCCTGATGATAAAGAAGGAATTTTCTCAAATATTTGTTTGCCATATCCGTTATCTTTGGTAAAGAGGAGATATTCCTCTTTGTTGTCCTCATGGGTTTCAATATGAAATCCATTTTTACGGATATCTCTGTAACCAATGAGGGTACGAGTTGAATCGGGATACAATAGAGCATCCTCAATTATAATTTGCGTACCCATAGGGAGGGTAAATATGGCACGTCATGTGCCAACAATTACCGCATCGCGTCCAACGATTGTTAAAATATTTCCATTTAACTTTTTGAGAGTTTGAAAATACTTTATTTCCCTAAGTATAGAGTTTGTGGTACCACTGTCCACAAGGCATATTTCCTCCTCCATTTGGATTGACTCCCGTAGAAATCTATATATTAAAATATAGAATTTTCAGTGATGAAAATACTTCTATTGAATATATAGAATACATACAACTTTCTTAATATCAAAGTGCTGATACAATACATATTGTGCTTTACAATATAGGGTGATGACACCAACAACACTAATAATATGTTTGATACAATACATATTATTATTATTTTATTACAACAATCTGATGGATGTAAATAAATATATTATCTAAAGGAGTTGATTGACTAGTCAAAGTCCCCGAACACGTCGTTTGAGGCGTATTCTATCATCATGTTCTCCTTGTCCATGGAGTCCTGTGGTAGATGGAATTCTTTGGTGTTGCTTGGTGTTCCTTGAACATCTTGCGAACATCCCGCTTCCATGTTATTATCAGGTTGAAGATTGAAGTGAGCTTCATATCTTGCTCCTTGGGCATGTCCGTTACGTCCCATGGATTGCAGGTAGAGGTTTACCAGATGTCTTGGGGTGCGGCATTTCTTGGTGACATGCTTGTAGCATCCACATTTCTGGCAACGAATTGTCTTATCGAACTTGTTCTTTGTTTTGCCCTTCCCCTTATCTGAATTGTGTGGCTTGTTCTTCTTGTTGCGGTTGCGATTGAATTTACCCTTGAAGTTCTTGGTTTGGCCTTTAAATGATCCATTGAACTTATTGTTTTTCTGAAAATTTGCATGTACTTCGGGGAGAGGGGCAGCCCCAACCGGGCGTTGATGACTATTCTTTAAAAGAAGTTCATCATGTTTCTCAGCCTGGAGGAGTACATGTATAAGTTCAGAATAAACTTGGTAATTCCTAGCACGATATTGTTGCTGTAGGATCCTGTCAGCAGGGAGCATAGTTGATAGAGTCTTTTCTATCTTCTCCAGTTCTGAAGGTTCCTTCTCGCAAAACCGCAATTTAGAACAAATCTTATGGACTTCATGGTTATAAGCTCCAACGGATTTGAAATCCTGGAGTCTTAAATGGGTCCATTCATGACTAGCTTCAGGCAGTATGACGGCCTTTTGCTGTTCATATCTTGTTTTAAGTGATTGCCACATATTGCTTGGAGATTCCTCCATCAAATATTCAGATTTCAAATCTGGGTGAATATGTTGCCTTATAAGGACTAAGGCAGTATATTTTTGTTGCTCAGTTACTTGTGCATCTCCCTCCTGAGGAGGATTCTCAGGTGGTATGAGTGCACCTGCAATGCCACGGGATGAAAGACTAATCTTAACATCCATTGCCCATGTAGGATAGTTATGTCCGTCGAGCGCAAGCTCTTCAAAATCTTTAGCGGCCATGTTGTCCTACATGAACGAGAACCAGATATTTGATTAATTTACATGTATGTAAATTAAAGTCATCTTGGTTACGTTGTAATAAAAATTGCAAAATCTTGTAAACTCAAGTGAACACTTGGGTTTTAGTGTAGGCCTCAAATCATCTATCATAACACATTGTAGATAATCACCATATTTATGGAGTACATCTCTCAGCACCAAGAAGCATAGTCTGACCCAAGTCAGTAGATGCTTTTTTTTTCTTAGTACCTTATGTTATGATTTGATTTAAATATATGGGAGAGCACATTGAAGGTAGTCATTGTGTCAATTTTGACAAAATGTAGACCTCACAATATTGTGGATAATCTGCACACCATGCAGTAGATGCCACATTACCTTGTGATCCCATATATAAATTTGAAGTAGTCACTTTTTATTTTTTGATTTTGCATATCAATTCAGTTCGAATTAAGTCAATTTTGTGCTTTTAAGGCATTTTAGACTTAATTGATGGTAAATTGATATTTAATTTTGCATATCAATTCTTGCTCGTATTGAACCAAAATAGCTCAATTAAGATGAATCAATTTATTTGCAAGAAATTAAAATCTCAATTGCAAATAATGAACGTAATCTATTTCAACATGTGCACACATGGAAATATATTACATCACATATATTTTCAGGAATACTTAGTACTCTAACTGAAATAAATTACAGAAACTAATAAGCTGTAATTTACAGAATCTAAAACAGAGTTAAAACTACTGCTAGATCACTGGTAAGCTAAAACTGAAATACGTAATGTAATCTAGTTAGCCAGTAATGTAATCTAGTTAGCCAGTGCACATGGACGGAGAGTTAGGCAGTAAGCGGTCCAACAGGCTTCTAGGCCATACGAGAGGATAAGGGAGGAGTGGACAACATATATTTCATTGCGTCAGTTCCTTATCCCCAAATCAACTCCCCCGTATCGACCATGCCAGAGCACCCGATTCCACGAAACACAGCCCAAGCGCCTCTGCGAGCTGCATCGGCTGCCTTCACCTGCGGACGGAGATGTTTCCGTCGCGGATGAACTCGCCGTAGGAGTCACCACGGGGGCGGGCGCCGGGCGCAACGCCGTCCGCGCGGTCGTTCGGGAGCTCGAGCGCGGCCGGGCTCCATGTCCCCGAGCGACGTGCCGCCGTCTGCGAGCCCCAGCGCGGCCGGGCTCCAACTGCCGGCGCGACGTTCGCTGCCGCTCGACGGCGGGATGCGAAGCGGCAGCCCGAGGGCGACGAGGTCGGCGACGAGAGCCACGGGGCGTGAGGGAGTCGGCGACCGCGGACTTGTATTGAAGAAGGCTAAGATGTTGCTTACCTTCTTAGTCGAGGCCTTCGATTCTATAATGTTCTTACCGATTAGCAATAGGGTGTATGCCTTGTTCTTTCAAGGATGGAGGCAGACGCCCGTGCGCTTCCTCTTTTGTTCTTTGATCTCGTTGTTCTCGAAATCGCTCAGATTGTCGAGCGTGCTGATAACGTGTTAGAACTCAGAAGATTGAGAGTAAAACTTCTGTTTATTGCTTGTGGGCAAAGCCCTATTTATACAAGGATTTTGGGGTGCCTTCGAAGAGGTGCCTGTTACAAGAGACATGACTGTTTACAAGAGATGCAACTGCTGAGGGAGAGAGAGAAGAGGTGTCTATATACAAGAGACATGTCTGTACAGAAAGGGTGCTTTGGGCATACTAGTAACCGCCTAGAGCGGTTGTAATTTATTCCTAACAGAGAGGACAAGAAGAGAGATTCTTTCCTTGAATATTCACCGGGACATCAAATTTTGTTTTCCTGCAAAAACGTGCTAAGAGATTATGATGGACCATATGACTTAACTGGAGGGGGCTTGTGAACGGCCATCAGGGGTTACACGTAGCTACCGGTTACATGACTCGCAGGTCCACACCAGAATATACTTGGAGGTGAGTGGTGACGGCGGCTGCAATAACAGAGGACAGGCAGACGGGCAGGCTTCTACGGAGTGTTGCCATCGTGGGGCGACTCCTAAAATATCATCGTCGGGCCAGCCTCAAGAAGATAACATTTCTGCTATGCTAGACGGAAGGAGAAACCCGTACTTATATATATTTCAATGATGTACATCTATAGGTATATGTTACTTATATTTATGGACATAAAAAATATAAAATTAGTACGCATACAAGCAATAGAAAACAAGAAGAATACAACCGAATATTGATGCAAACTTTTCGTGGGGGTGGGGGAGGGGGGAAGAGGAGGGTCGCAAGTCTGCCGCCACAAATCTTTTCACGAGGGAGAGGGCGCTTGGGTTGTTGTGCATAGAAAAGTTTGCAAGATCGCCACATGAGGTGGTCATGACTTGAGTGGAAAGAGTCAAATAAAATTTGGGTCGGGTTGGAAGAACCCTTGCATAAACGTGGACATGAACTTATTCTATGCTGCCACCAAAATTACGATGGACAAAGGAAAAAAATACGTTGTTTTGGGACGCTCCTTGGTTGATTTTTTTGAAGCCAAAAGATATTACCCCTCTTGTCTATATGATCTCCACAAGAAATAAATGGAATGCCAAGAGTGCCTTGCATGAAAATGGATGGGTGGAAAAAAATCAAGATGCCCATGTACCTTGCTTTTGAAACTTGCTGCAATTTGTGGAGATATGTACTCAACTTCAGAACATTCACCTTATTGAGAACCTCGATGAGATCACTTGGACCCTTTCGGCTAGCAGTCAAAACTCCGCGGATCAACATACAAGGCTTCTTTGGTGCAATTTCTAGCATTTAAATAAGATGGTTTGGTCAATTTAGACGCCTCCAAGAATCAAGACCTTTGATTGGCTCGTGCTTCAAAATAGGTTATAGACGGCTAATCGACTAGAGAAGAGAGGGTGACCATATTCGGCCTTTGTCCTCTTTGCAAGAGAATTACGGAGTCGGCGGCCCACTTGCTTGTGCATTGCCATTATGGGGTCTCATCAAGGTTAGCCCTGAATTATACTCTCTCAATTTTCAAAATTGGCCAACGCAATCCCTCGTGAGTGGGTGGCTTCACATGGCCAGATCGCCTTCGCCCAACCGCAAAACAATAGGCTCTCTCACTATGCTCATATCTTGGAAAATTTTGAATGAGAGAAATGCGTATGTATTCGATAACAAGCAACCACCGCCGATTGTAATCTTTGAGAAAATCAAGAAGGAAACAAAACTTTGGATACCGCTGGATCAAAATGTTTGAGTGAATTAATTCTGGGAGAGTATAATCTGAATTGTATCTTTGCAAACTACTCTTTAATTGACAGATTGAAGCAAAACTTTTACCTTTGGCCTTGAGTCCGTAATAAAATTTGTAAGAAATATTCCTAACTGTAGCATTGTAGGGAAATGGCCTGTTGCTGTTCCTCCCACAGGCTGGGCGGTGTTATTTGATGGGCCGCCAAATCTACTATATACTAAAAGCACAATACGGATGTCTAAAATAGAGACACCACGTTAAACCACATAGGCTAGAAATAAATATACCATTGATTTTAATTCTAACGGTTAAGATTTAATAGATCTAAGAGTTACGTAGACTATTGACACGTTACAAATCCGTTGCACAGTACACTTTTATTGACACGTTTAATTAACAAATTTTTATCCATAGTCCAGGCTAAGCACGTCCGTTTGGCTTGAAGTCTTAAAAACTATGTATGCTCCTTGGCAACACAAAAATCTGATCGGGTAGCTTTTCAAAAAAAAAAAAAGATTGCGATGAAGTTAAACTGGACACCAGAAAGGAGATACGTTCAAGAAAAAAAGGTTACCAATGAGAATACGTGTCAATCTCAACACTTTGTACGTCAAGGGAGATAAAAAAAGAGTTTATTACATAGACAGTATCGGATAAAAAGAGCTTTTCACAATAACGTCTGCTTGGCAGCGTTAAGAAAATCATTCTACTCCCTTTATTCACTAATATTCCGTATAAGACATTTAAATATTTTAAAATATACTAGATATATGGTTCAAACTAAGTGAATCAACATACTGAAAATAGTCTAGATATGAACCAAAATAAGTAAATCTACAAAAAGCTCAAATATCTTATATTAGTAAACATTATCGGTTTATCTTGCTTTTCTATGGTTATCGATTCTCCTTTCATTTCATGCACTGACCGATCCATGTTTGTGTCGCTGAGTAGATGGCTAGCAGAAAGTAGCAACGTCCGTTGGCAGCGCCCGCCTATACAACTTCATATTTGCTCCGTGAGATCAGGTTCATCCTTCACGTCTTGGACCAAGACCTGGTCCAAATAAGTTCGCGAAGATTGTCCAGAGGTTCCATTAAATCTACCACATTGATCCACATCTTTAAAATTAATTTTGATAGTAACATCTGAAATATGTGTCTCAAATAAAATGAATTTGGACTATTTCAAATATATAAAGTACTCCATGTGTTCCTAAATATAAGCCATATATAATTTTTGGCACAAAAATTAAAGAACGCACCTGGAGGGAAAAGTACACCTGGTTTGGGCGGGATTACCCATGGTCAAGTGATGTGGGAAAATAGAGTAGTTTGAATAAGATAAGGAAACGAAATCAAATCCCAAAATAAAATTCCAGACAAGTGGTGCAACGCGATACGGGATATTTTGGAATTTTCCTTAAAACTATACGGCTTATATTTAGGAATGGAGGAGTACAAAAAAATGACCAGGTTTCTATCTTACGATTGTGATAAGATCATTTTGTAAAAAGAAATGACGGTTTGAGTGTTTCCATGACGAACCGAGGAACCTAAACTCTATATAATATCGATTGTATTGAAGGCACATGCTCAACACATTGATTATTGTTTTATAAAATATCAATAGATTTCAAAACAAATTATCGTGGAGTATGGACAGTATTATTTCCAATAAATTAGTTGAATATCTATGAAACATTGCAATAGTTTCACTGCCAGTAAGATGATTCCCTCGCATAGCAACAAGTTTCCACGATTTATTTATTATTAATTCTTGACAAGGTGATATATAAAAAAATGCCGAAATTACTAACTCTGAGGTATCCTAATTTGAAATAAAGGAGGTAATATGAGAAACAAATAGCCACATGAAAATAATTAAATGATTTGAGATAATATGCCCTCACATTTGCGAGGGCCACTGTGCTAGTTACTGCAAAATTACCAGTTAGCCTACTTTGCCACATGAAAATAAGAGCGCTGTAATGGGTTGAACAAACGAACATGCTCGGCCCACAACGCAGAAATGGATCAGGCCCAAAATTTAAAATGAGCGAAAGAAGAAACGAGAGTTTTTTTTTGCGGGGGAGAAGAAACGAGAGTTACTCCCTCCGACCGACATTTATTTCGGATTGGAGGGAGTATCATCTGATCTCTTGTGACCCCTAAAAAAACCATATTTGTCGTGCGAGCTTTAATCCCGAACACAACTCCTCCATATAAGATAGGATACTATGGAAAAATAAATCTTGGATTATACCGCACCAGTTCCGTGCTATGTTTTCATGAGGGTAACGTCATTCTATTTTCAGAATTACATAATATTTTAGTTTCCAACTGATATTTCAGTACTTACTCCACTCAAAGGAGAAAAAAAAGCAGCATCTCTTACTGAAAAGGTCGATCAGATGAATCCTATGATGCGTCATTGAAAAAAAAAGCTAAAGCCTTAATCAGCTCTTGACTTTCAAGCGTTTTACTCCCCTAATTGGTTTCTGTCGCCTAGAAGAAACCTCTAGTCCAATTCGAAATCCTCAAAATATAACACGAAAAAGGCACGGTAGGTTGAACTGAGCATGGTGCCGCTTGTTAATCTGGACCGTTGTTGGTATAGATCATCGTTACACCTCAGATCCTAACAAGTTTATATATCATCATGCTTTCTTCTGCTTGAGGCTAACATTTTACAAATATCTTCAGAAGTCAGAATCATCAATAGTATGCTTGCATCACGCGGCGTGTGATGAATTTATTCAGATACCACATCCAGTGGCGGAGCTAGGGGGGACCAGCAGGGGCCATGGCCTCCCCCTATGACAAGGTGCAACATGCTAGAATAGCTTGTTTTGGTTGGAATTTTAATCTGCTAATGATAGTTTTAGCTAATCCGGCCTCCCTTATGTGAAAAAATGCCTTGGTTGGCCCCCCTTTTGCTTGAATCCTGCCTCCGCCACTGACCACATCACCGGCTGGTCTTTGATTCTTAAAACGTAGACATCTTAGCTCGCAGATATTTCCCACATGTTTTGCTGAGTTGCATCTTGCATGTCGCAATTGACAAGTGAACTTCATTCGCATGGGCGGCAGGTCTCAAGAGAATAAATGCAGTACTGTACTGTACAATCGACGACCTGAAAGCCTGAATGCTAAATATCTCAGGACAATGATATGCAAGTCAACAGAATTTGTAGGAAATATCTACTCGACAACAAAGTCGAGGTGTATATATCCACATTGACGAAGACTAAACTATTAGTTTGAACGATTTACAGATAATACTGTCGCTTTATACACATCTTAAGAAAATGACGTGTTTTTGTACCAATTCAAAGGGTTCCGGCATAGTGATTCTATGGACTTAGTGTATCCTTGAGAACAGATTTTAATCAACTTCCCCCTCAGAAAAAAAAGACAATGGTTTTTGTTACGCGTTCAATGCTAATGCATACATGATACACTAAGTTGTGAACAAAAACTGAATTAGTTGGTTAAAACGGCTTATATTTTAGAATAAAGTGATATTTTCTAGGTTCCTTTGATTTGATTGATATGGTGTATTAGACCGACCTATTTCTTAAACATGATTTAAACATGCTTTTGACAAATATGCTGCGATTACATGATGTAAACATGCTGTAGCTGTACTATTTCTCGTGCGCGCGGGTCCTTGTAAACCCCCGTGTGCTCCTTTTCAAACGTGATGTGAACTGATGATGAAAGTCGTCTTGCGAAATACGGTTTCCCCCACACAACCCAGACCTGATTTTTGTTATTTCTGAGTCTATGTTTCACGCTGACTCCGGAGATATGTTTGCGTACAACACGATCGGTCTGAGTGTCTGACCACGTGGTTAGGACGTACGTACGACTGATCTGCATATTAGATGAGCCCGAGCCTTATCATCTGAAGTTTGAGACTGCTTGTGCCTGTACAGCATGACTCGCGAAAAAAGTCCAGTGTGCGTATGGCACTGTGAAAAATAGCTAAGATGATTAGGTTGAGCTTAGTTGTAGATTCACTTGGGAAAAATAGCTAAGATGATTAGGTTGAGCTTTAGACACTAAAATATATTCAGATATATCCATTTTTACGACAAGTTTTATATAATGAAGTACCATATATTTTTCTTTGTATTTCGAATATGGCATGAACTACGAGACATGTAGTAGGAAACACTTGACCAAAATAAGCATCTCCGGAAAATAATAAAGAGGGGCAATAGATATGCCTCTGACAACCATTCATCTCAGCGGCGAAAACTAAACCGAGAGAGGCGATGTTTTGATTCCGGAGTAAGCCGCTTCAACCCTCAAACCTGATAACATGGGCAGCCTGGCAGAGCCAACATATAAAAAATGTGTGTACAGAGTACACTAAAGTCACATTTTAATCGTGGTTATATTGCTATATCTGTGAATTAGACTTACATATAAAAGCTTTTGTACTTATCTCCCTAAAAAGTGACACAATAATTTTTTTGTTTTTTTTTTGAAATAAACAGATCATAAATTAAGCAAGCAAGCCGCCTCATTAAAAACCTTCCAGTCCCCTTAGGTACCCTGGTAAGGAAAAGAGTGCGTCAGAAACTTTCTGCTTGTATCACAATTCGGTTACATCATTTACGAGACAGTTGAGGATAAATCTAGGGGGCTCATCGTCCCAATTACATGAACTTTTTCTACGGAAACTATCTCTAGCAAGCTCATGAGCTGTTTGATTAGCTTCTCTTGTTTTTCTTAATTTATCAGCCAATGTGAAAAAACAACGGTCACCTATTTCATAGCACCTTTGGGAGTCTTCGATGGAAAAAAACCCCCCATGATGGTGCTTATCTAGCTTCCAGTTCATGTGTGATTCCTTGCTACTTCTTATAGCTCTTCAAGGTTTTGCAGATACATATTAGCAACTTTGGCCTCTTTGATTGAGATTACCGAGGGACTCTGATAGCCTCCCGGGTTGCCCGAGGCGACTCTGAGCCCCCCCCCCCCACCCCTCATCGCCACCCAGTTTACATCCCCTCCATTGCCTAACTTCACCCTGTCACCGCTAGAGGAGGTTGCCGATAGACGGCGGTGGTGGGTTGTCATGTTTTTCCTTTCCTTTTGACCATAGTTTCTTCTTCAATCCCTGTGAGATTAAAGATCTCTGAGATCCAATTGGTGTCGGGATCCAGCCCTTGTGGTGCGCCAAGGCGAGGTCGTGGATGTGGCCCACCGGAGGAGCGCCAAAGCCATGCTCTCCGACGTCCACGGCCGACGGGGTGGGCGCCCAGACGCCGGGATCTGGCCCTTGTGGTGCCCCTACATGAGGCCTGATACGTCTCCAACGTATCTATAATTTTTGATGCTCCATGCTTGTTTTTACACCATTTGCCTATTGTTTCGTTACACTTCGTGGCACTTTTATGCATTTTCCGGAACTAACCTATTAACGAGTTGCCACAGTGCCAGTTCCCTGTTTTCTGCTGTTTTTGTGTTTCAGAGTGATACACAGGAAATATTCTCGGAATTGGACGAAACAAGTTCCTGAAGTCTTATTTTACCCGGGAGCATCCAGACATCCAAAAGAGAGCCGGAGAGGGGCCAGGGCCTGCCCTCACACTAGGGTGGCGCGGCCCAGGCCCTGGCCGCGCCACCCATGTGTGAGGAGCCCCTGGCTGCCCTCTCGCGACGCCCCTTCGCCTATATAAAGCCTCGGGACGGAAAACCCTAAAGGAGTCGGCAATTTTCCAGAAAGAGTTTCGCAGTTCCGCCGCCGCCACCGACGAATTTCGGGGGACAGAAGTCTCTGTTCCGGCACCCTGCCGGGACGGGGAAGTGCCCCCGGAGCCATCTCCATCGATCTCCATCGCCGTCTCCGCTGTCTCCATCGACCTCACCGCCATCTCCATCAACCTTGTTGTCTCCTATGATGAGGAGGGAGTAGTTCATCCCCGGGGCTGAGGGCTCTACCGGTAGCTATGTGGTTCACCTCTCTCTCCCATGATGTGATCTTTATGTGATCGTGAGCTTTGTATCATGTTGAACAAGTAGATGTTATTATTCAGATATTATGCTACTCCTATGCTTAATTATTATAGTGTACTCTAGTGCTGTTATTAAAGTAATCTATTCCTCCTGCCATGGTGTAACGGTGAGAGTGCATGCATCGTGGTGGTACTTGGTTTAGGCTATGATTGTGATCTCTTGTGGATTATGAGAATGATTATTGCTATGATAGTTTGAGTGATCTATTCCTCCTTTCATGGTGTAATGTTGACAGTGTGTGCACCGTGTTAGTACTTGGTCTAAGTTGCAATGATTTCTATCTTGAATTGTGATCTGATTTGGATGTCTCTATGAGTGGTGTTTGTCAAGTACTTGATGAACTTTAAGGGGTGCTTCTGTAGCCACTACGCAATGATTAGTGTTATTCAATAGGAGAGTAATTTAGAGTACCATAGTGGAGAGAAGTTGTTTATTTATTCAATCATGTTATATTGTTGGGAGTGTGTCCACTAGTGAAAGTATGATCCCTAGGCCTTGTTTCCAAGCATTGCACACCGTTTACTTGCTATTTTGTTACTTGTTTGCTCGCAGCGATATTTATTTTATATCACAGTTACTACTTATAATCATCACTACCGCTTGTATTTTACTATCTCTTCGCCGAACTAGTGCACCTATACATCTGACAAGTGTATTAGGTGTGTTGGGGACACAAGAGACTTTCTGTATCGTAATTGCAGGGTTGCTTGAGAGGGATAGCTTTGACCTCTAACCTCCCTGAGTTCGATAAACCTTGGGTGATCCACTTAAGGGAAACTTGCTGCTGTTCTACAAACCTCTGCACTTGGAGGCCCAACAAGTGTCTACAAGAATAGAAGTGCGTAGACATCAAGCTCTTTTCTGGCGCCGTTGCCGGGGAGGTAAGGTAAAAGGTACTCGCATCCTCCTGTGTGAGTGCTCAGAGTTATTTCCTTTAGATTCTGCAATTACATCTTTTTGTTTCTTGTTTTTATTTTCACTAGTTAGGCTTAATGGAAAACAATGAGTTCTTTAGTCTTTTTCCTGATTTTAGATTTGAAGAGAAAATTGAAAATCCTTTGGAGCTTATTTCGCATAGCAATGTTATTAGTACGAATGCTTTGAATACTGTTAATGCTAATGCTATAGAAAAGTCTAAGCTTGGGGAAGCTGGTTTTGTTGAGTATGATATCTTTAGTCCCCCAGCTTTAGTGGAGAAAGGTTGCTCTGATGATATTTTATCTCCCATATGTGATGTTTCTAATGATGCTTGTGCTCCCCATCCTTTTAAAATACCTATGAAGATTATTGAACGTATTAGGGATAACTGCTATTTAGGAGATGGAACTGTCCATCCTGGTGATCATCTGCTCTTTATACATGAATTATGCGAGTTGTTCCAGTGTGCAGGTATTTCAATGAACCAGGTTAAGAAGAAGCTATTCTCTTTTTCGCTGAAAGGCAGAGCTGAGGAATGGTATAAAACATTGAAGGATGGCCGATCTATTGATTGGGAGGAAATTGAACCTCTCTTTTATTCTAAATTCTATCCTTCTAGTCAGGTTTATAAAGATAGGAATTACATTTATAATTTTCATCCGCATGAGGGAGAAAGCATTGCCCAAGCTTGGGGAAGATTGAAGTTACTAATGCATAAATGTCCTATTCATGATCTTCCCCGCAATATTGTTATTGATAATTTTTATGCACAGCTTACTCTTCCTGATAAGGATTATTTGGATGCTTCTTGCTTTGGATCATTCACTCATATGAAGGAAGATGCTAAGTGGAAACTTCTTGACCGTATACAAGAGAATGCTGAAGGATGGGAAAACGACAAAGGTAAAGGATCAGGTATGAATTATGAGTTTGATTGCATTAAGTCTTTCGCTGAAACTGCTACTTTTCAAGAGCTTAGTGCTAAATATGGTCTTGATCCTCAAATTATGGTTGATTGCTTTAAAGCCTTTGCTTCCCATATGAATGTTCCTAAAGGAAATGGGGACGTGTATCATGAACCTTTTAAGGACACTTGCATAGAAAGTGTTATTGTTGTTGATGATTGCAATAAACATGCTCAAACTTCTCAAAGTACTATTTCTTATAAGCATGTTAATTTTTGTGGAATACATAGACTTTGTGAACAGAGTTACAACAAGGAAGATTACTGCATCACCCACGCAAATGAAGAAACCAGCATGTGGCTCAAGGATCTAGATGTGCTTGGTGAATGGGTTTGTGAGCTTTATCCTTTTCTTTGTGAATTTTGTGGTGAAAAGGGGCACTTTAATTTTCAATGCCCAATTAATCGAACGAGTACCGCAGATTTGTATTGTGATGATAAGATTACTTTCAATCAGTATGATGAGCTTACTTTGTTTTTGAATTGTGAAGAGATATCTAGGAAGATTGCTTTGGTAGACATGAATGATGTTGATCTTAATAGCACCCTTCGTGGTTGTCATCTCTATTGTGCTAAAGATTGCCTCGCAAATACTTACTTACAAGATCTTATTAAACATGATGTTTTGCCAAGCTATGATAGGACTAATAGATGTTTTGATCTTATTAATAGAGAGGAGGAATCCTCCAAAGTTTCTTCTGTTGTTTCTGTCAGCAAGCCAGAATATGTGGAGAAGATGCCCTTCAAGTCTCTCCCTCCTAAAGGAGAGAGTAAGAAGAGTAAGAAGAAGAAGAAGAAGAAGAGGAGTAAGAGGCGAGAGGACACGGTATCTTCCCCTAAGCGTTATGATCCTGCTATAGATTATGATAATTCTGATTGGGATGATGTTCCTATGCCTATTACTTATGTTAGTGATCATGATTGGGAAAAGCACTCTACTTTTGATATTGAAAATCTTTTTGGTACCAATTCTAAGGTTAATAATTGTTGTACCATTAGTGATATCCATGTTCCTTCTTATGATGATATGTTTGATGAGTATGCTTTGCGACATAGTAATTATCTAGCTTGTGATGATGGGTATAATATTTTCAGTTCACCTACTTTTGAGGAGAAAATTAGTTATGATTACAATATGCCTCCTGTCTTTGATGATTATGGTGATGAGAATAATTATTCTGTTGAATCTGCTCCTACTACTATTGTTCATGTGGGGAGTATTAATCCTTTTATGCATGTAGCTCGTGATAGGGATGTTTTATGTGATAGTTATATTGTTAGTTCTATTCATGATGCTACTGAAAGTTATTATGAGATAGGGAAACATGGTTTGATGGATCTCAACAATATTGAGTTTCCCCTCTTTATGTTGCAACTCTTGAAGTTGTACTTGTTTTGCCTTCCTATGCTTTTTGCTTTGCGCTTTTATGACTTGTCTCTTTACAAGACTATTTTTCATAGGAAGTGTTTTAGATTTAAATGTGTTTCACATTTGCTTTTTGATGCTCTCTATTGCTTTAAGTTCCTATATGGCGCCTTTGCCTCAAGCTCTTATATGGCGCCCACATGAGCATCTTTGCAAATTACTGCGCCTAGCTCAAAGGCGTTAAAGAAAAGCACTCTTGGGAGATAACCCATTGTTTATTTTCAGTACTTTTTCTTTTATTTGAGTCTTGGAAGTTATTACTACTGTAATAACCGCTCCTTATCCTTTTTATTTCGTTTTTGTGCCAAGAGAAACCTCTAATTTGAGTGAGGTAAGATTTGGGGATGTTGCTGTCCTGAAACTGTTTTCGGTGCTGCACCGTAAAAATTCGTATAAATTCTCTGTATATCTTTTGGACCTGAGATTTCTTGTTCATATGCCCCAGGTTATATCCAAACTTTTGTTAGTTGGACACTTTTTGATTTGAGCAACAGAAAATCCTTCAAAAATTCGACCTTTGTCAGCTGTCCAGTTTTGACAGATTTCTGCCAATATTTGTGTTTGCCACTTTATCGCTTTCTTTTGAGTTCTTTTGATCATGGAACTTTTGGGGAGGTTGCTACAGTAGTATTTGCTATATATGTGGTGGTTTTGAGTTGAAACCTGAAGCAAATAGAGGATTGCTTATATGTTATGCTTACACTAATGTTGCTAATAGAATTGTGTTTAGTTTTGTATGAAGGAAGTTTTCAAGTGTAGGGATTGGAGAATGATGAGATGAGTTGAAGAATGGACAAAAGCTCAAGCTTGGGGATGCCCATGCATCACCCCAAGAAATATCCAAGAAGTACAAGCGTGAAAGCTTGGGGATGCCCCCGAGGCACCCCTTCTTCATCGGCAAAAATCAGGTCACCTTTCAAGACACTATATTTTTATTGCTTCATGAACTATGTGTTTTTCTTGGAGTGTCAGTTGTTTTAGTTTTCGTAGTTAGTTTAGCTTGTTTGCTGCAATAAATGGTTAGATCACATCATGTTCCTTTTGGAGGGAGATGAACTCCATTTTTCATTTGCCAAGAACACTCTGTTTTTCACTCTTATCGTTTCAACGAGTGTTCTTTTTTTTTGCTACTGCTTTTGGTTTTCGTTTTCACCTTGATTTGCATTCAGATCTTCTTATATTTATTTATCAAGGTGTATTTTTGCCTCTGGACCATGTTGGTTTTCCTCAAAAGAGTTGAATTAAAAAAGTTTGAATGGTGTTGGAAAAGAGAAAAAGCTTTATGAAAAAAAGTGGTACAAGAAGGAGCTTGTGTAGACCGCGGCCTAGGCTTTTGCATGTCGTGCTTGATGTCTTTTTGATAGTATGCTTAGTGGTTTTGCTGTAGCATGACTTGTCTCAAATAACTGAGATTGCTTAATGAGCCTTTGAAAAAATCATGCGTTGTTTTAATTATTTGGAAGCATTATTTTGGTTTTCTCCTTGATGCTTTATTTGGGTTGACTTGGCGCATGCTCACACATGTTAGACTCTTACAAAGTCACCAATAGCCTCTATGATCATTTAGTTTTTGACTTTTGATGCCATCTTATGCTTCTTTTAATGTCGCTTTGTCGCTCTGCATGATTATGGCCATTATTGCTCTCTTAGTTGGTCGCTCCCAGTCTTTTGCTAGCCCTCGCCTTGTACTGAGTATGAGCTCTACTCGTGCATCCAACTCCTAAAAACCTAGTTTGCCATTGTGTCCACTATAAATTCCTATGCATGGTATTTGTAAGCCATTCCAAGTAAATTTTCATGTGCTACCTTTGAAAAAACCTTCAAAATACTTCTCGTTTTGTGCCACTGTTTTTAGCTCATGGGGACGTAGTGGTCGGATTTGCTATCTTCCATATTGCTTATTCCAAAAAGAAAAAAAGAGAAAAAAAGAAAGAAAAAAAGGCACTCCTCCATGGAATGTGAATGTTGGTGGGCACCCGATGGAATAGGTTAGCCATGGTTTGTGAAAGGAAAAAAGGTGGGGAGCAGTGCCAAGCTTTATAAAAGAGCACAAAAGTGCCAATCTCTCTCTCAAAAACTTGCTTCATTTTTGTATGGAAGATAGTAAGAACCCCATTGCCAGTCGTTGACAAAAGCAACCACCTCTCAAAACCCAAGTTTTATCTCTCTGTTTTACAAATGAAAAGCTCTAGCACATGTTTAGTCACTGCTTCCCTCTGCGAAGGGCCTTTCTTTTACTTTTATGTTGAGTCACCACCTTCTTTCTTTATGCACCATTAAGAGAGCATAGTTGTCATTCTGAGTATAATGTGCATTGTCCCAAAGTTTTCATTGATTGATTCATGATCATGGTTTCACTTGTTCTTAAATTACTTGTATCTAGTCACCCTCTTAAACTTGAAGGTGTCCTATGCATTTATGTTTTGCTCTCCATGAAGGACAAGCTGAAAACCATTTGTATGTTTTTCCTTATGATTTGAACACACGTTTGACTTTCATTGTTTCATTTTCATGATCTTTTGTTTGTGTTCATTTTCATGTTATAACATGGTTGCTAAGTTCTTATTGTCAAGATTATATCTTCATGCCCATGTTTTAAGTTCTTATGATCCCAGCTCACAATGCTTACATATATGATCAAGATTGTGTAGGTGCATGTCACCTCAAAAATTATTCTTTTGTTATCACTTACCTACTCGAGGACGAGCAGGAGTTAAGCTTGGGGATGCTGATACGTCTCCAACGTATCTATAATTTTTGATGCTCCATGCTTGTTTTTACACCATTTGCCTATTGTTTCGTTACACTTCGTGGCACTTTTATGCATTTTCCGGAACTAACCTATTAACGAGTTGCCACAGTGCCAGTTCCCTGTTTTCTGCTGTTTTTGTGTTTCAGAGTGATACACAGGAAATATTCTCGGAATTGGACGAAACAAGTTCCTGAAGTCTTATTTTACCCGGGAGCATCCAGACATCCGAAAGAGAGCCGGAGAGGGGCCAGGGCCTGCCCTCACACTAGGGTGGCGCGGCCCAGGCCCTGGCCGCGCCACCCATGTGTGAGGAGCCCCTGGCTGCCCTCTCGCGATGCCCCTTCGCCTATATAAAGCCTCGGGACGGAAAACCCTAAAGGAGTCGGCAATTTTCCAGAAAGAGTTCCGCAGTTCCGCCGCCGCCACCGACGAATTTCGGGGGACAGAAGTCTCTGTTCCGGCACCCTGCCGGGACGGGGAAGTGCCCCCGGAGCCATCTCCATCGATCTCCATCGCCGTCTCCGCCAGTCTCCATCGACCTCACCGCCATCTCCATCAACCTTGCTGTCTCCTATGATGAGGAGGGAGTAGTTCATCCCCGGGGCTGAGGGCTCTACCGGTAGCTATGTGGTTCACCTCTCTCTCCCATGATGTGATCTTTATGTGATCGTGAGCTTTGTATCATGTTGAACAAGTAGATGTTATTATTCAGATATTATGCTACTCCTATGCTTAATTATTATAGTGTACTCTAGTGATGTTATTAAAGTAATCTATTCCTCCTGCCATGGTGTAACGGTGACAGTGCGTGCATCGTGGTGGTACTTGGTTTAGGCTAGGATTGTGATCTCTTGTGGATTATGAGAATGATTATTGCTATGATAGTTTGAGTGATCTATTCCTCCTTTCATGGTGTAATGTTGACAGTGTGTGCACCGTGTTAGTACTTGGTCTAAGTTGCAATGATTTCTATCTTGAATTGTGATCTGATTTGGATGTCTCTATGAGTGGTGTTTGTCAAGTACTTGATGAACTTTAAGGGGTGCTTCTGTAGCCACTACGCAATGATTAGTGTTATTCAATAGGAGAGTAATTTAGAGTACCATAGTGGAGAGAAGTTGTTTATTTGTTCAATCATGTTATATTGTTGGGAGTGTGTCCACTAGTGAAAGTATGATCCCTAGGCCTTGTTTCCAAGCATTGCACACCGTTTACTTGCTATTTTGTTACTTGTTTGCTCGCAGCGATATTTATTTTATATCACAGTTACTACTTATAATCATCACTACCGCTTGTATTTTACTATGTCTTCGCCGAACTAGTGCACCTATACATCTGACAAGTGTATTAGGTGTGTTGGGGACACAAGAGACTTTCTGTATCATAATTGCAGGGTTGCTTGAGAGGGATAGCTTTGACCTCTAACCTCCCTGAGTTCGATAAACCTTGGGTGATCCACTTAAGGGAAACTTGCTGCTGTTCTACAAACCTCTGCACTTGGAGGCCCAGCAAGTGTCTACAAGAATAGAAGTGCGTAGACATCAAGGCGGTGGATGTGGCCGTCTTTGGGAGTGCCTAGCATGTGTATGAACTCTGAGGTACTAAACTGAGCTCTGAAGTAGGCAGAGACGAGAAAGGATATCTCTCATTTCTTGCTTAAGTAGTTCGTCTTGTTTGGTATCTGTGTTAGCTGCAGTTTGCACATGCAGTTTGGAGTATATTCTGGGCTGGGCAAGCAGATTGATGCGGGGAACAGCTGCTCGTGTATGTGTGCCCCGGCTCATCTTGTAGGTGTGATGCTGATACGTCTCCAACGTATCCATAATTTTTGATGCTCCATGCTTGTTTTTACACCATTTGCCTAATGTTTCATTACACTTCGTGGCACTTTTATGCATTTTCCGGAACTAACCTATTAACAAGTCGCCAGAGTGCTAGTTCCCTGTTTTCTGCTATTTTTGTATTTCAGAAAAGCTACACAGGAAATATTCTCGGAATTGGACGAAACAAGTTCCTAAAGTCTTATTTTTCCCGGAAGCTTCCAGAGATCCGAAGAGGAGATGGAGTGGGGCCATGAGGGCCCCACACACCAGGGTGGTGCAGCCCAGCCCCTGGCCGCGCCCCCTATGTGTGAGACCGCCTCGGTCCACTCCTGACGATGCCCCTTCGCCTATAAAGACCCCCCGACAGGAAAAACCTAAGTACCTGATCAATTTTCCAGAAACACATCGCGATCCGCCGCCGTCATCGACCCGAGATCGAGAGGGTCCAGAAGCTCTTCCCGGCACCCTGCCGGAGAGGGGAATCGCCACCGGAGGTCTTCTTCATCGCCATGCTTGCCTCCGGAGCGATGAGTGAGTAGTCTACCTTGAACTATGGGTCCATAGCAGTAGCTAGATGGTTGTCCTCTCCACCATGTGCTTCATGTTTAGATCTCATGAGCTGCCCTACATGATTGAGATCACCGTTATGTAATTCTACATGTTTGGTTTGTTGGGATCCGATGAATATTGGTGTTATGATTGAGTTGCTATACTGAAATATATCTTATGTTATCTCTATGTTGTTTATGATCTTGCATGCTTTCCGTTGTTAGTAGCTATCTTGGCCGAGTAGTTGCTAGTGACTCCAAGAGGGGGTATTTATGCTCGATAGTGGGTTCATGCCTCTATTTAATCTGGGGGAGTGACAGAAACCTCTAAGGTTGTAGATGTGCTGTTGCTACTAGGGAGAAAACAACATTCATATGCTCGAGGGCATATGCTTTGTTTACATTACACACTTTGCTTAATGCAATTATCTGTTGTTCGCAACTTAATACTCATGGGGTGTTCGGATGAAATCCCCGAGAGTGGATTATTAGTCATAGATGCAGCTGGATGGCGGTCTATGTATTTTGTTGTAATGCCCAGAGTAAATCGCATAGTAATTTTCTTGACATATCACATTATCTTTATTCTATCAATTGCCCAACTGTAATTTGTTTACCCAGCATGTGTTATTTATCTTATGGAGAGACACCACTAGTGAACTGTGGACCCCGGTCCTATTTCTATCATATTGCTATCACTTGTTTACTTTACTCGCATTGTTTACTTTACTCGCATACTTCTACTGTTTTCCACTCGATACGCTCATACCCTTTGTTTCAAGCAAACCGGTGAGATTGACAACCTCATCGCAAGTTGGGAACAAAGTATTTGGTTGTGTTGTGTGCAGGTTCCACGTTGCTACTGGCTGAAGATTAGTCAACAAGTGTCGTAAACGGCGCCCTTGTTGGAGTGTTATTAAGCCAGTCCACATCACCTTCAGTCGTACTGTCTGCTCTTCTCCTGACCGACAAACCTTGGTTTCTTACTGAGGGAAAAGACTTGCCGCTGTGCTCATCATACTTTCCGCTTGGAGTTTCCCAACTGCCTGGCCATAATCATCATCAACTACACGCCAGCCATCAAGCCCTTTTCTGGCGCCGTTGCCGGGGAAGAAGTGGAAGTCCTCTGCAAGGGGAGTTTTTCGCACGCACATCCTTTACTTTGTTTTATTGTTTTTCTTTACTTTATTTTTACCTGCATTGTTTTATATCAAAAACCTAAAAAAATTAGAATCCTTGATAGTTGTTTTTATCTGTCTACTTTTAGTTTTGCTGAAATGGCTAATCCTGAAAACACCAAGTTGTGTGACTTTACTAGCACGAACAATAGTGATTTTATCGGCACTCCTATCGCGCCACCTGCTCCTGCTGCAAATTTTTATGAGATTAAGCCTGCTTTATTGAACCTTGTTATGAAAGAGCAATTTTCTGGTGCTAGTACTGAAGATGCTGCAGCTCATCTCAATAATTTTGTTGAGCTATGTGAGATGCAGAAATATAAGGATGTAGAAAGTGATATTATTAAGCTCAAGTTGTTTCCTTTTTCTTTGAGAGGAAAAGCTAAAGATTGGTTGCTATCTTTGACTAAGAATAGTATTGATTCATGGGCTAAGTGTAAGGATGCTTTTATTGGTAGATATTATCCACCTGCTAAGATTATATCTCTGCGTAGCAATATTATGAAGTTTAGTCAGTTTGATAATGAACATGTTGCTCAAGCTTGGGAAAGAATAAAATCTATGATAAAGAATTGCCACACTCATAGACTGACTACTTGGATGATTGTTCAAACTTTTTATGCAGGACTGCTGCGTCCAAGTTGACGTGGAAGCAGACTATCCTTGTGCGTGGTGGATAACCAGCCCGTTGGGAAACCCAAGAGGAAGGTATGATGAATATAGCAGCTAGTCTTCCCTCAGTTAAGAAACCAAGGTTTAATATCGATCAGGAGAGGAGAGACAAACGACTGAAGGTGATGCGGAACCTGCACACACACAACCAAGTACTTTGTTCCCAACTTGCGATGAGGTTGTCAATCTCACCGGTTTGCTTGAAACAAAGGTTATGAGCGTATCGAGTGGAAAAGAATATAGTATGCGAGTAAAGTAAACAGTACGAGTAAAGTAAACATGTGATAGCAGTATGATGGAAATAGGACCGGGGTCCACAGTTCACTAGTGGTGTCTCTCCATAGAATAAATAACACATGCTGGGTAAATAAATTACAGTTGGGCAATTGATAGAATAAAGATAAACGTGATATGTCAAGAAGATCACTATGAGATTTACTCTGGGCATTACAACAAAATACATAGACCGCCATCCAACTGCATCTATGACTAATAATCCACTTGTGGTGAATCAATCCGAGAACTCCACAAGTATTAAGTTGCGAACAATAGATAATTGCATTAAGCAAAGTGTGTAATGTAAACAAAGCATATGCCCTTGAGCATATGAATGTTGTTTTCTCCCTAGTAGCAACAGCACATCTACAACCTTAGAGGTTTCTGTCACTCCCCCAGATTAAATAGAGGCATGAACCCACTATCGAGCATAAATACCCCCTCTTGGAGTCACTAGCAACTCCCCGGCCAAGATAGCTACTAACAACGGAGAGCATGCAAGATCATAAACAACATAGAGATAACAAAAGATAATATTTAGTACAGCAACTTAATCATAAACACCAATATTCATCGGATCCCAACAAACCAAACATGTAGAATTATATAACGGTGATCTCAATCATGTAGGGCAGCTCATGAGATCTAAACATGAAGCACATGGTGGAGAAGACAACCATCTAGCTACTGCTATGGACCCATAGTCCAAGGTAGACTACTCACTCATCGCTCCGGAGGCAAGCATGGCGATGAAGAAGACCTCCGGTGGCGATTCCCCTCTCCGGCAGGGTGCCGGGAAGAGCTTCTGGACCCTCCCGATCTTCGGGTCGACGGTGGCGGCGGATCGCGATGTGTTCTGGAAAATTGATCGGGGTACTTAGGTTTTTTTCCGTCGGGGGGTCTTTATAGGCGAAGGGGCGATGTCAAAGGAGGAGCCAGGCGCCCTCACGCGGGGCCCGCGCGGCCAGGGGCCTGGCCGCGCCACCCCTGCGTGTGGGGCCCTGGTGGCCCACCTCCTACTCCTCTTCGGATCTCTGGAAGCTTCCGGGTAAAATAAGACTTCAGGAACTTGTTTCGTCCAATTCTGAGAATATTTCCTGTGTATCACTTCTGAAACACAAAAACAGCAGAAAACAGGAAACTGGCACTGTGGCAACTTGTTAATAGGTTAGTTCCGGAAAATGCATAAAAGTGCCACGAAGTGTAACAAAACAATAGGCAAATGGTGTAAAATCAAGCATGGAGCATCAAAAATTATAGATACGTTGGAGACGTATCAAGCATCCCCAAGCTTAACTCCTGCTCGTCCTCGAGTAGGTAAGTGATAACAAAGAATAATTTTTGAGGTGACATGCACCTACACAATCTTGATCATATATGTAAGCATTTGTGAGCTGGGATCATAAGAACTTAAAACATGGGCATGAAGATATAATCATGACAATAAGAACTTAGCAACCATGTTGTAAACATGTAAATGAACACAAACAAAAGATCATGAAAATGAAACAATGAAAGTCAAACGTGTGTTCAAATCATAAGGAAAAACATACAAATGGTTTTCAGCTTGTCCTTCAAAGAGAGCAAAACATAAATGCATAGGACACCTTCAAGTTTAAGAGGGCGACTAGATACAAATAATTTAAGAACAACTGAAACCAACAATATGAATCAATCAATGAACTTAGGGACAATGCATATTACACTAAGAATGACAACTATGCTCTCTTAATGGTGTATAAAGAAAGAAGGTGGTGACTCAACATAAAAGTAGAAGAAAGGCCCTTCGCAGAGGGAAGCAGTGATTGCAAGTTTTATAACCTTCAAAAATTATGGTACTTACCGGCTTTGAGCTCTCATTGCCCCCATCATAAGCATCTTGAATGGTTAAAGTTAATGCAAGAACAATTATGATGCATATGCTTGACAAATCATAAGTTGAAAACCTCGTGCCCCGTGAATACGAGTACCCAAACCTCATGCTACTTTACTTAGAGTCCCAAGCAAGGCTCTTGTCATTGTAAGTATATGCATATCATTGAAAACCGCCAATGGGGTACCTCCGTGCCCGATGACATGGAACAAGCCCACACCAAAATGACAGGACAAGCAGACAATGAACACCTCGACATCTCTTTTATTTGCCTTTTGTTTAGCTTTTTATTGTGAGATGCGTCGTCGAATGTTCACCATGGGTATGCTGCAAATTTCCACCATGAATTATGCATGGCTTAGATTGGCGGCCCGGCAGTTTCCCTAACACATATACAAACTCCATGATCCCCACAAGATTCCCAATTCATTTCACACCGCGGGCATCCATAAACAAAAGATCACGATATCAACTCAAATAAGAAGTGCAATGTTGAAAGCTTGCCCCATGACAGCATGGATGGGCTAGAATCCAACTTACAACTTGCAAGCATAACAACTCAACATAAGAGACCACAATGTCAAATTTTTAAGAACAGGAAAAAGTAAAGTGTGCCTTCCGGTTCGTGAGAGCTTTACTGACCGAATTTCGCATAACACTGGTAAGAGTTTAATTTGAAGAGAAAATAAAAGCAAGTCAAATTTACTTGGAATAGCAAATTGCTAGTAGGTATGTATGGTGGACACTTTGGAAAACTTTGGCTTTTAGGAGTTGGATGCACGAGTAGAGCTCATACTCAGTACAAGGCGAGGGCTAGCAAAAGACTGGGAGCGACCAACTAAGAGAGCAATAATGGCCATAATCATGCAAAGCGACAAAGAGACATTAAAAGAAGCATAAGATGGCATCAAAAGTCAAAAACTAAATGATCATGAAGGCTATTGGCGACTTTGTAAGAGTCTAACATGTGTGAGCATGCGCCAAGTCAACCCAAATAAAGCATCAAGGAGAAAACCAAAATAATGCTTCCATACAATAAAAACAATGCATGATTTTTTCAAAGGCTCATTAAGCAATCTCAGTTATTTGAGACAAGTCATGCTACAGCAAAACCACTAAGCATACTATCAAAAAGACATCAAGCATGACATGAAAAAGCCTAAGCCGCAGTCTACACAAGCTCCTTCTTGTACCACTATTTTGCACAAAGCTTTTTCTCTTTTCCAACACCATTTGAAATTTTTATAAACACCTCTTTTGATGAAAACCAATAAATATCAGAGGCAAAAATACACCTTGATGAAAAGATATGACAAGGTCTGAACGCAAATCAAGGCGAAAACGAAAACCAAAAGCAGTAGCAGAAAAAGAAGAACGCTCGATTTTTAATAAGAGTGAAAACTAGAGCGTTCTTTGCAAATGAAAACGAGTACAACTCCTCCAAAAGAAATTTGTTGGGGTCCAACCATTTATTGCAGCAAACAAACAAACTAAACTAACTAATAAAACTAAAACAACTGACGCTTCAAGAAAAACACATAGTGCATGAAGCAATAAAAATATAGTGTTTTGAAAGGTGACCTGATTTTTGCCGATGAAGAAGGAGTGCCTCGGGGGCATCCCCAAGCTTTGACGCTTGTAATTCTTGGATATTTCTTGGGGTGATGCATGGGCATCCCCAAGCTTGAGCTTTTGTCCATTCTTCAACTCATCTCATCATTCTCCAATCCCTACACTTGAAAACTTCCTTCATACAAAACTAAACACAAATCTATTAGCAACATTAGTGCAAGCATAACATATAATCAACCTCGTTTTGCTTCAGGTTTCAACTCAAAACCACCACATATATAGCAAATACTACTGTAGCAACTTCTCTAAAAGTTCCATGATCAAAAGAACTCAAAAGAAAGCGATAAAGTGGCAAACACAAATATTGGCAGAAATCTGTCAAAACTGAACAGCTGACAAAGGTCAAATTTTTTAGGGATTTTCTGTTGCTCAAATCAAAAAGTGTTCAACTAACAAAAGTTTGGATATAACCTGGGGCATATGCACAAGAAATCGCAGGTCCAAAAGATAAACAGATAATTTTCACGAATTTTTACGGTGCAGCACCGAAAACAGTTTCAGGACAGCAACATCCCCAAATCTTTACCTCGCTCAAATTAGAGGCTTCTCTTGGCACAAAAACGAAATAAACAATATAAGGAGCGGTCATTACAGTAGTAATGACTTCCAAGACTCAAATAAAAGAAAAAGTACTGAAAAGAAAACATTGGGTTATCTCCCAAGAGTGCTTTTCTTTAACGCCTTTGAGCTAGGCGCAGAAAATTGCGAATCAAGTAACATCAAGTGATGAAGCATCAAGCTCCTAATTTGCTCTAAGAATAGAGTCAAAAAGTAATTTCTTTCTTTTCCTAGGGAAGTGTTCCATACCTTTCTTTAGTGGGAATTGATACTTGATAGTGCCTTCCCTCATATCAATGATAGCACCTACAGTTCGAAGAAAGGGTCTTCCCAAAATAATAGGACATGAAGCATGGCATTCAACGTCCATAACAAGAAAATCAACGGGAACAAGGTTATTGTTAACCACAATAAGAACATCATTAATTCTCCCCAAAGGTTTCTTTTTAGCAACATCAGCAATAGGAACATCAAAATAACACTTTTCTAGCGGTGGTAAATCAAGCATGTCATAAATCTTTCTAGGCATGATAGAAATACTAGCACCTAGATCACATAAAGCATGGCAATCATAACCATTAACATGCATATCAATGATGGGTTCCCAACCATCTTCTAACTTCTTGGTAACATAGGCTTTTTGCTTTAACTTTTCATCCCTAATTTTTATGAGAGCATTGGTAATATGCTTAGTAAAAGCAATATTTAAAGAACTAGCATTGGGAGTCAAAGCAAGCTTTTGCAAGAACAAAATAACTTCAGATATATTGCAGCCAGCAACATCAAAATCATTAAAAGAAATAGAGCTATCATCTCCTACACTCCAAAAAATTTCAGCACTCTTTTAAGAAAAAGTTTTGGCAGTTTTAGGCTTTTTAACACAAGGAGTGGGAGTTTTCTCTACACCAATCAAAGTAAGAGGATTGCTAGCATTAGGAGCAACATCATTAGAGGTAGTAATGGCACATACCTTCATCTCTCTAGCCATCTCATCTTCTCTTTCCCACCTGGCATGCAATTCCGCTAACAATCTAATATTTTCATCAATTCCAACTTGAATAGCATTAGCGGTAGCAAAAACATTGTTCTCTTTCACATCATTAGGCAACACTTTTAATTTCAGAAGTTCAATATCATGAGCAAGGCTATCAACTTTAGAAGCAAGAATATCAATTTTGCCTAACTTTTCCTCAACAGACTTGTTAAAAGCAGTTTGCTTACCAATGAAGTCCTTGAGCATTACCTCAAGCTCAGAGGGCGCAGCCCTAGTGTTGTTGTAGGAATTACCATAAGAATTACCATAACCATTACCATTGGTAGAAGGATACGGCCTATAATTGTTACTAGCAAAATTGTTCCTATAAGCATTATTGTTAAAATTATTGTTTCTAATGAAATTCACATCAACTTGCTCTTCTTGAGCAACCAGAGAGGCCAAAGGAACATTACTAGGATCAACATGAGTCCTATCATTAGCAAGCATAGCCATAATGGTATCAATCTTATCACTTAAGGAAGAGGTTTCCTCAACAGAATTTACCTTCTTACCTCGTGGAGCTCTCTCGATGTGCCATTCAGAATAATTTACCATCATGTTGTCAAGTAGCTTTGATGCGGCGCCCAAGGTAAGGGACATAAAAGTGCCTCCAGCAGCTGAATCAAGTAGGTTCCTTGAAGAAAAATTCAGTCCTGCATAAAAAGTTTGGATAATCATCCAAGTAGTCAGTCCATGAGTTGGGCAATTCTTTATCATAGATTTCATTCTTTCCCAAGATTGAGCAACATGTTCATTATCAAACTGAGTAAACTTCATAATATTGCTACACAGAGATATAATCTTAGCAGGAGGATAGTATCTACCAATAAAAGCATCCTTACACTTAGCCCATGAGTCAATACTATTCTTTGTCAAAGACAGCAACCAATCTTTAGCTTTTCCTCTCAAAGAAAAAGGAAACAACTTGAGCTTAATAATATCACTATCAACATCCTTATATTTCTGCATCTCACACAGCTCAACAAAATTGTTGAGATGAGCTGCAGCATCTTCAGTACTAGCACCAGAAAATTGCTCTTTCATAATAAGGTTCAATAAAGCAGGCTTAATCTCATAAAAGTTTGCAGCAGTAGCAGGTGGTGCAAAAGGAGTGCAGATAAAATCACTATTGTTTGTGCTAGTAAAGTCACACAACTTGGTGTTTTCAGGATTGGCCATTTCAGCAAAACGAAAGTAAACAAGTAAAAACAACTACCAAGGATTCTATTTTTTTTGGGTTTTTGATATAAAACGATGCAGGTAAAATAAATAAAGTAAAGCAAAACAATAAAACAAAGTAAAGTATGTGCGTGCGAAAAACTCCCCTCGCAGAAGTCTTCTCTTCCTCCCTGGCAACGGCGCCAGAAAATTAGCTGCTGCGTCCAAGTTGACGTGGAAGTAGACTATCCTTGTGCGTGGTGGATAACCAGCCCGTTGGGAACCCCAAGAGGAAGGTATGATGAATATAGCAGCTAGTCTTCCCTCAGTTAAGAAACCAAGGTTTAATATCGATCAGGAGAGGAGAGACAAACGACTGAAGGTGATGCGGAACCTGCACACACACAACCAAGTGCTTTGTTCCCAACTTGCGATGAGGTTGTCAATCTCACCGGTTTGCTTGAAACAAAGGTTATGAGCGTATCGAGTGGAAAACAATATAGTATGCGAGTAAAGTAAACAGTACGAGTAAAGTAAACAGGTGATAGCAGTATGATGGAAATAGGATTTCTGCCACTATTTGTTTTTGCCGCTTTATCGCTTTCTTTTTGAGTTCTTTTGATCACGGAACTTTTGGGAAAGTTGCTACAGTAGTATATACTTTATATGTTGTGGTTTTGGGTTGAAACCTGAAGCAAAAAGAGGTTGGTTATATGTTATGCTACACTAATATTGCTAATAGATTTGTGTTTAGTTTTGTATGAAGGAAGTTTTCAAGTGTAGGGATTGGAGAATGATGAGATGAGTTGAAGAATGGACAAAAGCTCAAGCTTGGGGATGCCCATGCATCACCCCAAGAAATATCCAAGAAGTACAAGCGTCAAATCTTAGGGATGCCCCCGAGGCACCCCTTCTTCATCGGCAAAAATCAGGCCACCTTTCAAGACACTATATTTTTATTGCTTCATGCACTATGTGTTTTTCTTGGAGCGTCAGTTGTTTTAGTTTTCTTTATTAGTTTAGTTTGTTTGCTGCAATAAATGGTTGGACCCCAACAAATTTCTTTTGGAGAAGTTGCCTTGCTTTTCATTTGCCAAGAACGCTCTAGTTTTCACTCTTATCAAAAATCGAGTGTTCTTCTTTTTCTGCTACTGCTTTTGGTTTTCATTTTCACCTTGATTTGCGTTCAGATCTTCTTATATTTATTTATCAAGGTGTATTTTTGCCTCTGGACCATGTTGGTTTTCCTCAAAAGGGGTGTTTATAAAAAGTTTGAATAGTGTTGGAAAAGAGAAAAAGCTTTATGCAAAAAAGTGGTACAAGAAGGAGCTTGTGTAGACTGCGGCTTAGGCTTTTTCATGTCATGCTTGATGTCTTTTTGATAGTATGCTTAGTGGTTTTGCTGTAGCATGACTTGTCTCAAATAACTGAGATTGCTTAATGAGCCTTTGAAAAAATCATGTGTTGTTCTAATTATGTGGATGCATTATTTTGGTTTTCTCCTTGATGCTTTATTTGGGTTGACTTGGTGCATGCTCACACATGTTAGACTCATACAAAGTCGCCAATAGCCTCTATGATCATTTAGTTTTTGACTTTTGATGCCATCTTATGCTTCTTTTAATGTCGCTTTATCGCTTTGCATAATTATGGCCATTATTGCTCTCTTAGTTGGTCGCTCCCAGTCTTTTGCTAGCCCTCGCCTTGTACTGAGTATGAGCTCTACTCGTGCATCCAACTCCTAAAAACCAAGTTTGCCAAAGTGTCCACCATACATACCTACTAGCAATTTGCTATTCCAAGTAAATTTGACTTGCTTTTATTTACTCTTCAAATTAAACTCTTACCAGTGTTATGCGAAAATTGGTCAGTAAAGCTCTCACGAACTGGAAGGCACACTTTACTTTTTCTTGTTCTAAAAAATTTGACATTGTGGTCTCTTATGTTGAGTTGTTATGCTTACAAGTTGTAAGTTGGAGACTAGCCCAGCCATGCCGTCATGGGCAAACTTTCAACATTGCACTTCTTATTTGAGTTGATATCGTGATCTTTTGTTTATGGATGCCCGCGGTGTGAAATGAATTAGGAATCTTACGGGGATCATGGAGTTTGTATATGTGTTAGGGAAACGCCCGGGCCGCCAATCTAAGACATGCATAATTCATGGTGGAAATTTGCAGCATACCCATGGTGGACATTCGATGACGCATCTCAAAATAAAAAGCTAAACAAATGGTAAATAAAAGAGATGTCGAGGTGTTCATTGTCTGCTTGTCCTGTCATTTTGATGTGGGCTTGTTCCATGTCATCGGGCACGGAGGTACCCCATTGGCGGTTCTCGATGATACGCATATACTTACAATGAAAAGAGCCTTGCTTGGGACTCTAAGTAGAGTAGCATGAGGTTTGGGTACTCGTATTCATGGGACACGAGGTTTTCGACTTATGATTTGTCAAGCATATGCATCATAATTGTTCTCGCATTAACTCTAACCATTCAAGATGCTTATGATGGGGGCAATGAGAGCTCAAAGCCGGTAAGTACCATAATTTTTGAAGGTTATAAAACTTGTAATCACTGCTTCCCTCTGTGAAGGGTCTTTCTTTTACTTTTATGTTGAGTCACCACCTTCTATCTTTATGCACTATTAAGAGAGCATAGTTGTCATTCTTAGTATAATGTGCATTATCCCAAAGTTTTCATTGATTGATTCATATTGTTGGTTTCACTTGTTCTCAAATTATTTGTATCTAGTCGCCCTCTTAAACTTGAAGGTGTCCTATGCATTTATGTTTTGCTCTCTATGAAGGACAAGCTGAAAACCATTTGTATGTTTTTCCTTATGATTTGAACACACGTTTGACTTTCATTGTTTCATTTTCATGATCTTTTGTTTGTGTTCATTTGCATGTTTATAACATGGTTGCTAAGTTCTTATTATCAAGATTATATCTTTCATGCCCATGTTTTAAGTTCTTTTGATCCCAGCTCACAACGCTTACATATATGATCAAGATTGTGTAGGTGCATGTCACCTCAAAAATTATTTCTTTTGTTATCACTTACCTACTCGAGGACGAGCAGGAGTTAAGCTTGGAGATGCTGATACGTCTCTAATGTATCCATAATTTTTGATGCTCCATGCTTATTTTTACACCACTTGTCTAATGTTTCGTTACACTTCAGGGCACTTTTATGCATTTTCCGGAACTAACCTATCAACAAGTCGCCACAGTGCCAGTTCCCTGTTTTCTGCTGTTTTTGTGTTTCAGAAAAGCTACACAGGAAATATTCTCAGGAATTGGACGAAACAAGTTCCTGAAGTCTTATTTTTCCCGAAAGCTTCCAGAGATCCAAAGAGGAGACAGAGTGGGGCCACGAGGGCCCCACACACCAGGGCGGCGCGGCCCAACCCCTGGCTGCGCCCCCTATGTGTGAGACCGCCTCGGTCCACTCCCGACGATGCCCCTTCGCCTATAAAGACCCCCCGACAGGAAAAACCTAAGTACCCGATCAATTTTCCAGAAACACATCGCGATCCGCCACCGTCGTCGACCCGAGATCGGGAGGGTCCAGAAGCTCTTCCCGGCACCCTGCCGGAGAGGGGAATCGCCATCGGAGGTCTTCTTCATCGCCATGCTTACCTCCGGAGCGATGAGTGAGTTGTCTACCTTGGACTATGGGTCCATAGCAGTAGCTAGATGGTTGTCCTCTCCACCATGTGCTTCATGTTTAGATCTCATGAGCTGGCCTACATGATTGAGATCACCGTTATGTAATTCTACATGTTTGGTTTGTTGGGATCCGATGAATATTGGTGTTATGATTGAGTTGCTATACTGAAATATATCTTATGTTATCTCTATGTTGTTTATTATCTTGCATGCTCTCCGTTGTTAGTAGCTATCTTGGCCGAGTAGTTGCTAGTGACTCCAAGAGGGGGTATTTATGCTCGATAGTGGGTTTATGCCTCTATTTAATATGGGGGAGTGACAGAAACCTCTAAGGTTGTAGATGTGCTATTGCTACTAGGGAGAAAACAACATTCATATGCTCGAGGGCATATGCTTTGTTTACATTACACACTTTGCTTAATGCAATTATCTGTTGTTCGCAACTTAATACTCATGGGGTGTTCGGATGATATCCCCGAGAGTGGATTATTAGTCATAGATGCAGCTGGATGGCGGTCTATGTATTTTGTTGTAATGCCCAGAGTAAATCGCATAGTGATCTTCTTGACATATCACGCTATCTTTATTCTATCAATTGCCCAACTGTAATTTGTTTACCCAACATGTGTTATTTATCTTATGGAGAGACACCACTAGTAAACTGTGGACCCTGGTCCTATTTCCATCATATTGCTATCACCTGTTTACTTTACTCACACTGTTTACTTTACTCGCATATTTTTACTGTTTTCCACTCGATACGCTCATACCCTTTGTTTCAAGCAAACCGGTGAGATTGACAACCTCATCGCAAGTTGGGAACAAAGTATTTGGTTGTGTTGTGTGCAGGTTCCACGTTGCTACTGGTTGAAGACGAGTCAACAAGTGTTGTAAACGGCGCCCTTGTTGGAGTGTTATTAAGCCAGTCCGCATCACCTTCAGTCGTACTGTCTGCTCTTCTCCTGACCGACAAACCTTGGTTTCTTACTGAGGGAAAAGACTTGCCGCTGTGCTCATCATACTTTCCGCTTGGAGTTTCCCAACTGCCTGGCCATAATCATCATCAACTACACGCCAGCCATCAGATGCTCCTCGTGGATTGGTTCAGTAGGTTCACACACTATATTGCGCCCAGGAGGCGTATGTGTGGAATCTACAGGCGCCGGATCTTCAAGTTACGCAGCGACATCTGTGGTAGGGTAGACAGAGAATTGGGCTTCTTCGCTGCTCTTCCTTCGCCATGGAAGTGCGGCATGTTGTGCTACCCTCATCGATATCGACGTGAGGATCATTATTTCTATGGCTTGTGGCACCCCCGCACACTTTGGATCCGCCTTGGCATCTTCTTTGCAGCGTTTTTCCAAGGTGTTGGTGGGGGATTATGGCAGTTGTGTTCCCATCTCGCATGCTCATATCGAGTCGACAGCCGGCCAAGATTTCATGGAGTACTTGTAACGCATCGGGAGAAGTATATGTGTCGGACGATCGCCATTTTTCAGCAGTATTCTCAACGAGTGGGGAGTCGATGACTTCGTCCGTGCTGGTCTCAATTTCTAGGTGAAAACACTAGGTCTGACCTTCGGTGGATGTACCTGGCAATGGCGGCTTCATAGTCGCTTCCTTGTTGAAGGTATTGTCTGGAGTTTGGACCTTCTTTAGGATAAAAATCCAGGTTTTGACATGAGTTAAACCGGGCGATGATGGTGTTTGTGCACTGGTACCTTCATGGGGATGTCGTTTTGAAGAACCTTGTTCGAAAGTGTCGTCACCACTGGTGGTGCTCGTGCTGTCGTGAGTCTCTCATTGCTTTGGTGGGGTCCTTATTTTCTTTGTTCTTCTTCTTTTGTTGTTTTAGAATGTATGGATCTTTTATGTCTAGACTTCTCTGATATCATCTTGATATTAACACATTCCCTTTATCGAAAAAGATTGCCAATGTTTACATGATACATTCAGCTAATTACAAAATGTACTACAAGGAAGTATTTGATTATATTTTTTAGGTTGATTAGCACATCAAATGTAATTCTTAGCCCGGAACACAGAATCATCCCGTCTTTTGGCTGCACCACATTTCCGTCCCTTCCCGTTGCATTGCATCGTCGACAAACGTCCGGCCACGTCTTGGTGGTTCCCATTTCCCAGGGCCTGAGGGCCACCGCACTCAGGAGCCAGGAGCAGGGAGTGGATTCCAGTTGACTTGTGCCCGTGTCGCCGTGTTGCTCCGCCAGTCGCGTCCGCCGACGCAGTCGGCTCGTGCGTTCTCAGGCGCGTGAAAACGTGGCTCCGAGGTACAATGCGCGGCCGAAGAAACGTTGCTAGATAAACGTTATCTTTCCTTTTTCCAAGTCTTGCTCGATCTGCATTATCTGGTGTCGCCCAGATGTCTGATTGGATCCTGGATAGAAAGGCGAGGACACGGGTAAGGTATCTGCAAATGTGGTTCGAATGATCGTTTTCACGAGCCGATTGCGCTCTCAGGACATGTGTTCGCAGTGGTCGTTGTCATGTTAGGTATCTGCAAATGTGTTACTTGCTTGGCCGGTGCTTCCACTGTTGATAAATGTCACTTAAGGGCCAGTGCTCAGCTCCATGACGATCTGTTTTCTTCTGTTACAAATTTGTTCTAGTAGAAAACTATTATTTTTCTAGTGGTCTTGCTTTTCTGGAATAAATCTTATAGAGTACACACATGTAGTAAATTTATGTGGCTACGAAGACTACACACATTAAAACTCAACATAGACAACATTTCAAGCAAAATCTTCCTCCAGCCCTCACACTTGAGTGATGCAAAATGTATAGTGTAAACGAGCATGCATCTAGCAAGCAACATAAGTGTACCATTTCTAAAAATAAAATAAATAATCCGTACATCGTGTTGGCTCTTTCGAGTTAGTTCCATCCATTCAAATATCATTGCTTCTTTCACCTTTGTTTTGAGATACTAATGCTTGTAATATACCTAAATATTAAGGTGTTTTCATCATATTATGCTCAACACAATCATTGAAAAGAAAAAATTCAATCGTCTACACCCACTTTGTATCCAACATACGAATGTGTACGCTTGGGTAACACAAATATCTAGAGTTTTTCCTTTTTCCACTCCTTGCATGTTTCTTTATGTAATCATTTTATCTTTATGTAATAAGAAATCTATGCAACCAAATACAATCATGATTCAATGATACTAGATTCATAGATGCGTATAAGAATTTAGAAAATAAAAAATTGCACGCAATGGGCATTCCTCCATTTCATCCTTCGAGACAAAATGTTTGGTTTCATTTTCGCTTAACAACATATACCTAAGTTGAAGATGGCGAGATTTGATAACACTTGGAATGACTCTGGTTAATTTCATGGAATTAACATATTAATTAATGAGAAAAAGTTTTAGTTATTTCTCCCTCAAAAGAGAGATAAAGGTTTTAGATAGCTTATGAGCATACAACTCTAATGATACATCTTCTCTTTTTTGGAAGACAATACATGATACATTTAGTTGTGAACAAAAAATTCTACACCGAATGATTTGATTCAATTTTGTTGGTTCATTCTGATTTGGTTCTAGTATATTGTTTGAAGCAACAAAATCCGCTCTTCTAGGTGTACTCCGAGATCTCCGATTCGTCCGCCGCTTTCCATGACAACACCACATGAGAATGACAGGACAACTTATCTGGTGATACCAACATTTAAATGATACCATGATACCAACCACAAAAAGTGGGGGCAAATGACATAAAAAAATCTAGGAAAAATCACATAGTGAATGATAGTATCGACTACCATTTTTGGTTTTCTCTTTTGGTTTGCTATTTCTCAGTTTATGGCTCAGTAGAATTTTAGACCATTAGATTTGCATCGTGATTCGTGCAATTGAGTTGCAAGTTGAGTTGTAACTGAGATTTTTTTAGTTGCAAGTGATGTTGCAACTAGGAACCATACATCCGAACCGTTGGATTGCTTTGTGATTCGTGCTAATAGTGAGTTGCAACTGAGATATGATAACGTCATTCTACTGAGCCATAAGCTATTGCTCAGTAGACTGAGCCCTGGACACACCCTTTCTCTTTATGTACAACACGGCTTTGATTCAACTTTTGCATGGTAGTCCATACCATCATCCTCTTTCAATGCGATTTTTGATAGGGTTACTGTTTGTGGTGATCTGCACAGTTTCGTAAGGTTTTTTTTTTCCTTTACGAATGGATAATTTCGTAAGGTTGATGCCATGATATTCTTTAGACAGGTTGGTATCAGAAGACATGCATGTACTCGAGAAGCACCGAATCATGCATCGCACGCAGCAGAAGCTGGTGGGGACGTCGGGGTCGTTGTTGCACTTGCACCGCCCGCCGCGGGAAATGGCTCTCCACGTGAGACACGCATCCGTTAGACGCGAACAATGACAGCACACATGTTCGTCGGGCGCTCAGGCAGCTGGCGGTGGTGCGGCGGCTTTTTCCTCGACGCCGGCCGGTGCGCTGCGGCTGCGACGCGTGGCGCGCTCGTCGGCCACGAAGATGATCGCGCGCGTTCCGTGGCCACGACACTAGAAGTTCCCCGGGCCACGGCGCCCAGGAGCCACGGGAGGAGCGAGTGGGAGATTCCAGTTGACTTTTGTTGGCCGTGCGCCGACGCCCGACGCCGTCGGATCGGCTCGTGCGCCGGGTGGTTGCTTGCATCCTGAAGCGCGTGAAAACGTACGTGGCTGCGAGGCACTGCGCGGCCGAAGAAACGTCGTTGCCACATGATCCTTTTCCAAGTGTCGAATGCCTGCTGTCCCGCTCAGCACTATCTGATATGTCCTTTATTACATGTGTTTGCACTTTGGAATGATCGTTGTCATTGCCAATCGTATGACTCGTGTGTGATCACGGAACCGCGGACTGGACGAGTGAACCTTGAAGTTGCGGCCCTTGCGCTGCGCTGCCGAAAAATCCCATCGTCCGACGCGTTGCGTTGCGCGCTTGCTGGCTGCGATGATGCTGCACGATCGTGGGATTCCCTTGGCCCGCTCCACCCAGCAGCATGAATGAGTAGAGGAGCGAGTGGGATACCAGTTGACTTGTTGGTGGTGGGTCGTAGAGTTCCTCCGCCCCGCCGCGTGCGCCGACGGCCGACGCCGCCGGATCGGCCGACGGACCTGCTGCTGGTGGTGGTTACTAAGCTCATCTCCAGCGGATCGATCTATTTTGGTATCCGAATCGGTTTAAATTGGTCAGGTCGCGGATACCAAATGGAAGCCTGTCTGTTTGGGTTAGGGGGCAACCCAGCGGGGCAGACGCAAATTTTTTTCTGGCCCTGACAAGTAGGGCCATTTTCCATTACTAATATATATTACATATTTAAAAAAATAAAATTGCATAAAAAAAATATAAAACCCTATATAATCTAGGTTACGCCGGCGCCACCGTGGCCTACGCCTGGCCGTCGTCGTTGTCTTCATCGAGGGAGAGGTTGATGAAGGGCGCCTTTGGCCACGGCCAAGACGCCATGGGTGGCGGTGGGGGTGGTGGCAGAGGCAGCCAGCCAATCACCGGAGGATGGGCCCCGGGCCAGGAAGAGGTGGTGTGTGCGGTGGGGGCGGCGGTGGTTGCCTTCATGGAGGAGGCGGCGGCGCCACCGATAGGGCGAGGGCATCCTCAAGACCGGGTAAGGCTCGTTTCTCCTCCTCCGCGCTGATGATGACAGCCACCTGCAACTGCTCGTCCTCGGTCAGCTCCGGCGGCAGCACGTAGTGCTCGCCGCTCTCTTTGGCAAGGAACACGTTGTACGCGACGTTGGCGACAAAGTCGTCCGTGTTGTCGCGGACCACCCTGCCCTCAAAGACGCGGCCGAAGACGTCGCAGCTGCGTGCCGGCGCGCGGGGAGAGGGCGGCTGCGCTTGCTGGCAACCGTCGAAAACTCCAAAGTTGAGGTCGTCCTCGTCCTCGTCATCCTCTTCCTCATCATCGTCTTTGTCGTTGCAGGAGGAGGAGATCGCCTCTGGGACCTAGGCACGGTCCCAGTCCTGTCGCCGAGGTAGCCGGCGCGTCTCTCCACGTTCCCACTCCCAGCGCGCAAACGTGTCCCACGTGGAGGACTCGATGGCGAATGCGGGGTCACTGCGCAGCGCGGAAGGAAGCAGGGCTCGTCAATGGTGGATCTCCTGGACCCGTTTCGGCCCATCACAGGGCATGGGCGGTACCGGCATGCTTCGGCTATTTAGATGCCACCTCGCGGGGAGGTTGACATCGGGCCACGGCATGGGCTGGCCGCGCGCGTAGAGCCGTCGTGCCATGTGCACGCGCACGTACACCCTATCGCGAGGTGGTCGCGAGGCGCAGCATGGCGTGGTGGAGCGGCGTGCCGGCCGGAGATGGGCCGGAGTTTCCCGTGGTGGAGGTGACCTCGGATGATGGTAGCCAGAAGCATCGTGGTTGTTCTTGCCCTTGCGGCTGAGCGGCCATGTCCTCCGGCCATGATGGTGCTCTGTATGACCGGCGATGTGGATGGCAAAGGCCCCTGGCCGTTGGCCGTCCTACGCGGTTGTCGAGGCGTCGGGCATTGATGGCCGGCGCAGACTTGCACGCGCAAGGGCATCAATGCTTGACGGCGCGCGCAGCGAGGGCAAAGCGGCAGCGGCAGACTGGCGTACTAGCGTTGGAGATGACGGGTTACTGCGGTCGATGACATATGGGCCATGGGAGGACATGAGAAGGCGCACGCGGACGCGTGCGTGGACAACTCGTCTATCTGTGATGACCCAATTCTCTCCCATATTTGGGCCCGGAATGGATCGCTGGTAGGAAAAAGGGCTTTAGTACCGGTTCCATAGGGGCATTTGTACCGGAAAACAAACCGGTACAAAAGATTCGGGACAAAAGGCCCCCCTCTTTGGTACCGGTTCCTTACAAACCGGTATTAAAGGGGCCTCCACGTTGGCTCCAGGAGAGTGCAGGCGCTAGGGACCTTTGGTACCGGTTTGTAACACGAACCGGTACCAAAGGAATTCAGGGTTTAGGGTTTTAATTAGGAGGGGTTTAGGGGTATCGGACCATTTCATCGTACGAGGATCACGTCGATGCGCCAGAAACGCGTTTGGATTTAGGAGTACATGAAGATCAATGTAATGCATATTAACTTGGTGCATATAATATAACACATGTAATTGCATAAGATCGCAAATTAAGTAGTACATGCATGAAGATCGATCTTCATGCATAGTGGTACTCTCCGAGACATACTATCTATTACATGTAGCATAGTGGTACTCTCCGAGTCAAACTATATATTACATGTAGATCTTCATTCATAGTGGTACTCTGCGAAGTTAGGTATGACGTCCCGAAGGAAAAATCCCGCCAATTCCTCGCCAATTGCTTTGAAGCGGTGCTCGATTCGGAGCCTGTCATGCTTTCTTGCCAACTGTAAAAGAATGAGATTCAAATGAATACATGAGCTATGTATATATATATATATCAAATCACAATCAAACAATTATGACTGAAACTTAGCACAAGTTATGGTAACAAAATAAATTTGTGAATATTGTTTTCGTACCTCTCTATTCCTTTGATTATTCGTTCTCTCGCTGACAATCTTATGGATGTTCTCGCAAACATAGTATCCACATAGATTAGTCCCCTCAGGTTGTTGCGCGCATTTCTGTACAAGAATATAATTCAATCAAATAATAATCAAGTATGATAAAGGTGTGTGGACCTAGGTAGTACTACTTACTTTGTTCGCACGCCATATCAGCTTCGGTTTCCATCCACCGGTCGGATCTTCCTGGATGAACGTTTGCCATACGCTGCCCGACAAAAGAAAATGCATAAAAGAGTTATTAATTTGTTGATATGAGGAAATTAACGAAAAAACCTATAAGAATTAAAATTACCTTTTGAGCATATCAAAAGCCGACTTGTATAGTATAGGCTCTTTGGTTAGTGAGTCATAGACTTCAACCTCTCCATCGTACATTTTAATGACGATAAGAATAAAGTGGAACCTGCGCACGTTTAAATATGCAGTGTCATAGATATAAGTCATCAGTTAAAATTTTAACGTATGGTGAGCAAAATAGAATGTGTTATAAGACAGTTACACTTACTTGAAGTTGTAAGGACAAAGTATTATCTTTTTGTCACGTTGTCGCTTCAAAAACCTTAGCAAAGTCTCTGGTGTATCCTTGTTAAAGATGGGATCTTCTATGGTTTTTTCATGCATTGTATCTGGGTCAATGAACCCAATGTCCGTGATTTCATCCCTTTTGCATTCGAGCTTCTTCGATCTGCATAATATAGCGCACAAAAGATTAAATTGAGGATAATTTGCAGACAAAGAATGAGCTGAGCTAAAGACTTCTCAAATTATATTAATAAATCACTTACAGACAATAGCAACTGATGATAGATTTGTCGATGGCCCGGAGATTGTATAACTGAAAAAGTTCGAGGAAGTCAACGCTCACAGAGTATTCTTGGAAGTAGTGTTCATCCTTAACTCGCACCATGATACAATCAATCCCTCTCTTTGTGGCATTAGTGTACCACGCATTCAAATTACGCATACATGTTGGTAGCGACCTGATATTCTCGACCAGATCTTTCCCTTGAACAAATTGATATACTACTTCAGCGATGGGGTAATCAATTGTGTTTTGTCGAGAACTTTCAACGGCCTTCTCGTCAAACACCTTGAGAGGGGGGACCGATTGAACGGGTTGTTCTCCGAGCTGGTACACTTGTTTCCTCGTTTTCGCCGAGACCACCGATTGATCGGGTTTTTTCACCTCCACCATAGCGTCATACGACTTTTCAATAGAACGCCTATAGTCAGATGGCGGCGATGGTGGAGGGTCATATAGATTCTTAACGGTACGAATAACTTTCACTGGATCTAGAGTCTTCTCAAAAGGTATCTCTGGCACTTTCTTAGCAAAATGTTTGGCCACCTCGGACTTAGAGATTTCACTGCATTCCTCGATAGTTCTTTCCCAAGGTAACTTCTCGATAGGCGGCAGTGGTTTCTCCTTTCTAGGTCTCTTCCTAGGCGGCGTACCGTTCCGCTTAAAAAACGCAGTCTTATGCGGAGGATCTCGAGATGGTGGACTCGCGCTGGGGTCCCTCTCCGGTAGGTGTGGACTTTGCTGCTCATGTGGACTGCTACCAGGCGGAGTCGATGGCCATTGCTGCTCATGTGGAATTTGCTGCTCATGTGGACTGCTACGAGGAGGAGTCGGTGGCCTTGGCAAAAGGACGATGTATTTCTTGGGCCATATGGCGAAACCGCGCTTGACATTGGCCAGTGTCTTCTCTTCGTCACCTCCAGGAAAATCAAGGTCCATTGTTTCAAAACCTGGAACAACGTCATCCACCCCGACACGAACACAGCCAGTTGGAATGGGCATATGATGGTGCGTTGCTCCATCTTCATTTGGGTAAACATAGCCGACCGCCACCTTAACGGACACGTTCCTCATTTGCACATGTAGCTCGCAATCTGTCTTCTCCGTGACATAATCCACGGGGTAGCTTCCTGCACATTCAAGATGCGAGGAACCCACACTGCTTCTTCGCTGAGATGGGGCGGCATCGGCTTGAGGATCTTGTATAAACAGCGGCTGATCAGGTGCCCTCTGATTTTGCTCAAGCACCTCCACCCTATTTATCAATTCCGCTAACCTGTCTAAGTCCTGCTTCTTCTTTCTCGAACGGCTTCTATAAGTGTCAGCGCACTCCGGCCATGCTTCCTTCATGGTGACACCTGGGAGGGCTCGTATCCGTCCAACGTGTTCCGCATTCCCAAGAGCGAGTGTCAGCTCGTCATTCTCTCTATCGGGAATGTACTCTCCCTTTCTAACCTTTTCAATTGCATCTATAAGCTGCGTCGTGATTGCATTAACTTTATCCTTCCATTTTCCCTTTGCAACGATCTGCCCTGTCTTTGGGTCCAACCCTGCCCCATGCGCGAACAACCAGAACTTGGACCGGTCGGGCCAGTCCCATGTCTGTGGAGTGATTCCTGCCTCCATCAGTTTAGCTTCAAATGCTCTCCACTTCGGAATGGCAGTCTTGTAGCCACCTGACCCCAAATGATGGAAATGTTCCTTCTTTGAAGCATTTTTCGTATTTGTGACTGATCGGGACACAGCAGTAGAAGATTTCTTATAGCTCTTAAATGCGGGCCAGTGATCTTTTATCTTCACTAGACTTCCAGTGAATACTGGATCTTTATCTGCATATCTGGCCCATAAATTTTTCTTCCAGGTCTGGAATTGTGTGGCCATCCTCTTAAGAGTCCATTCCTTGACTTTCTTCTTCTGGCCTTCCGTCATGTCTTCCGGTAGGCTAAAGTGTGTCAGTAGACTGTCCCAAAGAAAAAGCTTTAGAGTATCATTGACATAACTAGCTTCAGGCCCCGCGTTCTTCGGCTTATGCCACTCTACAATGCTGATCGGTACATGGTCCCTAACAAGAACTCCAGCCTGGTTTATGAATTTACGGCAGTGCTCTTTGGGCTCCACCGGTTGACCACTAGCCTTAAATGCGGTGAGGGCTAACCTACCCTCGCCCTTTAGACGTTGCGTCAGGCCTCGTTGCTTTTTAACAGATTTGCTCGATGATCCAGAAGGCTAAAAGAAAAATGATTCGTTAATAAGTGTAATACAAATAAATCAATGCATCAAGTGATGAACATATAGCCTTGATATACACCTCGCCGAAGTTTATTAAGGACACTTCGTTGTCTCTTCTTTCTTCAGACTCAAGTCCCTCACCGACATCGTTCAAAAATTGTGACCCGAAATCATCGTCATCTTCATCGGGTTCTCCATTGGGTTCCGGTCCACGGGCACTCTCAAATATCATTTTCTGCACCATTTCTTCTCGCTCCTCATCTCGGATGAAGGTGTCGTCCTCCATAGCTCAATGTCACTGCAAAATTAAGTGCAATTATTGTTCTCGGTCCTCATCTCGGATGAAGGGGACTATGTCATTTTAAGTTATCAGAATTATCAAAATGTAGATCTTATGACCATTCAAAATTGGTTATTACTAACACCTAATATTTCTCTATTTTGGGATTCTGAATTTTTTGGGGCATCTTTTACAATATTCACCATTCAAAATTGGTTGTTACTAACACCTAACAACCATCACATATAACAAAAATTATAAACCAGAGGAGTTGCATTGCCAAAAAATAAGGCATGAATGTCTCATGCAATCTACTCTTTTGCATCAGAAGCTTTCCAGATCGCAACAACACTTTACTAAACACACGGCCATGAGTCAATATATTGAGAATGCTGTACAATATATTTTTACTGAGAATTCTGTTACATTCCCATATAAATCACCAATGATCATGATGTACAATATATTGCAGCAGGCATGTCATCAGAACATAAAACAACACACAACTAAAAATGAGCAGAACACAGACGCCAGTGCAACTTTTCATATACAACTTTTCATATACAACTTTTCATATACAACTTTTCATATACAACTTCTCATATTCAAGATTTATAGTTGACATGGTCACCGCAACCGGGAGGCTACTGAGAGCACTAAACTTGAACATATACTTACCCAACAGCACACCAGCTTGTATTCCACAATCAAATTTGAGATCATACACATAAAAGTGATGCACATAAAACCTTCTTTTGAGACATTCCTAAGAACATTGGATAGACTGTGTATCTGGTTCTCGGAAACAATACCACTTTATCCATATGTATGCAGCAATTTTGTGTTCACCAACTGCATGAGAGACCTAATAAGCTAAACAAACATTTACACAACCATGAGAGACCTAATGGCAACAGGATGATACTCGCTATCTAGATGTGCAGGCTTAAGCATATAAGATCATATATATAAGCTCACTGCCTACACAACCATATAAGAATAGCTACTATTCTTGGCAGAAAAAACGCTCTACACAACCAACTTATATACCTCTAGTTGCATCTTGCAGGTTTGCGGTTTTCTATTTGAGCGAAAGCAGTATGGAAGGTCATAGATGTGCAGGCTTAAGCATATAAGATCATTCTCAATAGGGCTTGACTGTCACATATTATAGCTAAAACAATTTGGTGTAATTAGCTATCCTCCAACTATGTACGTATATAAGTATCACAAGAGCATATTTTGTATTTGACTATTGGTGTGTGTAACCTGCAGTAGTTCTATCATGTTCTTGTTTTAACACAAGCACCCGAGACAATGTGGGGATAGAGAACAAATCAGCAAGTAAATATTTGTGATAACCTATTACTCAATCTGCAATTATCTTCAATGAAGAAGGTGGCAGTTAAAATGAAGAAGGTAGAGAACACCAAGCCTATTACTCAATCTGCAATTATCTTCAATGTCATGCCATCTTAGTGCCATACCTTTTTTGTCAATTATCTTCAATATCATTTTTTGTCAATCTTACTATTAACCTTTGAGTCATGGCACTGTCAGAATCAAGGAGGCTTGTATATGAACCTTTCTAAGATTGATGGCTGCATATTAGAACCTGAAACTATACTATGAATGATTATTGTTTTCAGAAAAAAAGAACATGTCCTTCAGTACTACGAACCAGCTTACGCTTGACCATTATTTTCAGAAGAAAAACTATTGCTTGATAGCAAACTCTTATGTAACTTGTCCATTAATTTCAGAGAAGGCTTGATAACTAACTGGCAGCAGAATCTTGTAGAAGGACCAATAATGACAAAAAGCTGGGCCATTCAGTTAAGCATAGTAGAACCAAGATAAACCTGATAGTCTAAAACCATTCCTTTGCTTGCATGCCCTACTCTTTGCATCAAGACTATTTATACCAGAGACCACAAAGGAAAAAATGGAGGAAACATATATATTACAGGAATGAAGCTGTAAATGATGTCTTCTTTAAAAATAGGAGTATGTCAAAGACAACATATATAATTGTTTGATTTTTTCAAGATTTAATATAGACAATCCTAGCAGGCTTCGATTTGTCTGGCTTCAGCCATAATGAATACACTCAAATGTCAGTTCTAGATGCAATAAGCTGAAATGTCAGTAGATGCAATAAGCTTTTTCATATTAGGATTCATACATTGACCTGTCTTCAATTTTCTGTCAAGCAAAAGTTGATCTTGCTTCTCATTCAACAAATAATAATTCATGAAAGCTAATGTTCCGATTAACTTGGTTCTTTCTATGCATCTGCTATGAAGTACCAACATTGGTAAGAAGCTGAGATATCATTTTCTACAGTAGCAGGCGGCTGAGATATCAAGAGTTAGAAAAACCAGAGGCGACGCACCTGAATCGGCCGGGTTGCAGGACGAGGAGGAGGAGGGGGGCAGCGAGGCCAGCGGCGTCTTGGGCGGCGGCAGCGCGGTCACGGGCGGCGGCTGAGCGGCTAGGGCGGCGGCAGCGCGGTCTCGGGCGGCGGCGGCGCGGCTAGGGCGGCGGCAGCGCGGTCTCGGGCGGCGGCGGATAGGGCGGCGGCGCGGTCTCGGGCGGCGGCTGCGCGGCTAGGGCGGCGGATAGGGCGACGGCGACGGCTAGGGCGGCGGCGTGTTTTTGCTGTGACTGCGCGCGTGTTTGGCGACGGCGCGTGGTAGAAAAATGCCTAAGGGCCTTTGGTACCGGTTCCTGTTACGAGCCGGTACTAAAGGCCACCTTTAGTACCGGTTCGTAACAGAAACCGGTACCAAAGGTATTTACGGAAATTATATTCGCGCTATTAAACTTTGGTACCGGTTCTTTCCACCAACCGGTACCAAAGGTTTTTTCTTTTTTCTTTTGATTTTTCTGTAGCTTTTCGTTGGATTTTTCTTTTGCTGTTTCTTTTGATTTTCGTTTCATTTTTATTTTGATTAGTTATATTTGATTTTCTATTTTCTTTTGATTAGATATATTTGATTTTATTTTTGCTTAGTTATATTTGATTTTCTTTTTTATTTTGATTAGATATATTTGATTTTATTTTTGATTACTTATATTTGATTAGTTATATTTGATTTCCTATTTTCTTTTGATTAGTTATGTTTGATTTTCTTTTTGATTAGTTATATTTGATTTTTCTGTTGCAGTTTCTATTGATCATATGTTCGCTTAATAATTAAGTGTCGGTTAGCGCGGCGGCACGCTGCGTCCGTGAGAGGAAAAGGGCGGAAAGAAAAGGGCGGAAAGAAAAAGGCGGAAAGAAAAAGGGCGGGAAAACGATTGAACAGGAAAAGAAGTACATATCTCAACTGAAAATTAAGATACATGGCCGGATTAGGTCATATTCGGTCGAGCTTGTTTTCGAATGTTGGAGTGATTCAGTCATAGTCGCGCCTAGCCCTATAAATGTCGCCACTGTAGTCGTCGTAGTCGCCGGTGTCATCGTCGCTGGCATCGGGGTCGCGGTAGTCGAACCTCGACTGGTGAGCACGCGTGGGCTGAGACTGAGGGTAGCGCAGGCGGGGACCACGGTAGGCCATGACGCTCTGGAGAGTCCGGCCGCGCCACCATAGCCGACGGCCGGCCTCGTTGAAGTTCGAACGAGGCGAGCCGTCCTCCTCGTGCCTGGCAAGCGCACTCTCACGCCGATTGATGAAGAAGGCGTCCCAAGTCGGGCTGTAGTCGGGATGCCACTGAGGATTCCTCCGCTGCTCTGGCGTGAGCTCGAAGTAGTAGTGGTTCGTGATGGCCATCTGGCGCGCCACACCTAGAGGGACAGGAGGGACCGGTACGCCTCCGACGCTCAGCATCCAGCCGGTGGGGACGCGGTAGCCCGGCGGGCAGGGGTAGTTTGAGGCGCAAAGCGCCTCCGCCTCCTGGGGGGTTAGAGATACGATGGAAGCCATGGAAGAGAGTGATGAGGTTTGCAGATATGAGTCTAGATGTGATATGTAAATGGAGGCCAAGCCTACATATATATAGTGAAAAATGGCGGGAAGACGGAGGCGGGAAGCGGTGGAAAGCGCGGGAAGAAAATAGGCGGGAACCTTTAGTCCCGGTTTTTGTGTCATCTAACAAAACTGTCGGTGGGATAAGGACGTGTGGGTAACCTTTAGTCCCGGTTGGTGGGTGCAACCGAGACTAAAGATGTCGGCAGGATAAGGACGCGTGGGTGGATGCACTGCTCGATGAGATAAGGACGCGTGGGTGGACACACGATGCCCCTGTCGGAGGAACAAGACAAAGTAGAAGCGGTGGAAAGCGCGGGAAGAAAATAGGCGGGAACGCAGTGGCGCGGGGAACCATCTAACCTTTAGTCCCGGCTGGTGGGTACAACCGGGACTAAAGGTGGTTTTTGTGTCATCTAACAAAACTGTCGGTGGGATAAGGACGTGTGGGTAACCTTTAGTCCCGGTTGGTGGGTGCAACCGAGACTAAAGATGTCGGCAGGATAAGGACGCGTGGGTGGATGCACTGCTCGATGAGATAAGGACGCGTGGGTGGACACATGATGCCCCTGTCGGAGGAACAAGACAAAGTAGAAGCGGTGTCGTGCCTATAAAAGGAGCATCGATACGCCATGGCAAGCAGCTCAACAAGCCAACCTAGAAGGTAGGGAGAGTTTCATTCCTATGGATGGAGGACAGGGTTGGGAAATCTCCCGTGGCGGAGTTTCTCGAAGATGTCGTTGGTGCTCACGCCCTACGGCATCTTCGGAAGCTCCGCCTCGGAAAAATTTCCCTCATACAATAACATCATTACACAAAAATCCATATTGAGATACACAAGTAATGATCCCTATCTAGTCTTCTGAGTTTTCTTCTTGTGTTTCCCTTTCTTCTGATTGCGACGCAGCCATGGACAATCTTCATTATTTAAAATGATGCTTGGGTCAGTTTTCACCTTGAAGGGTGGAATATTATCAAACTTATTATAATCTTCTGACATGTCTGTCTTGTCCTCTACTCCCACGATGTTTCTTTTTCCTGAAAGAACTATGTGGCGCTTTGGCTCATCGTATGATGTGTCCTCTTGCCTTTCTTTTCTTTTTTCGGTTTGGTAGACATGTCCTTCACATAAAAAACCTGAGCCACTTCACTGGCTAGGACGAATGGTTCGGTGTCGTACCCTAGATTCTTGAGATCCACTGTAGTCATTCCGTACTGCGGGTCTACCTGTACCCCGTTTTTCAGGTTGAACCATTTGCACCGGAATAAAGGGACCTTGAAATTAGGTCCATAGTCAAGTTCCCATATCTCCTCTATGTACCCATAATATGTGACCTTCTTCCCATTGTCCTCTGCTGCATCAAAGCGGACACCACTGTTTTGGTTGGTGCTCTTTTTATCTTGGGCGAATGTGTAAAATGTATTCCCATTTATCTCGTACCCTTGAAATGTCGATATAGTCGAAGATGGTTGCTTGGCCAACAAGTATAGCTGTTCTTCATCAGTGACATTCATGAGCCGTGTTTGCAACCAACCGCCGAAAGTCTTCATGTGTTCTCCATCAATCCAATCTTCACGTTGCTCCGGGTATTCAGAGCGTAGAATATTCTTGTGTTCCACTTTGTACGGAGCCACCAAGCTGGAATTATGTAGAATTGTGTAGTGTGCTTGAGTGAAAGAATGTCCGTCCATACACATTGTTGCTTTCTTTCCTAGCGTGCCTTTTCCACGCAGTCTCCCCTCATAGCGCGATTCAGGAACACCGATCGGCTTAAGGTCAGGAATAAAGTCAACACAAAACTCAATGACCTCCTCTGTTCCATAGCCCTTGGAGATGCTTCCTTCTGGCCTAGCACGGTTATGAACGTATTTCTTTAAGACTCCCATGAATCTCTCAAAGGGGAACATGTTATGTAGAAATACAGGACCGAGAACACTAATCTCTTCGACCAGGTGAACGAGGAGATGCGTCATAATATTGAAGAAGGATGGTGGGAACACCAACTCGATGCTGACTAGACATTGCACCACATCCTTCTGTAAATTTTGTAGAGTTAGTGGATTGATCACCTTCTGAGAAATTGCATTGAGGAACGCACATAGCTTCACAATGGGTACTCGAACATTTTTCGATAGAAGCCCCCTCAATGCAACCGGAAGTAATTGTGTCATAATCACGTGGCAGTCATGAGACTTTAGCTTTTGAAACTTTTTCTCTGACATGTTTATTATTCCCTTTATATTCGATGAGAAGCCAGACGGGACCTTGATGCTACTCAGGACTTCAAAAAAGATCTCCTTCTCTTCTTTGGTAAGAGCGTAGCTGGCAGTACCTTGATACTTCTCTGGATTCAGGTTGTTTCCTTCATGGATACATTGCTGGTCGTGCCGTGCATCCGGTGTATCTTTTGTCTTCCCATACATGCCCAAGAAGTTTAGCAGGTTCACGCAAAGATTTTTCGTCACGTGCATCACGTCGATTGCAGAGTGAACCTCTAGGATTTTCCAGTAGGGTAGCTCCCAAAATATAGACATCTTCTTCCACATGGGTACATGTCCGTCAACATCATGCGGAACAGATTGTCCGCCAGGACCCTTTCCAAAGATCACTTTTAAATCCTTGACCATATCATATATAACATCCCCAGTAGGGCGGGTAGGATTCATTTGGTCTTCTGCCTCACCTCTGAAATGCTTTCCTCTCTTTCTTACTTGATGTTGTTTTGGAAGAAATCGACGATGCCCCATGTACACATTCTTGTTTCTCAAATATATACTGTCAGTCTCACCTAAACAGTGTGTGCATGCATTGTATCCCTTGTTTGACTGTCCTGAAATGTTACTAAGAGCAGGCCAATCATTGATGGTTACAAACAACAACGCTCGTAGGTTAAATTCCTTTTGTTCGTGCTCATCCCAAATAGGTACACCTTCTTCACGCCACAACTGTAAAAGTTCTTCAACCAATGGCCTCAGGTACACATCAATGTCGTTGCCGGGTCACTGGCCAAGGAGGAAGGTTATAGATACATAGAGTCACTGGCCAGGTGCTATGACTGGAGCTCTGCTCCCCGAAAGGATTAAAGCCATCTGTACTTAGACCAAATCTTAAGTTCCTTGCGTCATCTGAAAATGACTTGTACTTTCTATCAATTTTTCTCCACTGCGATCCGTCAGCGGGGTGTCTCAGCATCACATCTTTCTTACGGTCCTCTTTGTGCCATCGCAACAACTTGGCATGCTCTTTGTTTTGGAACAAACGTTTCAACCGTGGTATTATAGGAGCATACCACATCACCTTCGCAGGAACCTTCTTCCTGTGGGTGGACTCGCCCTCAACATCGCCAGGGTCATCTCGCCTGATCTTATACCTCAATGCACCACATACCGGGCATGCATTCAAATTCTCGTACTCCCCGCGGTAGAGGATGCAGTCATTGATGCATGCATGTATCTTCTGCACCTCTAATCCTAGAGGGCAGACAACCTTCTTTGCTTCGTACGTACTAGAGGGCAATACGTTCTCCCCTGGAAGCATCTTCTTTATTATTTTCAGCAACTTTTCAAATCCCTTGTCAGAAGTACCATTCTCTGCCTTCCATTGCAGCAATTCCAGTGTGGTACCCAGTTTTTTCTGGCCATCTTCGCAATTTGGGTACAACAGTTTGTTATGATCCTCTAACATTTTCTCCAACTTCAACCTCTCCTTTTCACTTCCGCAGTTTATCTTCGCATCAAGAATGGCCCGACCCAAATCGTCATCGGGGTCATCAAATATGGGCTCATCAAAAATGGGCTCTTCTTCAGCTTCGTCTTCCCCCATACTACTATCACCGTCTTCAGTGAATATAGGATAGTTGTCACTATCCTCTTCTTCTTCGTTGCCTTCCATTATAACCCCTCTTTCTCCGTGCTTGGTCCAACAATTATAGCCGGGCATGAAACCATTCTCAAGCAGGTGGAAGTGAAGGGTCTTTGAGGTAGAGTAATCCTTCGTATTCCTACAGGAACTACATGGACAATAAATGAAACCATTCGACCGCCTGTTTGCCTCCGCCACGTTGAGAAAATAATGCATGCCAGTAATGAAGTCGGGATGGCATCGGTCACCGTACATCCATTGTCGATTCATCTGCATTATATAAGTATATCAAAAATCATTAATTAATATTCAAGTTCATCACATAAAACTAAGTTTTTTTTATTAAAAAAAAGAGGCTCACCGAGGTGGTACAGTGCCGGCTAGGGGAAGACGCTGGCGATCGACGGCGGTGAGGACGGGGACGATACTAAAACCTACAAATCATACTTTAATTTGAGCTCAATTGCATACAAAAAGAATGAAATCCCTAACTTAGGCATTTCATCAAACACCTTGCTAGCACTAGAAAAATAATACGAGTTAAACTAGCAAAGAAATGAGCTAAATTAGGAACGCCGGAAGAAAGGATGATATTGCTAACCCTTAGATAGATGGGTGCCGTCAATCTTGATAAAATGGTGGATAAAAATGAAGATTTAATGGAGTGTGAGAGGTGCAAAATGTTTGGAAATGTGAGAGAGAAGAAGGGAAAATGAGATGCAGGGATCGGGCGGCTGAAGAAATAGGGCAGGGGCCCTTTAGTACCGGTTCTTCAGATGAACCGGTACTAAAGGTTCAGCTCTGGCCCACTAAAACCCTTTAGTACCGGTTCCTAGTATGAACCGGTACAAAAGTCCCTTATCGAACCGGTACTGATCTTGCTCGGCGGGCTGGGCAGATGAACCGGTACTAATGTACCCTTTAGTACCGGTTCATACGGGAACCGGTACTAAAGGCTTAGACCGTTGCCCCTTTTTCTACTAGCGATCCTCTCTTGGGTCGAGTCGCTGGTGTGACTTTTATCCATTTTTTTTGTCCACGCGGATGCGTTCGGACGCGTGGTGTCCGTTTAGGTCGGCCCACTTGAGACGGGTGGAAACGTGGCTGCCGGCTGGGTACTACACGGCCGAAAAAGCGTCGCTATAGCCTATATGTGTAGCACTATCCTTTCCTTTTGGTACAGCCCACGTGTCATGCTCTGCATTATCTGATGTCTTACTACATAAGATGCTCGATCTGATTGGTTCCTGGATGGAAAAAGATCCATTCATCCATTGCTATCATGGCAGGGTAAAATGCCAAATGAGTTGCTTGCATGGCCGTGCTTCTACTGTTCGGCACGCAGAGTCACTTGTTCAGTGCAACGGTGAGCTCAACCGTCATCGCTGTTTTTCTGTTGCCAAATGAACCTGACATGGGGTTTCCCGTACCTGCAGATAGAAACTGTGTGGCCTTTAGTTTCATCATCCGAAGTTCAGAAAGACAGACCCATTGCCGTAACGCCACCACTAAAGAAGTAGAGACAGATTCTGAGAAGGATCTAGAAACTACTCTTATCCATCATCCTCGTGGCATCTCGACCTCAAGTTACTATTCATCTTTTTCGGATGATGGCTAATCATCTATCTTCGATTACGAAAGGGATGAGCTGGGCAACGATGAGTTTTGACTGCATACTGGAACGTTTCTTTCGATATTCTTCGGGCACGTAACGGCCTCGTGTGGTTTTCTTCTCGTTTTCCTGCCATTTTTTCGGAAGAAGTTTCAGAAATAAGCTAAATTAATCGCTCAGGCAGGAACAAGTTTGCACAGAAGATATGATTTTACTCAGTCCATTCTATTTTAAAATGAACACTTTAGTCACACGTGCTTACATATTTGCAAACGTACCTGTACGGTCGTGCCTAGACGTAATTGTTTTGAGATCTCAGAAAATTATTCTTTATTTTCGTGGCATATTTGAATTCAGCCGACAGGCCGACAAAGACAGGTCTTGTCGCATAAACAGCACTTCGGATAATTCAAAGAAAAATGTCTTTGCTGTTGTGGACAAGATGTTCTCTATCCTCCTTGAGACCTTGACCTACAGTTGAGACAAGATTTTCTTAGGGTGGTTCAGATATGGCATAGGCAGGAAGCAGCGTGCGATAGTGTATCGCGCAACAATTTCAATACAATTTCTTTAATTAATATCTTGGAACAACCTATACCATGCTCTACAACGTAAACAGCGGAGATAATGTTGGTACTATCTAGGGATAAATGAAAACAAGAATGAACTAGGATCAGAAAGCTACTAGCTTCAAGTTGGACCATGTATCCCCATCCGAAGGTGATAACCAGAACGATTGGGATTACTTGTAAAACTTTTCCGACGTTAACTCTGCAGTGTGCACAGTTAGTCAAGAAAGCAGCCGGAAGCCCGGAACCATCCTAAGAATAGGTGATAACACACAGAAGATGGGTGCTTCTTTATTTTATTTTATTGAAGGACAACGGTCATATAGGTTATGTCACCATAAAACCATAATAATAAACAGAAGTTCACGTTTTGTTTTGAGGGCAATGAGTATAGTTTTATATATAACGAATACTCATGCTAAAGATCGAGCCATGGGTCATCAAGAATGACAAAGACTCTATTAGCGCCTCACTATGGAGTTCAAAATCAAGGCTTGCACAATATAAAATATGGTTTTACTAGTTCTAAGGCGTTTGAGATTCAACTAAACCTCAATCGTGTACTTAGCCATTAGATTTCTCTTGCGATTTGTGCTAATATCATAGTTACAAGTGGGATTTCTCTAGTTGTAAGTGCGTTTCAACTGAGATTTCCTTTGTTGCAAGTAGGTTGCAGCTGAAATTTTCTGCACACAAATGGGTCGAAATTGAGATTTTTTATTTACACCCATGCTTTAACTAAGAAAAACATATCCAAATCATTGAATTTACTTCGGGATTGTAAATCACTTGCAATTAGGTTATAATTGAAACTTGAATGATATCACGTGATTGAGATTTAGTTAAATCTAAATCGTCTGAGATCTAGACTTGCCCTATAAAACAATAACAATATTGTATCCCACTTTTGATACACCTTTAAACATGAGGAGGGGGCACACGTGAGGGGGAATGGTCAAATTTTGGTTTCATTGGTTAGAGCATGTAGTTTTACCCATTATTATATAATCATGCACTAGTTAGCAAAATATTTACCGCAACCTCATGGGTGTGTCGGAGACGCGGGTGTGCTTCCTTGCACCAGGCATGTGGGATACCGGAGTAAAGGTTTCAGTAGAGGAAAATGAAGGCATGTTGCTTACTCTCACGGAATTGGAGTTGGAGCACGTAGTGAAGGACATGAAGACTGACACGGCTCCGGGCCCGGACGGGTTTCTTGTTGCATTTTTTCAAAAAAGCATTGGCCTGTTGTCAAGCATGGGGTTCTCCACATTGTCAATGACTTCATCTTGGGTAGGATCGATATTTCCCGTTTGAATTACGGGGTGCTGTCTTTCATTCCAAAGGTGCAAGGAGCTGATCAGATCTTCTAGTTTTGCCATATCGCTTTGATCAACGTCATCTTCAAGATTATCTCCAAGTGCTTTGCGACCAAACTAGACCCTGTCGCCAAAAGAATAATTAGCCCTAACCAAACAGCGTTTATAAAAGGCAGACTTATCACTGATGGAGTGCTTGCTCTGCAGGAAGTGGTGCACAAGCTAACAGTCAAGAAGCTGGGGGCATCTTACTTAAGCTAGACTTCGAGAAGGCCTACGATAGAGTAAACTGGGATTTTCTGTCTGAGGTGTTGCATGCTAAGGGTTTCGACCCAGGGGTAGTCCATCGTGTGTGTCAGCTGGTTAAAGGTTGCCGTACGGCCATCTCCATCAATGGGAAAATTGGCCCCTTCTTTCGCAACCAACGGGGTGTGCGTTAAGGGGAACCCCTCTCCCCCCACCTCTTCAATTTCATTGCAGAAGCCCTCTCGACCATGCTTTCCAGAGCTAACGCAGTTGGCCACATAAGGGGTGTGGTTCCCCACCTAGTTCCGGGAGGCCTCTCTCATCTCCAGTACGCGGACGATACCCTGATTCTGATTCAGTATGACGAGGAGCAGCTAGTAAACCTCAAGTTTCCGCTTTTGTGCTTTGAAGAAATGTCGGGCCTGAAAATCAACTACCTAAAAAGCGAGGTGATTGTGCTGGGGCAGCCTCGAGAGGTTCAGCAACGGGTAGCCGATGTACTGAACTGCAAGCTGGGTGCCTTCCCGTTCATTTATATGGGTAAGCCTATTTCTGATAGAAATATCACTATTGATCAGTGGATGTTCCTGGTGCTTAAGTTGGCCGGAAGGATTGAGATGTGGCTGGGAAGATTCCTGTCCTTGGGAGGACGCTTGATTCTGACCATCTCCTGTTTGTCCAGCCTCCCTATGTTTGTCATGGGTTTATTTCTGCTCCAAGACGGTGTACACTTGAGATTTGACTCCCATCGTGCTCGATTTTTCTGGGAGGGGTCGGGTCCCAACCGGAAATATCACTTAGTGAACTGGCCAGCGGTGTGTAGACCCAAGGAATTCGGGGGACTTGGGGTACTCAACTCTGAGAAAATGCATATTGCACTGATGACGAAATGGATATGGCGCTTATACCATGAGGAGGGCCCAATTTGGGTTCAAATTCTCCGGGCCAAATACACTTCAGCTGGTGACATCTTCGCTGGCAATGGGAACGGAGGTTCTCACTTTTGGAAATGTCTCCACAAGATTAAACATCTTTTCAAACTAGGGGCTCGTCACGTGGTGGTCGATGGGCGTCGCACCATGTTTTAGTTAGACAAATGGCTCGGCACTGAGCCACTCAGGACCAGATTTCCCGGGCTGTTTGACATTTGTGATGATCCGACGGTTTCGCTAGCGCAGGTTTGTGGGGAACCTAGCGCAATTCGCTTCTGACGCTCGCTGGACACGGGTTTGAGAGCTACTTGGCTGGAGCTCGTGGCTATTATGGATTCAGTTCAGTTGAGAGAGGGTGCCGACTCGGTATCCTGGGACCTAGAACCTTCGCGAGTATTCTCGGTCCACTCCATGTACGCGAAGCTTTCCCAGGGAGCCGCGGTTGTTCATTTTACGGAGGTCTGGCCGGCGAAACTTCCCCTGAAAGTCAAAATCTTTACCTGGCAGCTGGTCTTGAATCTCCTTCCTACTAGGGCTCTTCTTGCTGCTAGACATGGACCGGGTTCGGGGAGATGTGCGCTTTGTGGTGCTCCGGAAGATGTTAACCATATTTTTTTCGAGTGTTCCTTGGCAAAATTTATGTGGAGCGTGGTGCGCCAACTGCTAGGGTGCAGCTGGTCACCTGCGAATTTTCCACAACTTTATGCAATAATCGCTAATTTGTTAGGTAGTCAAAGGCGTGTGGTCTGGTCGTTGTTTGTAGCGCAATCTTGGGCACTTTGGCACATAAAAAACAATCTCTCTATTGAATCAAAGTTAATTCGCCACTCCTTTGATGTTATTTTCAAAACCTTGGTGTTTTTGCAGCTTTGGGTGGCAACGTCACGGAGCATGGATCAACCAAGTCTAAGGTGGTTGATAAGCGAGCTAAGGGCACTCCACGCGACAAGCGTGCCTAATGATTGATCTCTCTTGCTTTTCTTCTCGGTCTGTTTAGGGGAGGCCGACCCCGCTACTTCGTTCTATTTTGCTAAGTTGTGTGCCGCAGCATGTATCACACCTTGTTAAACCTGTGGGTTTTATGAATTTAAAGTCGGGTGCCTTTTATCTAAAAAAAAGTTAAAAAATATTTAAGAACACTACAACAACATAAGTAAAGTGTTAGTGCTTTTTCTAACCAATGTGTGTAGGACTGAAATCCTATGAATATTTTCGTTTAGAGGTTGTTTGTTTCATTCGATGATATCCTATAAGAATTTTATGGTGTAAATTTTACAGAAAATAGCTTTAGGTTAGACTTCATAAAAAAATTGAACAATGATAAGTAGAATTCTTCTTCCATATTTTTAAAACATGGCATCTGAATCCCATAAGATTCCTATTTATATGCTTTCCTTACCCTCTAAATCAAAGGAGTCCTTAGTTTTTTTTAACAAGGCAAAAAGCTTGCCTTTATATTGATATAGGAGAAGCAAATATGTTGGGCCTAAGCCATCAAGATAAAAATGAAAAACCCAAAAAGATTAACTGGTAATTTCTGCGAGATCCCTCGCACCAGCAAGAATCTAGTCCTTTCCTTCATCTTTGATCCTCTACATATTAGCTCTAAGGGCTCGTTTGGCACCCATCATTTCATTTCATTTGGTATAAATGAAATGAAATGAAATGATATGATGATATCAATTCATTTGGCAAAGCCACAGAAATGACATGGTACCACAAAGGTATTAAGATTAGGCATGAGATGAAAATCATGGAATTCGAAATGAATTCCGTAACCAATTATGTGGCAGCCAAACAAGTAATTTCTGAAATCACAAATGAATTCCTTGATTCCAGCCCCAAATGATGGGAGCCAAACGATCCTTAAAAGGATTCCTTAGGCTGGTCACAATGTAAAATATCATAGTCTAGTATCATGCATATGATACTAGTTGATGATACCACCCCTACAATGCATAGTATCATATAGTATTATCATAGTTTTGTCATATTTAATATTTTGTAGAATCTCAATATAAATGTGTGTACAAGATGTATTTGCCACTAAACTTTTTAGTTTTACATGCTATGATCCAATATCATAATATTATACTACTCATACCTCTCTCCTTATTAATTAGTGTGTCATATCATATTTTTACCAACATGACATACATAATACTATTTATGATAGTAGCATTGGGCTAGTCTTAGTGTACATCTTTATATTGGGACACCAAAATCGGGGAGACATTTCTTCCATTAAGACTACTATTTTTCCTCCTCTTTTCCCTATTGGCAGCAGTCGCATCATCCTTGGTTTTGTCTTCCCTATGAGCTAATCTGGCAGCTAAGGTTAGTTGGCGCCAACGCCATCGGTTGTCCACTACCCACACTTATATAAAGGCCCGGCCGCACGAGCCTCTCGATCCACAGGTCTCCCTCTTCTCCGTGACCACCTAAGCTCCCCTGCATCCACAGCTCCCGGCAACATCTGCCTTCGCCGTTGATACATCCGCCTCGGAGCACCTCTTAGTCCTTGGCATGGCTGCGAAACCTTGGAATCCTTTCTCGTGCTGCGTGTGCGTCCGAGGTGCAGCAGCAACCGACGACGACGACAGCGCGTCCCGAAGGCGGAGGGGGAACGGCAGCTCCTCGAAGTCGTCCTCGAGGATGTCGTTCACGAGCCTGAGCTCGGGGACGCTATCGCCGGAGGACCTGTCCGTCACGCTGTCCGGTTCGAACCTGCACGCGTTCACCTATGCCGAGCTCCGGGCGGCCACGGGTAACTTCTCGCGCGCAAACTACCTCGGCAGCGGCGGGTTCGGCCCTGTGTACCAGGGCGCCGTCGACGAGAAGCTCCGGCCCGGTCTGGCAGCGCAGGCGGTCGCCGTCAAGTACCTCGACCTGGAGTGCGGCACCCAGGGACACAAGGAGTGGCTGGTGAGTGCGAAGCAGAGTACCTCCTAATTTTTGGCACTGAGTGTGGAAGATCGATCACATGCTTGCCGGAGCTGGATCAACTGGCCTTCTAATTCGTGATGGTTTGTTTTTGCAGGCAGAGGTTTTCTTTCTTGGGCAACTGAGGCATAAGAACCTGGTGAAATTGATCGGGTACTGCTACGAGAAGGAGCACAGGATGCTGGTGTACGAGTTCATGAGCGCCGGAAGCTTAGATAAACACCTCTTCAAAAGTGAGTTCTTCAGACCAACTAGTTGAACAAAACTTGAGCACGCTACATGCGCGATGAGCTGTTCTTGTCCCCTGCCTTTATTCTCTGTTTTCTTTTTGCCAAGACAAGGGGATACAAGAGCAGCTATGTGCCACGCATGTGTTTTTTTAGTTATCAGTTTAGATACCGAATTATTGGTACAAATTTATTGGTGCGTACTGTTCAGTTAGCATGTGGCAACACTCTTTCAGCGTGGAGGAGAAAACTGACCCTTCTCTTTCTTGCAAAGGAAACTGACCTGTAACATCTAATTTTCGTCAGGTATCAATGGCTCCCTTCCATGGATGACACGGATGAAGATTGCCCTCGGCGCAGCCATGGGCCTCGCCTTCCTCCACGACGCCGACCCGCCAGTGATCTACCGTGACTTCAAGGCCTCCAACATCTTGCTCGACTCGGTAAGCCGCCTGTAGTGGCCAGTGATCTTCTAAACTGAAATGTCTCCCTCATTTGGGACAGCACGTCACTTCTAACGAATGTAAAACTACCAGGCTCCCCACCGATATTTTTGCAACAAAATGGTTTACTTTTATTTTCAAAATATTATTTCAGGACTACAACACCAAATTGTCAGACTTTGGGCTGGCCAAGGATGGACCACAGGGCGAGGCGACGCACGTGACAACACGTGTTATGGGGACACATGGGTATGCAGCGCCTGAGTATATCACGACGGGTCATTTAACTTCCAAGAGTGATGTATATAGCTTCGGTGTGGTACTTCTAGAGCTCCTCTCGGGACGGCCATCGGTGGACCGTTCGCGACGGCCAAGGGAACAAAACTTGGTGGACTGGGTCAGGCCATACCTTAAACGATCTGATAAATTGTACCAAGTCATGGACTCGGCTCTCGAGGGCCAATACTCGTGTAAGGGTGCTAAGGTAGCTGCATTGGTGGCATACAAGTGTCTTAGCCAAAACCCGAAGTCTAGGCCATCTATGAGGGAGGTCGTCAAGGCATTGGAGCCAGTACTAAGAATGGATGACTTCTTCCCCATGGGCCCATTCGTGCTCACCATCGTTGTGGAAGAGGACAAGGCGTTAGACATGAAGGTGGAGGTGGAGGAGAAGCATCAAAATCATCAAGATAGGCACCGACAAAAATACCCTGAATCAACAATTCACACCAATGTTGTTCTTCGTGGCCACTATGAGAATGCTACTGGATTCACTGGAGCATTACGGCGGCAGCAGCGGATATTGAGTTACCATAGGGAAAGAGGTTCTTAAGATTTGGAATTACAATAGGAAGAAGGTAGGTTTTATGATACATGTATGTATGTATATAGTATTGAGATGTCAATATCACAATGTTTGTTTGATGACTGATTTGATGTATGCTTGGATTTTGATAAGGTTTGTTATTCAAATATGTGTATAAATGAACACGTCTAGTTAAAAAAAATGACAATTTCTCATTATATTACATTTAAATCATTGGTCCAATATAGTAAACTGTTGTCAAAGCGAATAATAGTGATCTGTAGACAAATAATTATGCAAAAAATCTCATGCTTGTTCTAGAGAAAGAAGACAATAATGCAAGATGAAACACTATGACATGTTGATGTTGACGGCCACAGATAATGATAGCAAGCATGAATTCTCGGTTACATGGGCAACCACAAGTCACCTGGCAAATCAAAGGTTGTGTGTGATAAAATTCAACTGCAAAATATGTTTGTAGAATAATATACGACTTTACGGGAGAAGACATTAGTTGATGGTGGACACGAGGGCAAAACCTAAGTTGTTTGGTGTATTGATGCCTCAATTTTTCTCGTGCCCTAGTCAAGAATAATGAAGAAGAGTAATATCTTAGATACACCTTAATACATATTGTAGACTATAGCCATTTCAAATAGAGGATTTTATTTAGCTCTCAAATTTAGTTTGGTTCTAGATATGACAAAGGGAACATGTAGTATGAGATTGAAACGGTGATATTACATAATGAGAGGTAATTATATTTCTTCATTCTAGATTAATCTCAATACACCATATATACTTAACATCCTACTCATGGAAAGTAAAAGCTTACACTACAAGCAATTTTTCCATGACGTGTCTTGAAGGGCGAAAATGTTGAGGATATGTCCAGAACTCAAAGTGCAGAGCTAAGGATAAACGTGAAGGGTATAAAAGTATATTCACATGTGTTGATGGTAGTTTATCTATGAAATTTTTAGGAGTCCCTCTACTAGATAACAGACTTAGGAATATTGATAGTAAACCTACAAAAGAAAAAAGTGGAGAAAAGGGTTGGATCCAGGAAAGGAAAACATGCTTGAAATGGGAAGAGGCTGATTTTAGTTAGATCATGTCTTAGTAATGTGATTTGTGATGTCAAAATACGTTTTCCCTAAAGGTTTATGTAAGGGTATGCATTTATTTAGGAAATGATTGTTGTTTCATGTAGAGAGGGATGAGGGTAATAAAAATGAAATCTTGTTAAATGGAAGGAAGTATGTCAAGATAAAGATTTAGGTGGTCCAGTTCTTGATTAATATATAATGAATATTTTTTGGTAAGTAAGAGGTTTTGAAAATTAGAGAATAGTTATTCTTTAGGCCTTGTTTACTTCTAGGGTATTTGAGGGGATGGGAGGGTATTAATTCGTATCCTGAAATTTCCCCGGTAGGTTGTTTACTAGTCCGGGTTTTGAGGGGATAATCCCGGGATATCCCCACAAATCCCCTCCACTCTAGTGTATTTTTGGCTAGATTAAAAACTCTCCATCATGGTAGAGTATTTTTGGGGAAGGGTATTTGAGGGGATTTGAGGGTATTGGGTGAACACCAAATCCCCACATATCCCCACATCTTTTGGGGGTGAAAATACCGGAGAAGTAAACAAGGCCTTATGGAGAATAATGCCTAGAGCTAAATATTTGGAAATGTTACACTTTCCTAGTTTAATATAAACCTACAAATTCTCGTTAGGTCTGGTGAGGGTGAAACATTTATTCTCTAAATTTTGTTGGAAAGTTATTTTATGAGAGGAATTATGGATAGACAAGTGTATTACTTGTGAGAAATTACACAAATCTATACATTGTCTCTACGTATAAGTACAGTACTAGATGTTTGCTAAAGCCTTATAATTCATAAGGAAAGTCTAAGAAAGCTAAGGGTAATGCGTTATATTGTACAAACAAATTATTAGTACTTACTATCAATTGGCAATGACGATAACTGTAAATAGATATGTATTGTCTCTTTATAAATAGACATGTATTGTCTCTTTATAAGAAAACAAGGATGGTTTAAACTCATGTCCAAGTAACTTTCTTATGGTTAGCTTGTAAAAGAGGTAAAGTGATTCGAAATACTTGTTTTGTTCCATCAGTGATTCTATTGGTCACTCATTTTTAGACTTCTATTTACCAAATGTATGGAGTGTGCTTCCAACATTCATAATGCCCCTAGATCTTTAAAGGAGATCTTTGGTTGTGAGATCTACCATTCAAAGTGGATATAGTCAAGTGATATGAGATCTAGAGTTCCTAGAGAGGGAAGTGTGGCGGCATGGTTGGACTAATTGTTCCAGGTATTATACATAGGAAAGGTGTGGGGATTGAGTCTGTTTTTTTTCCGAAATGGGTCATCCGGTCTCTGCATCAAAATAATGCACATGGACATTTATTTTGAAAAAGTCTACCAATACTTTAGTATCGTTATTACAACTCACGCATCACCAAGCGTGGCAATGTGAATAAGCCAACGAAAAAAGGAATACAAAACTACACTATGCATCTTGTATTCTGTTAGAATGCTACCAACGACCCTGGGTAAAGATATCCCGAATGACCACCATCAAATGAGTGGAGCCAGAATCATATGTCCCCACTGCTCCATCGGAAGGAGAAAAGACCATAGACTGATCTAGTGCGTAGTCCTGTTTATAGCATGTAAGAATTGAACACAATTTGCATTATTAAAAACAACATCATTCCGGCAATTTCATATTGCCCATAGCATTGCACAAACTCCCACCCGAATTCGTGCTTTGATTGCTTTATCTATGCCATTCAACCAGTTGCCAAATAAATTTTTAATATTTGGATATGGTCTGTTTTATGGGCCACCAAGTAAGTTAGGCTATTTTATGGGTCTTTTTTGCTCAAAGGATTTAAAGTGGAGCAATATGTTCGTCTTTGACGCCCATGATCCCAATTATCGGTATAGCTGATAATGAAACCTAATGATACAAGTCCCTCACTCTGGTTAATTAATTCATACTAATTATTCGATATAAAACAAATAAAATATCTTAACTACTAGCTTAATTATTCGGTACAAAATACACAAACATCTTAATTGTTTGGTACTTCCTCTGTTCAGGGTTATAGGGCCCGAGAGTTTTTCTAAAATATTTGAAATTATAAGGTCTATCTTATTTATTGCCCTCTCTTCTCAAATACATGTTCTCTTTTCTCTCTCTCTTCTCTCATGTGTAACTATTGGTGCATGCACTAATTAATGATAGGAGTTATGAACTTTTTTGGTATTAGCAACTTGGCTAAAAAAACTTATGATCCCGAACGGATGGAGTACAAACCAAACAAAACATCTTAATTATTTGGTAGAGAACAAACACAATTGTAATCACATCTCTAATTTTTAGCTAGGGCCTCTAGCTTTCCTTAAGTTATTAGCACAGTAGTAATCAAAGAAGAGCTCTAAGCTCCCTATTGCGACGCGCACCTGGTGAAGCCGTACATCGCTATCGCCGTATGTCGTTATTATGGGGGCCACAGGCTTTTGTTTTCTGATAATTTTGGTTCGTTTCTTAGACTGGTTGGGCTGCGTGGCTTGTTTGTGGGCTTTGCTTGTCCTTCCCCAATAGCCAACCCTTCTTTTCTCCCCACACGCTGCAAGGGTGGAGAGCGGGCGGCGCGGCCCTGGCGGACGAGCGGCGCGGCAGGGGGCGCTGGCGGGCGGGCGGGGAGCGCTCGCTGGCGACTGAGCGGTCGGGGGCGAGCGGCCGGGCGGCACGGGCGGGGGCGCTGGCTGGCTAGTGAACGGCTGGGCGGCGCGGGTCGGGGGCTCCAGGTTGAAGATGGGCAGAGGCTGAGGATGGCCGGTGTGCCCCTTCCGCCAACCTGCCGGTGACGCGCCGCCTGCCCGACTCTCCGATGCTCCGCCTTCCCGTCTTCGCCCACGTCCCTACACGGAGACCCGGCCTCGAGCTTCCAGGGGCGCGTTCCTGACCACAAACTGCAGCGCGGCACCTCGCAGCCCCAAATCGTGGCACCACCGTCGGCAGGAGCACCACTTTCATTGGGTCCTCATGGACCTCATTGGATCTGCGGCCTGCACCCTGCAGGTTATTCTCTTCCTGTCATATAATCTCTTCCTCTCATAGCATCTCTGTCACGAGGCCACGACCCCACTTTTTTCCCATTTTCGTTGCTGTTGCACACTGTAGCTGTTTGATGAAATGCTCCAAAGCACTTGCAGGCTTTAACAATTTAACATCGACTGTGTTTTGAAAATACAAACTATATATAGTTTCACAAGCAGTAATGGTCTTCCATCTCTACAAAGTTAATCAAAGGATATTGTCAATGTGTGATGAATGTATTGTGTTGACAACTCAATATGATTTTAAGTTGCAGTCGACCAGTAGAGGGAATAATGTGGCACATAGCTAGGTATTTAAATTATTGTTCTATGTATGTCTGTCCACTGCATCTAAACAACATGTGTGGTATTGTAATCTGATTGCAATTCTAAAGAGGCACAATAACACAAATAAGTTTGACCCCATATTTGCACAATTAATAATCAAAGAACATCTGGCTAACTATAAATTATAGCTATGCTCGCGATGTACAGAATGAACTTGATGAAAAACTTACACCGCATTAATTGAAAATTGGCTATTTGTAACGTGGTTGATAATTTGCGGGTTGAGATGTAATTAGCAAAATAACAGTCTTTTTTTACCTTCTTTTACCTTAGTTTCGCATGCGCCACAACTTATTCATTTAATCGCAGTAATATTTATTTGCAAAATCTATTGCTGTTATAGACTGTTACAATTGGAAGATAATGTCGTAAAGCAACTTGTTCCTGCTATCTTAGGGCTACACCTAGTCCAGAATGATCCTCATTGAAACAAAGTTGAGGGCATGATTATTCAATCCCAACCAATTATATATAGCCCAGATTTAGCTGCTAGATTATTGTTTACCATATTTTTTGTTGGTGGCATGGTGTTGATTTTGGGGCGGATTCGTGCTCACTGGGGTTTTCCGCGCGCGAGGCCGCCAATGTGTTTGCTATATTTCCTTTCCTTTAGTGATTTGGGGTCGACTTGTGACTTCTGGCACGTTCTGAGTTGGTTGGGTTCTTCAGAAATTGAGAGGACTGTAGGTGGGGTGCGTTGTGCATGTGGGCGCACTTATGGGTCTTTTGTTGCTGATCTGGAAGGGTTTGTGAGTGGACGTGGTCGTAGTGTATTATCTTTAGGATTGCCAGCTCCTCCCCCAATTCGTCTCTTCAGTTCGGTTGACGAAGGTGAGAACAGATCAAATTTCCAGTTATTGATGTAGAGAGGTTTCTTTATAATTTACTCATAATGTGTTTATGACGAAACGAAGAGATAGATTCATACATGTGTGTGCTTAAAGGTTTGTCTCTGTTTATAACCAAGTTACAAAAACAAATGAATCGCATTGTGCTAGGAGAGCACAGAGATAAAGGCTGGAAAACTAAATGGTGTGCATCGTATTCTTGTTGTACAATTGAAGGAAATTTGCATCAGGCACCAGTTTCCTTTGAAGTGTTAATAGATATGAAAACATGTCACTAGATATGAGAATGTAATAACGATGATTTTCATGTAGCAATTGCATTCATCCGAAAATAAATAGTCCCCAATTTCATTTGAAGTGTCGGGGATGATTTGTTAGAACTTTACACTGCAATAAACTCAATTGAATTGATCTATTAGCTAAACTTGGCCAACAGTAACCATTTTTGTACCTCTAAAAGATTCACAAATGTTATTTAGAGTTTAAATGCATTTGTATAACTTGGTGGTCAGATTGGTGAAATAGTCACATTAACATTATTCATGCAATAACATAGTTGAGAAAAGATGTTGCAGTTATTCGGGGAACCACTCACAGAGATCCTGCCATTGTAAGTCATAAAGCCATATTCAAAATACCAAAAGTGTAATTAGCTATATACTTGCAGTGAACTGTATTGTTATTTCTGACTGTAACTCAAAGTCTGCATTTTTTCAGATAGAGGAGCTATCTTCAGGTGAACAAATATGATATGCTGCCTCCTTTGCATTCCATATTCTTGGATAAACAACAAATAAAAAAATTCTTCTTCTCTGTGCAAAACCTGGCTTTATTTTCCACTGGCTAGCCATGATCACCTGACGAGTAAAAATAAGCCCGGCAACATAAGTTTGGCACAATTTTGATGGCCACTATAGGGACTTTTATTACCGTGTTAGAAAGAACTTCACATAACTAAAGCATAGTTATTCCACTGCTAGCTGGTCATATCCCCTTTGAGTGAAATTGTATCCAACCTTTTGAGGTTTGAGTTCTGAATATTATTACCTGTCTATCAGTTACAGTTTTTCTTTTGCATCTTTTTGATGAAAGGTTTGAGCCAAACATCTTATTCCGATTCCAAGACCCGGCACCGAGGTCATTGCTATGATATTGTCAGGATTGACTGCTTGGATTTGTGTTGAAATGGTTATCTTGATACGCAATACCTGATTGGTCCCGTGTGGCTTTAACATATTTAGTCAAGTAAAATAAGTTTAGCTCTAGAATCTACATTTCTTCATGTTTCTGATCTTAGTTGACACTTTTCACCTTTAGGTATGTCAAATGACACCTGAGCAAGTTGATTTAGTTACAACATCAGCTGGTGGAATATGGCAGTTTGTTGTTCAGGTCAGCTATTGCTACTTTGATACTGTGTGTGTATGATGGTCTGCTATCAGATGTGCTTCTCAACTGCTCATTATTTGAATAGTTTATCTAGAAAGAAATACTATGTGTTGAATTTTCCATATGACACTTGCACAAGATAACTATTCCATGCATCTGAAAACATGTATGTCTTCATAGTGGACTAGCATTCAGAGCCATACTTTGGCTATGGGTTCCTTATGATATTTCTTGGACATTTACAGGGTTCTCTCATTCATCAATATGTCAATATTTTTTGTTGAGCAGCTGTTGGTGAATTTAGTACTGAACAATATCCTTATGTTCTCAATCTTCTTTCTGTCACTTCCGACTTGGAAGTACATATATTTTGTACTTTGACTTGAAGAGGGCCCCTGGTAGTTTAGTCATACTGAGTCTTGAATGTTTAGATCATAATATAAGTTGTTACTGCAAAGTAAGCAGAATAATATTTGTTTTTGTAAAATGTGATTTAGGGATCAAGCTGAAGAATTTTAACGGACCCATTGCAAGTATTATCCTACAGTTGATGGAACATGCACAACAGATTACATTGATGTCAGAACACTGATACTGGTACCAATTACACGCTACCTGGTTCCGGTAGAAGTGCACGGTGTTTGCAACATTGACAGTGGCAATAATTGACTCCTTATGCTTGGCGATGGTGTATCGATCTTCTCCATCTCTAGGCCTTATCCTATTGGCCGCGTTGAGCAGTATGTTCTCTTCCTACAAGTCTGATACCACAAAGAAGAATAAAGGTTCAGTTAAATACGAATGAAGATTTAGTTGGGGAAAATTTCTGTTTTATGTGAAAAGAGAGTTTACTGTCATTTCAACCATTTATTATTTATGCACGGACATGGTAAATCTTTATTAGTTCATTAAATGCAATGGTCTGGTTCAGGAACATCCTCAATGGCAAGTGCCCTCTCCAGACAGCTGAGCGTTGCCAGTCATTCGCAGAACAAAACTTCAGCGACATTAGCAGAAAACGGCGCGGCAAGACGCGCTAGGTCCATCTAGTCACATCTGAAACGTGGACTCTTATCTCGTGCTTCTTGTGCCTTCTTCTTTCAGCAGGCCTTGCTGAAATTCTCAGCAGAATACCTCGATCTCCATGCATGGATTGGTCAGGCTCAGGCCTCCACATGCAACGCGCGACAACTAGAGGGCGGTTCATCAATCCATTCCACGAAGGTGCACTTAGGGGATTTACAGTGGCACACCAGAACTTCCAGCGAGTGTCCACGACGCCCTCGTAAGCCATAAGCCGACGCGAGAATTGGCCGTAGTCGCACGGCCGCCATGTCTCATATATGTCGTTCCGGTCCTCGTTATGGATCTACCTATGTCCAGTCCATTGCATGTTTGATTGATGTCACTCTATCTTCACAAATTGCGTAGCCTTTCCAGTGAAGTTAAGATTTTGAAATTATCTTTTAGACTAGCAGTAGCCCGTACTCATAGCTTGCAATATTTCGTCAAAGCACAACTTTAAATTGACATAGACTTCTGCTCGTTCCATTCGCCTAACTGGTTTGTGCATCTCAAAGGGACCGTACTCCACTGTGGAAAACCAAACACGATAAGCGAGGTACGCCACGGTGATACGATGACTTTAGGACAGCCTCAGCATGGTGTCACTGCCCCAAAAGCACGGGTAATCAAGTCACAAACAGCGGCGCCTCTTATCCGAGCCCCTCAAACAGCTGAAGACAGAGGCAGTTTCGTGGTTTCGTTTGGCGATTGCTTAGTTTGGCCTTGATCGTTATAGTCCACCGGCGATCTGCTGGTACCATTTGCTAATCAGCATCGTCATCGTACGTAACAAAAAGTCGCATTGTCGCATCCCTAAGCTCCTTCTGGACTGACCAATCACCGGAAAATTCAGGTAAATATTCAGGCATGCATCAGCGTGGTGCCGTGGTATCAATCACCGGAAACATGGTGCTAACTGGTGCTAACTGGCATCTCCCTCTATCCGTCGCCCCTTGTGATCATCTTCAGTAAACACCTCCTGGTCTGCATGTCGTCTGTCGCGTGTTCGCAGCCATGCGAAATTAGGAGAGACCGCGCGCAGTGTAACGCAGGATCATGAGAACAACTGCACGTAGCACTGTACAATCGATGACCAAGATGGCTAAATATCTCAAGATCAAGAGAAGAAGACGTCGGCATCGAGTACTCTTGGGGTAAGGTCAAGGTATGCACGTCGACCAGCGTCGACCAGCTGAGCTGGCACCAAAGTTATATCCACAGTACGGCCAAAGGTGTATGTATCAAGTTGGTCTGAAGAAAGCGATACCTATGCTGTGTAGCGGCCTGAACAACATACTGTATGAAGAATCACAAACCGGACAAATGCTAGACAGAACTGCAGGGCACGTGGCTGACAAGGATATTGTCCCCTCTAAACTGTTCCATTCTCAGATCTGTAAGAGGAGACCTCGGATTATTGATTACACACCTTTGACAGGTATTTGCATTTAACTAGATTTATTTTAAGAACGGCGTGTCAAGGACGTTTGTGGTGACTTCGTCAACCTCAAGATTTGCCCGCTCAATCCTTTTGAGGTGCTCATAGGAGTAGGGTGTGCGTTTACAGGGATGAGTGTACGTACATAGTTTGTGAACGTCTATGTAGTACCGTTCCTAAAAAAAATTCATAATCAACCACAAGCACAAGTGTCCCTTTATGTTTCAGCGAACATGAGGACACTCGCGACCTAGCCCAGTGACCCGACATAATATATAATCTAAAATGAACCTTCTTTTATAGAGGTTTACAAAGGGATTAGCCAAAAAAGGCGACGGTATCTACTCGTTGTCGCCCGCTCTACAGTTGCTGGAGCTACTCGCAGTCGCGTACCCTCTTCGCCACCGGTCAGGCCGTAGGGTCCTGCACCGTCCCGCCTCAGCGTGCGGCCCAGAATAGGCGATTCTCGAGGTTGCGCTCGACCTACGTGTGGTGGCGCTCCTTCGCCTCACGGCGGCGCTCAGCATTGTCGCGGGAGGTGACGTACGCGGCCATCTCACGCTCACACTGATCCCGCTCCTTCTCATCCGCCCTCCGCTGCGCCTGGCCGTCTAGCAAGGCAGCCGTCTAGGCGGCTCGGGCACCCTCGCCTCCTCCTCATTCACCAGCAACACACGAAACGTAGAAATTTTCGTTTACACCTTCCCGCCCGAAAGAGCTTGAACTTGACGCCAGGAAACTAGCAGATATTTTTTGGTCTCTCTGTACTAAACAAAAGGAAAGATGTTTTGGTGTCCGTTTGGTCCATATATATTTCTTGCGTGCAATTTAACACTGGACTGATTGACCTGAAAGTGAAAGTAAGACAGGCACTGGACTGTGAGAAGTGAGAAGTTCTAGACGGTACTGACTGTGCTGACGAAGTGGAGATGGTAACTGCGAGGAAGTGAAAGATTTGTCAAAAACTTGTCATGAAGCAAGTCCGACTTCGTGATGAGGGGCGCGAGCCCAAAGCAACTCTGAAGAGAAATCTATCGACTTCATGGTGGCCGCGCGCGGTGGCGCCAGAAGGCACGGACTGCCAGTGTTCAATCATGCTACATTGTCCTCCTCCTCCAGTCTCCACCCACCCATCGTCGTGTCCATGTCGTGCACACGTCGTAGCACTGTGGACTCTGTAGCGCAGCCCAAGCACGCGCGAAATCCTCTCTGCTTCGCATGCGACCCACGCCCGAAACCCGTCGCTTCCTACCAGACACTGACGAGACGCCGCCGCAGCCGGAGCTGCCACCTCGTCCGCCGTGAAAATTATACCCTGACGCGTCAGGATCTCGCGCAGCGTCCGCGTCGCCGTCAGGTGGCGCCCGCCGGCCGCAGCTTTCCGGTCACGCCGTCGTGCCGCGCGGGGTCCATAGTCCGACGGGCCAACACGTGGAACGCCGCTAGGGCGCCGGCCGGCGTCGGGCCCGTGGCAGCGACGGGCGACCGGCCGACCGCGTACGCTTTCTACGGTCCGGCGGTGTCGCTGAGCTGCTCCGCCCCGTGCCGTGCCGTCGATCGGGGCGGCTGGCTCGCGTGCGCCCGGTGGTTGTCTCCGTCCCAGCGCTCGTGGAGGCGTGGCGGCCGGGCGCTGGCTACCCGCTACCCCCATCTTTTGAAACAGTTAGCCCCTTGCTGGCGTCTGGGATCATTTCTAAATGCTTGTTTATTACTCCCTCCGTTTAGAAATATAAGATGTTTTAGTTTTATGAAGTGAGTGTATCTAAATATTTTTTAGTGTATAGATTCGCTTAAACCTATATACTAAAAGATGTCTAGATACACTCACTTCACAAAGTTAAAACATCTTATATTTCTGAACATAGGGAGTAGATTTTGCATGGCCTCGTTGGATGCTGGATAATTGGATATACACGGAACAATAATGCTACATGTACGGAGAGTTACGGATGGTTTACGCGATGACTAGGACGATGTGGGCGCGGCTTCTGAAGAAAAAAAAACTGGGCGTCCGCTAAACCATCCGTTAATTATGCAACAAAAGGTTTTTCCGCTCGTTCAGATTGATCAGGCCGAGCTGACTCCATCGCGCCGCCGCGCCGCCGGCCAACCGGCTCGCGATCGACGGACGCGCGCACAATTGCCCGGACTCACGAAGCCCGAGCTACTCAAGTTCAGATAGACATCGCCATAGTGCCGCCGGCCGACCAGATAGCCGTCGACGGACCTGCGCACAAGTACCCGGACTCACAAAGCCCGAGCTGCTAGAGTTCAGATCAACCCAATTAATCCTGAGGTTTGAGTAGTAGCAATCCTACAGCCTTTACATCGTGATTTCCACCAAACGCATTTTCAGGTTCCAAGTGTGTATGCTGCTGATTTCAAAGCCTAAAGATCCAACTGACTAGCATTGAAACCATGATCATCAAACTAGATCTTTCAGACTGAATCATATGCACATAATCTCACATTTGCCAATCAAGAAAACAGAATGCAAATGCGCTAATCAAACAAGCTCTTCTGCATGATCAGTTGATCACAACATACACTGTATCACATTTTTTGCATCAAAACCAAGCTACCAACAAAAAACCACACAAATGTGACTAATAGCTGCTGCTTCCAAAGAGGTATCCCAAGAGCTGTTTCTGCTTCCAAAATCCACACAGATGAAACTATGATTTCACTGAGAGCGTGCGGTCGTCTTGGTGCTTCGTGAATGGCGAGCTCGCCAGGCCACCGCAGACGCACCGACAGGACACCACCCATGTCGATGATGCAACTGCGATGTGCCTGGTGGCGCCCTGGACCAAGACCTCGCCGAAAGCCGTTGCCCCGGACCAAGAGCTCGCCGAGAGGCCGCCGCTCCGAACCTAGAGCACGCCAAGGCCACCGTCCTAGAAAAAGAGCTCGCCGAGAGGCCGCCGCTCCGAACCTAGAGCACGCCAAGGCCACCGTCCTAGAAAAAGAGCTCGCCGAGGCCGTTGCCCCGAACCAAGTTAGAGAACGCGGAGGCCGCCGCCCTGGACCATGAGCTCGCCGAGGCCGCCGCCCCGGACCAAGAGCTCACCGCGGCCGCCGCCTGCGACCAACAGCTCGCTGCCACGCCACCCATGACCAAGATATCGGCGCGACGTGCTTGCGACCATGAGTTCGCTCTGCCGTGCCGGCGTGCCGCCCCAGGCGACAAGAAGCAGTCCCTCCGTCGCGCCAGGAGATGGGATTGGGGATTTTACTCTAGTCCTCCTGAGACTGCACATTTTCTCCTTTCCTTTCTCTATAATTCCGAGCGACTGATACGCTGACAAGTAAAAAAGAGCGATTGACATGCTGGTGCCACGCCTGGTGACCCGTAAGCGCGTAGCTCGTCCGTACTCCTTTGGGGTCCGTAGGTGTAGCATTACTGTACACGGAAGGGTTTGGACTTTGGAGCGGTCGCTGTCTAATGGCTGCTTTGTTCATTTGGCCGGTGCATCCATCATGATCATGAACAGGAAGAATCTATTTTTTTTGGAGAACATGAACAGGAAGAATCTAGAGTTGGAAGCAGTGTGCTATGCATCCCCTCTGAACATCTCAGTCTCAATGTAACACTACTGGGCACGTGAGCTGTGCAACGGAGGGATTGCACAGCGCATTGGAACGTTTCTTTGATCACCTCGGCACGAAAGAGGCCTTCCGTGCGTGGCTTCCGCTCGTTTTTCCAGCCATTTTCCCGGAAGAGATTTTCATCAGCGGACCGAGTTAATTATTATTCTTCCGGGCCAAGAAGATGGGGTCTTCTGCGTCCACTTGAAACGGTGTGTGTACAAGATCTTGGAAATATCTGAATTCAAACTCGTTGGGAGACAATACAGCCACAGCACCTAAACTAACCATCGACCTCTTCAGGTTTGTTCAGCTGATGGGGCGCGTGCCCTTGTCATGATTCAGTTTGTCCTTTCAGCAATGGACAAGATGTGTCCTCTGATTAGATTCTGTGTAGGGTGGTTTACTGGTTTAGATACGGTAGGGTCAGACACCCACATGCGATGAACATCGGTCTCCAATTTCTTAATCTCCTCGCACAAGCAGATAATGATCCCTGAGGCAAACATAGTACTAGCTACTACCAGGTTGATGTAGAGCACGTCGCCGTTGTACGGAAGGGATCAAAATATCTTCAGGAAGAGGGATCGTGTCGCTTCGCCCTGCTACTAGGATTAGGCACAGGTCTAGGCTAGCTTGAAACCGGCTACTTTATAATTTGATTTGAGATCAACTTCCATAGGAGTGAATTGTACTGTTTTGGTGAGGCTCAAGATCATGCCCAGTTGTATGCTGAGTTATTTGGATGCAACCAGGGTGAGTTTCCAATTAGGTATTTGAGGATCCCGATTCACTTTCGGAGATTAACAAATGCTGAATGGAAAATTGTTGAGGAAAGATTACAGTTGCGTTTAAGTAGTTGGAAGGGTAAACTATTGTCCATAGGAGGAAGATTGGTTCTCATAAATTCAGTCCTATCAAACATGGTACTGTATATGTTATCCTTCTTCCTTCTCCCAAAAGAAGTCTTGAATAGGTTGGATTTCTTCCGTTCAAGATTCTTTTGGCAGGGCGATAGTGAAAAGAAAAAAATATAGACTGGCTAAGTGGAGTGTCGTTTGCCGCCCAAAAGACCAAGGGGGACTAGGTATTCACGACCTTGAGGTCAAGAATACAGCCCTACTTGGAAAATGGCTCTTCAGATTATTAACCGAGGACGGGGTTTGGCAAACACTTCTTAGACGAAAATATGTTGGCTCGAAAGCTTTATCACAGGTTGTATGGAAACCTGGAGATTCACACTTTTGGGTCGGACTCATGGCAACAAAGAAACACTTTTTGGGTCATGGTAAATTTTCGATTAAGGATGGATCCGAGGTACGTTTTTGGGAAGATAAGTGGCTTGGTACCACTACACTCCGAGAACAGTATCCAGCATTGTATGTTATCGTGCGTCATAAGGGTGATACAATTGCCCATGTTTTGAAGTCTAATCCTCCAAATGTGACGTTCAGAAGGAATTTATACGGTCCTAGACTTATTTCTTGGGAGAACTTGCTTCAACGCTTGGCTTCTGTCCAATTAACAGATGGGAAAGATGAATTTCAATGGAACCTGCATGAGAATGGAAATTCTCAGTGGCTTCCATGTACAATGCGCTCATATCATCGGGCTTACCAGTCCTAGATAATAAGAAAATTTGGAAGATGAAGATCCCACTTAAAAGCAAAAATTTTGCATGGTATCTTCGCCGAGGGGTTATTCTTACTAAAGATAATCTTATTAAGCGCAATTGGCATGGGAGTAAAACATGTGTTTTCTGTTCTTATGATGAGACAATAAAACACTTGTTTTTCCAATGCAACTTTGCACGTTCTATATGGTCAGTCATCCAAGCGGCTTTAGGCTTGTATCCACCAACTAGTATCGCCAATATCTTTGGGAATTGGGTACATGGTATCGATAACAAGTACAGAATTCTTCTTAGGGTGGGAGCGATGGCATTAATTTGGTCGCTTTGGCTATGTAGAAATGACAAAATCTTTGATAATAAATCATCTTCTTTCTTGCAGGTTATCTACAGATGTACGGGCACTCTTCGACTATGGTCACAACTACACCGCTCGGAGGACCACGACCTCTTTTCGGAGGTGTGCACGCGTCTGGTGGATACGGCGAGGGACCTTTTCTCTCGTCATGGATAGCAGCATAATCTGCGGATTGGCCCTCCACCAGCTTAGGCATTTTACAATTTCTCATTCTGATATGTAATTCGCCTACTTATTTATTTTCTTAGAACTATCTGAATCTTATTTGAGTCGGCTGTGTGCATCTTCGCTATGCAGAGGCCGGGTGTAATACTTAACTTTTAAGTAATAAAGCCCATTTTCAAAAAAAAATAGGATTACTAGATTAGGCAGCAAGCTAGAGTGCTAGATTGACACTTTGCCTCCACAAAACAGTTGCCTAGATTTTTGGGAAGGTTTTCACTTCTCGGTGAGGTGAGACAACCCGGATTTTCTCCGGCCTATATGGCGTCAGGCCTCTATCCACCCGTCCAAATCCATCCAAGTGCGTCCATCAAGATTGGCGAGCTAGTTTGGCAAAAAAAAATCTTAAATGTGTCCAAATTATTATTAGAAAGTCATTCCCGTTTTCAGACCATCTATTTTAACTATATAAAGTTCTTCAGCATATCCAAATGGATTGGGATCTGTCGTTGTAAAGTAATGTGTGTTCCTCCGATTTTGGTAAGCACTATAAAGTTCTTCACACTTTTTCATAATTAACATAACAGGATTTTCAAGATATTCATACAAACATGCACCAAATCCATACAAAACATGCATCAGATCCATATACAAACTGAAAAGGTTCTTCACATTCGTTCAAACGAAACCCTAGATTCGATTAGAAAGATCCATACACCCCAAAAAACACATAGATCCAACAAATCAAGCCCCTACAGGACAAGATACACAAACAAATTCACCAGATCTGGCCACTACAGGCCAATATCTAGCAGAGGAGGGCCGATAGAGATGGTGAACGTAGGCGCAACGATGGTTGGGGAAGGCGGAAGGCGTCCCCAAGTGTGCCTATTGTCGACGAGGCTGCCTGGCGTCGGGCTGGGACAGGAGAAGGGCGGCAGCCTGGCATCGACTCTATGCAAGGAGAAGCAGAGGGCGGCTATGGCGACCCTGGGAGAGTTTGTATTTTGGACAAGTCCAATATTTTCAAACTAAGGAGTCCATTGGTAAAAGAATCATCCCGACGAAAAATGATCGAGCCTTGTAAAGGTGCAAGTCCAGAACCATGAAAGCGTGGCCAGACATGGTAAATAGGCTCTCCTTTTCTTCTAGGTCTGAGTGCGCCATTTTGGCACACGGGTTGGAGCCCTCTTTTGAAACTTTGAAAAAATCAAATTTCAAAGATTCAACAAAATTTTAAAAAATACCTTGATATAGCCAACTGTTTACACTATAATCGTGCAAATTTTCAATACAAAATATCTTGTATTCTATCATCGGCAAAATTAACAAAACCCCAGATATGGGAGCATGAACAGAGGATCGCTTTTAATTCTTCCAAACTTTGTTCATTTGTCTTTTTCTTGAACCTACACAACAAGATATTTTGTATTGAAAATTTTCACGATCGTAGTGTATACAGCTGGCTACATCTATATATTTATTTTTATTTTTTTGAAATTTATAGTTTGCAAAGTTTAAAAAACCGGCCAGCTCCGGCCGACCAAGAGCTAATAGTATTTTCCGGGTCTGCAAGAGCTTTCATCATCCGAGCCACGGATCGCCACTGGCGTAACGCAACCGAACATTCTCTTCATGATCCAAGACGGCAAAGAAGAATCTAGAATTGGAAGCATTGTACTGTACATCCCCTCTGAGCATCTCAGTCTCAAGCGAACACTGTTATTTTCTCTCTTTTTTTGAATCTACTAACACAATTATTTCTATACTGCTACTACATAGTAATCTGAGCATGTGAGCTGTGCAACGAAGGGATTGTACAGCACATTGGAAGGTTTCTTTCATCATCTCGGCACGAAATGGCCTCCGTTCGCTTTTCCAGCCATTTTCCCGGAAGGAAGTTTCATGAATGGACCGAGTTCATTATTCTTCTTCCGGACCAAGAAGATTGTGTCTTCTGTGTCCACTTAAAACGGTGTGTGTACAAGATCTTGGAAACATTTGAATTCAAACCCGTTAGGAGACAAGACAGCCACAGCACCTAAACTAACCTGGACTTCTTCAGGTTTGTTCAGCAGATGGGCGTGTGCCCTTGTCATGATTCGGTTTGTCCTTTCAGCAATGGACAAGAAGTCCTAGTGATTAGATTTTGTGTACGGTGGTTCAGATATGGTAGGGTCATGCAATATATTCGGGAACAAACGAACACCGGTCTTGTTTTTCTTTTGATCTCATCGCACAAGCAGATAATGATCCCTGAAGCAATCAAAGTATCAGGTTAATGTTGAGCATGTCAGCGTTGTACGGACGTTGGCGCTAGACTGCTAGCTACTCGTAATAATCCTTCCGGCTCAAGCCCACGGGAGAGCTAGGGAACAAAAAATATCTGCCTATAGGAATCGTGTTCCTTGACCCTGCTACTAGGATGGATTAGGAAGAAACCTAACTTGAAAGTTGAAAGTTGAAATCGGCCGTCCCTAAGCCCAGATGGCTGCCCTCGATTAGCAAACGACATATAGCTTATGATTTATGATTGTATATAGCAATCTCTTATATACTAAAAGCACAATACGGATGTTTAAAATAGAGACACGAGATTAATCCACATCACTAGAATTATTTTAACAGTTAGATCTAAAATTTGTGGTTAGGATTTTACGTCACAACTGTGAGTTTACGTAACAAATATGTTCCATTAATTAGTAATCCATGGATCCAACACGTAACACATGTACAACACGTTTAAAGTTATGACCAATGCCTAGGATCGTATTTATACCTGACCTCCCGATCATCCCATCTGGGCAGGTCGTCTTCCTCAATCCTCCTTTACGTTCTGAAAAAGAGTCCCATCTACGTACACCTCCCGATTGTCCCATCTAGGTGTTGGCCGTCTTCCACAATCCTCCTTCACGACCTGTAAAAAAATAGTCCTATATATGCACAGGCCGTCCTCCTCAATGCTCCTTCGCCTCGCCGTGCTCAGTCCCCGGACCTAATCATGGTCGGTCTGTTTCACTACAATGGTATGGCCACGCTTCAGATCATCACCATGGACATGGATCTTCAAGGGCATGTGATGGCAGCCATAGCCGTGATGCAGTACTGGAAAAAGCAGGGAAACCAATCGACCAACAGAGGTAGGCAGTACCCTTGATCATGGCGGATGGCACACATGGCCACATGAAAACCTGGATTGCAAGCCATGGGGGTATAGCGGAGGTTTTAGGAGCACTAGCTTTATTTCGCTAGGAGGACAAATTCAAGCAATGTCCTGATGCATGCATAGCAGACAATGCCCCGATGCATGCATGCATCAAGCATCGATTTCTAGACCTTCTTGCATGCGGTTCTTTCTTTCATTAAATTGATTTTGCTACTTTTTCATGATTAAATTTCCTTCCAATTTTTTATTAAAGAATTCTATACTACTGGCAGATACCAGATCGATTTCTGGGTCTTCTTGTATCGTCCAGTGGACAAATTTGAATGGTAGCATCGTGCGTATGCAGCCTTTTCACAGCTGCAAATCCTAACAGGTATGTCAGTTAATAATTCTAACTATACCAAATGTCCACATAATGGGTACCACGGTGTTACTTCTACAACATATAAAGAGAATGTAATCAAAATTAATATATGGCATAGAAAGGTTAGTCACTGAATGTAATCAAAATTAATTTATGGGGCAGGTGAGTACATGGTTTTACGGGCACAGAGTTGGCATAGAAAGGTTAGTCACTTCTATGTCTGTTAGAAGCTTATGAATCTAGAAACCGATATGTCATCCACTCCAGTTAGAAACTACTTTTACATTTTTTGGGAAATGCAAATTAATAATTTTTTGTGTCCAAGTTGCTAGGAATCTGGTAAATATTTATGTGGTTCTCATCAGGTTTAGTGATTTGTTAGAATGTGCTCTGCAGTTTGAAAAAAAAAGATAATCTCATTGATAATGTTCATATGAGCTGCAAATATTATATTGTTTCTTCTTTCCAGTAATGCATGATTTAAAATTAAAACTAGAAGAGAGTTTCATTTATATATTCATTGTCTGAATAAACCCAATTTTTTCAAAAAACCTAGGAATCAGCTGTTATCACATATTCGCATCTATAATCGATGTAACACCAATGCGGTGTGCTAAAATCCCTTCCTATAAATGATGCCATATACCCTATACCTTAATATTTTCCTCTGGTGTTGCAATAGTAGAACCAGCTAACGATACAAGGACAACTATAAGTAAAACCTTCTCATTGTTTAAAATATGAACACACCAGAAGATATGTAAAAACTATATTTTATGAATATTCTTAGTGATTTTAAAGTCTATTGTCGACTTAAGCAATATCAATCTACAAATGGTTGAGGTTAGAGGAGCATGCATTTAGCAGGGTGTAACATATTATGCACAATCTAGACTTACATTTCACAAAGCGATCTACTATGTACATACGAACTTTTAACATAGACAAATAACATCCATACGCTGTTGAAAATAAAGACTGAAACTAAACATTTGTGAAAGTACTAATACTATAAGGTGGACATTATTTATTAATGAATCACAGCCCTTAGATGTATATAATCGTTCCTAAATAAATAGATAGTACACGTGACAATACCTAGCTAGATCTACATGACACCCTTTAGATCTTGATAATTGTACTTACTCACATAATAGGTGGATCTTTGTAACTATAGATACATAATTCTTAGTCAATAGATCATTATACGGATCTCACACAAATAATACTTTTAAGTGAAATGTTAATTAAGAGTTGGACTATATATATAATAAGCACATGTTACACCTAATTTAAAAATGTCATCTTCACCACATGCATACCAGCGTTGGAGATACATATTTGACCCTAGAGATGTACTTTTACATCTTATGTTCTGTAGACGTCAATATACCAACATTTTTGAAAGGCGATATGCTAAAGGAATGACTTAAAACTGATTAAGCACCAACACTAGAATAAGCATAAAACTACACATGAGCGCATTGATTAATAGGAAAGAAGATTTGAGACCGTGCTCATTGGTTTGTAAAACTATTGTGTCCTTATAAAAAATGTATCCATATGTATATGTAAGCAAGAATATAAGTATGAGTTACATGTGATCTATCGGCATATTGCAGATGGCCTATTAGTTTGTTCATGTTCTTGCATGCCACACTTTGACTTATCAAATTTTAATTGTGAATAAATCAATATCATCAGATTTTTGTACAAGATGCTTCTATTTTAATTGTTTTTAGGAACATAGAGGAAAATATATTTGAATAATATAAAGTCCTAGCATTTACATGGTGCCCTAGCATTTACGAGGGCCACCTTGCTAGTTTTATCTAAAATCTGATAGCTTGGCCTTGTTCGCCCAAGCTTCAAAAAAATTCTAGGTCCGCCACTAAAACCGGCTACTGCATTTCTATAAATTGGTCTGTAAAGGAGTTAAGCTCGAGTGGATTGACAAATTGGACAAAATTAATCCTTAGATGAAACTTTAGCACAAAATAGACCTATTTTGAAACTATTTCAAAATCTAACCTTTTTAGTAGCGTTTGTCACAATGATGCTACAGTCAACGGTGTAGCGCTCTTCTCAATGGCGCTACCCTCCCGCCAAGGTGGCACGCAAGGACCCACCTGTCTGCGGCCTAGGGGTAGCGCCATTGACAATGGCTTCACACCGTAGAGGGTAGCTCCTTTGTCCTTGGCGCTACCCTCCTTGTTGGGTCGGCCCATTAGCGCGCGTGGCTGCTGCTGTTCCGGGTGGGAGTTTAGTCCCACCTCCGAAGTTGAAGGAGACGTCGATCTGCATATAAGGTGCGCTTTGAGAGAAGCATCCGAGCTCCTCTCAGATCCAAATCTTGACTGTGTCGCCGTTGCATCGCCTGCCATGTGGGCCCACGGGATATGTTGCCCGTGGGTCATGTGGTCCGATAGGGTAGCGCTATTCACATGGGCTTCATACCTAGGAGGCAAGGTTACATAGGTACTGGAAGTTTCGGTGACCTCTTATGTAATATAGTAGCGTCATAGACAAGGGCTTCACACCTAAGAGGGTAGCTCCTTTGTCAATGACGCTACCCTCTCAGACTTAAGGTTTTTAAAAAAATGTCACCCGAGGGTCCACTACGGCCACAGCAGCAGGCACGCAAGGACCCACCTGTCTGCGGCCTAGGGGTAGCGCCATTGACAATGGCTTCACACCGTAGAGGGTAGCTCCTTTGTCCTTGGCGCTACCCTCCTTGTTGGGCTGGCCCATTAGCGCGCATGGCTGCTGCGGTTCCACGACATCTCTTGTTGGGCCGGCCCATTAGCGCGCGTGGCTGGTGCTGTTCCTTGGGTCCATGACCTCCCCGAGAGATGCCGCGGGCCAAGAACGCATGTGACGCAATGGCGATGCAGTCAAGATTCAGATTTGAGAGAAGCTCAAATGCTTCTGTCAGAACACGCCTTATATGCTGGTCGACGTCTCCTTCAACTTCCGAGGTGGGACTAAACGCTCACCTGAAACAGCCGCAACCACACGTGCTAATGGGCCGGCCCAACAAGGAGGGTAGCGCCATTGAAAAAGGAGCCACCCTCTATGGTGTGAAGCTCTTTTCAATGGCGCTACCCCTCTGGCTGACGAGTGGATCCTTGCGTACCACGTTGGTGGGAGGGTAGCGCCATTGAGAAGGGCGCTACACCATTGAGGGTAGCATCATTGTGACATGCGCTACTAAAAAGGGTTAGATTTAGGAATAGTTTCAATGTAAGTCTATTTTGTGTTGAAGTTTCATCCAAGGATCAATTTTGTCCAATTCCACGAGCGGATTAGACTTAGCTCAACTTAAATCAGCTCATACTAAAATTCGAGTGAGCTCATATATATTGAGTCGAGTTAATGGTCAAGCTATAAAACTTGGTTTATAATCAGTGACGATCTTTCGCTAGTTTCGATCTAAGAAAATATACCAAAATTTTAAATTTTTGCTTGCATATAAAAGGAAAAAATACTATCCACAACATATAGATGGAACAAATTAAAGTTCTTTATTCGTTTAATTAAAATCTCATCCAGTAGGAATAAATTTCATGCACAACATATAGACTAATAAATTTATATAGTTTGTTTTAATATATAATAAATTAGTGTGCATGATTAATTTTTTTTTGACATCTTAAGCTAAATCAAGCGAGCTAGTGTTGGCTCAAGCTCAGTTCGTGTTCCAACAAGCTATATAAGACACTCGAACTCGGCTCATTTCTTTTCGAACCGAGTTTTAAATCAAGCTACAAAACGAGTCGATCTTAAACCGTTCACGAGTCTCAAGCTTTTCTTGCAGCCCTACCTATAAGCTACCTATAGGTAATTAGGTTCTAGCCACTTAAAATTCAAGATCAGGAATGAGACAGGATTATTCAACAAGTTAGACCGACACTTAGCCCACTAAAACAGTTGCCTAGATTTTTGGGAAGGTTCTCAGTAAGCTGAGATTGAGATTACTTGTAAAACTTTTCTGATGGTAACACCCGTCTGTTTCGTTTCGTACCCCTATGGCATTATCCTGCAGAATTAGGTCCTCATGTAAAGCCACCTCGTTTAATCTACCACTAATACCCACCAGCACAACTTGCGCAGCGTCACTTTGTGATTGATGATTGTGCGCACCATGCATGTGTTGCACGAAAGGAGTGATTGAGCATAAAGGCTAGGTGCACTTGTACCGTTATGACGCAGAACCAAGAAAAAGCAACACCTGCGGTTGGCTCTAGCCGAATATATGCATGGCTTATTGAGACGCTTGTGGTTAAAAACACATGTTCGTAGAACAAATCAAAATCATTATGTCCAAATCAGAATCTCTATAAATACATGGAGTAACTACAAACCAAAAAAGCAACGTTAGCAACAGCTAGCGATCAAATCCACGGCGACTGTCACACAAAACCACGTCTACTGGTAGAAACAAAATCAACCTATGAAGTTCAGGAGCCAGTTTAATCGTCGTAGCCTACGTCCGTCAGTCAGGCAGTCCACCCATATCTCGCCTACACTAAACTTTTCACCATAAACACGAATCCGCGGTCGATGCTAGTATGCGAAACCGCGGTGAAATGGCCAATACTCCTGTTCCCACGATGTTTCAGTCAACTGGATCGATGAAACGCAACATAAACAATCTCCTGTTGAAACAAAGTCTGCTCCGGTTGGAGGGGTGATCCGTTCGCGCCACCAACCACCATCTCCTCTCCTCTCCTGTTTTTGGCCGTCACATCACCCGCGGTTTTGTTGTCCCATGGCAGTGTCGAGGCCCTCTCGTGTGGCAGCCACCCGCGCGCTCGCTTATATAAAGGCCAGGCTAGGGAGCTAAGCCGATCACCGCCTTTCTCTTAAGCTTCTCCCAGTGCCGCCTGAGCTCCCCTGCACTCCCACCTCCCGAGAGCCCGGAGCTTTCTTGAACTCTCCATGGCCGCGCGATCCTGGAAGAACCATTTCTCATGCTGCATCGGCGGCGGCGCGGTGGCGGACGACTACGGCGACGACTGCGCGTCGCGGCGGCGGAAGAGCAGCCCGAGGTCGTCCTCGAGGATGTCCTTCAGGAGCCTCAGCTCGTCGGGGACGCTGTCGCCGGAGGACCTGTCCCTCACGCTGTCCGGCTCCAACCTGCACGCCTTCACCTACGCCGAGCTCCGCGCGGCGACGGCGAACTTCTCGCGCGCCAACTACCTCGGCAGCGGCGGGTTCGGCCCCGTCTACAAGGGCGCCGTCGGCGAGAAGCTCCGGCCCGGGCTCGCCGCGCAGGCGGTCGCCGTCAAGTACCTCGACCTGGAGTGCGGCACGCAGGGCCACAAGGAGTGGCTGGTGAGTGCGAAGCAGAGAGCGCAATGCACGCCATACCAATTCGCATTCTGATCGATGAATGCCTAGCTTATATGGGGTTATTCTTGTAGGCCGAGGTTTTCTTTCTCGGGCAGCTGAGGCATAAGAACCTGGTGAAACTGATCGGGTACTGCTATGAGAACGTGCACCGGATGCTGGTGTACGAGTTCATGGGCGCCGGGAGCTTGGAGAACCACCTCTTCAAAAGTGAGTTCTTCACTTCTTTCTCCACTCAATTGAGGCCAGCAAAAATAAAAGCGATAATTAGGAAATTTCTTGGCACGTACTCCATTAGCGATGAGCTGTTCTTGTCCCCCAAAGTTTCTTTCATGTAAAGTCAACAGGATTGCTGAGCTGCTATCTGCCTTCCTCGGGAACAATTCTGTCTCTTTTTAAAAGTAGCATGACGATATATGTTTATTTTTGAAATAAGTCAAAAGACTTGTCGTTTCCATTAATTAAGAAATTTTGGAGTTTTGCTTAGGACAAGTCCTAGGTAGATATTGAGTATTGTGGTTAGAAAATTACTTATCCTACCAACTTCTTGGTGCTTGCAAGTTACAACTATTGCTCAACATGGAGGAGAAAACTGACCTGAAACATCCTGTTTACTTTAGGTATTAATGGCTCTCTCCCCTGGATGACAAGGATGAAGATCGCTGTCGGTGCAGCGAAGGGCCTAGCTTTTCTCCACGAGGCCGACACCCCGGTAATCTACCGTGACTTCAAGGCGTCCAACATCTTGCTCGACTCGGTAAGACAGCTTTAAATTTAGACTTGCTAACAAAAAATAATTTTGAAATGTGTGAAATCTAGTTTGAGAAAATCTTCATGTTATATCTCATTTTGGGTTATTTTCCTCAACGAAATTTCAATGTGTGTTATTTCAGGATTACAACACCAAGTTATCCGACTTTGGGCTGGCCAAGGATGGGCCTGAGGGCGACGAGACACATGTGACAACACGTGTTATGGGGACGCACGGTTATGCAGCGCCAGAGTACATCATGACGGGCCACTTGACAGCCAAGAGCGATGTATATAGCTTTGGCGTAGTGCTCTTGGAGGTCCTCTCTGGTCTGCGGTCGGTGGACAGGGCGCGGCGACCAAGGGAACAGAACCTGGTGGACTGGGCTAGGCCGTACCTGAAGAACTCGGACAAGTTGTACAAGGTCATGGACCCAGCTCTTGAGTGCCAATACTCATGCAAAGGTGCCGAGGTGGCAGCATTGGTGGCGTTCAAATGTCTTAGCCAGAACCCGAAATCTAGGCCCACTATGCGGGAGGTGGTCAAGGCTCTCGAGCCCGTGCTTGGCATGGATGACTTCTTTCCTGTGGGCCCTTTTGTGTTCACAGTTATTGTGGAGGATGACAAGATGGTGGACATGAAGGTGAAGGTCGATGAGAAGCACCTACACCATCGCCAGAGTCATGAAGACAGGCATAGACAGAAGTACCCTGACTCGGTGATACATAGTGGCATTGTGCTCCATGGCCACGAAGGGCTAATTACCGGGTACACCTGTGCGCATCGGCGGCAAGAAAAGTCGCTGAGCTACCACCGGGAGAGGAGGGCATAGGACGATACTAGGGTAGAAAAAGTGAGTAGGACATTATGGTATGTAGACCATACTATAAAGATGTGATACAATGTCACATCGGTTTGGTTCAGATTAGTGGATGTCTTTGTTTTCTTCTTGATAGTGGCAATATTGGTTTTTAGATAATAGAGGGATGCAAAATAGTGTGACAAAAAAATTGGTAGTGATTTTGGCAAGGATTGTTGTTCAGAGCCGTTGTGTACACATTAATGTTCTAGTTAAAAGGATGTCCAATGCTTCTTTCACTTTACACTATTAGGAAGTTGGTCCAACATTGTCAATTGTTCACAAGTGAAATGAGAATAAAACTAACATGCAAAGCTTTTGTAGTTCTTTAGTAAAGGAAATAGGCTAATGCAACATCAAGTGTCACAAGTTGAAGTTGATGACGCCAGGTAATACCGGAAAGATGGACTAAATGCATGTTATGTGAGTAAAAGCATGGACGGGGTGCACAGCCAAGCACAAGTCGCCTGAAAAGTGAAGGTTGATGCCAAAGGGTTAATGTCATGTCGACATCAGTTTTGCAATATAAAACTTCAAATATGATGGCCAAATTGCGTCGTAGTTCCTCATATTGACGATGGTGGTCTATCGATCCTGCAATATGCCGATGATACGATTCTATTCATGGAGCATGACCTTGAAAAGGAAATAAATCTGAAAATAATTCTATCAACTTTCCAGCAACTATTAAGTCTAAATATTTAATTTTTATAAGAGTGAATTGTTCTGTTTCAACGAGACTCGGGATGATGTTGACATTCGTCCTTGGGATAAGGATGTTCCCTATTACCTATTTGGGTATTATGATTCATTATCGGAGACTCACAAATGTTGGATGGAAACATGTCGAGAAAAGATTACAAAATGATTAAGCAGCCGGAAAGAAAAATTGCTCTTTCTAGGTGAAAGATTGGTTATCATTAACTCAGTACTAAGTAACATGGGATTGTATGATTTCTTTCTTCCAGCTACCCAAAGGAGTCTTGTACACATTGGATTATTTCCGATCGAGATATTTTTTGGGCAAGAAGATAGTGAGAAAAAGAAATATAGACTGGCCAAATCGAGTGTGGTTTACCGACCTAAAGATCAAGGAGGCCTCGAGGCTCATGACCTCAAGTTCAAGAATAGAGCTCTTCTAGGTAAGTGGCTTTTCAAACTATTTGCCGAAGAAGGGGTGTGGCAAACCCTCCTATGAAAAAATACATAGGCTCACAAGTATTGTCCCAGATATATTGGAAACATGGTGTAAGGGTATTTTACCCTTAATGGTTATTTTGGTTAATGATGACACATGAGCTAGTGTCAAACTAATGTTGCCTTCTAAGTGTCTCACACAAGTTTTAGTTCAAGTTGTTTATGAGTGATGAAAGGAGCCCCCCCCCCCCCCCCCAATTCAACTTCAAAGTGAAGTGGCGGTGCTTTTGGTGCCTTTATTTCTTTTTATGTGAGTTTATAGGAAGCATCACACTATTAAGATGGGTGGTCTCGACAAACTTGGTGACAATGTTTTTTCCAAGCCATATACACCTCCTATCTACCACGTCATTACACAAAAAAGGGAAGAGAGGTTCATCGCCTAGTAAAATATCATTTGTGCTCTCTTCAAAGGACCAGTCCAGATCTCGGTCCAGCCGATGCAGAGACCGGACGAGCTCGGTTTCAACCGGCCCGAGGACCGGTCACAGGCCAGCCAGCCATTGCTTTGTTTTTGTCCAGGCTCTGTCCGAGTCCGGTTCTAGGCCTAGTTTAAACAGGTGCACTCCGGTCTGAAGCTCGGTCCGACTGAGCCACTCCGGTCTGACTCTGGGTCCAACTGAACTTTAGACCATGGTCTCTGTTTCTATCCAAACAATCATTTGAACTTGTGAAATATTCATATTGCTATTGCGAAAACCTTCTTGTGAATATTTAGAACTTGTGAAATATTCATATTGCTATTATGAAACCTTCTTGTGAATATCTAGAACTTGTCCATATTTCTTATGAATATTTAGAATATCTAGAACTCATCTCATCAACATAGCAGTATGACCATTATTGTGAACATCTAGAACTTAGATTGGTTAACTTGCGAATTTGGAACATCTATGCGAATTTAAGTTGGCCATACCATAAAACTCACGCTTTCGCTTTCAAACTTGTAGGATCGCATCAAGGACGCATTCGTTGTTGTGGACACTTGTGTTGTTTATATGCGTACTTGTGAAATGTACGTTTGCACTTGAATGAGTGTTTTATGCCTTTATGTACTTGGACCACTTGTATGACATGTATCTTGTGGTTTGGATTATTTATTATGGTTGTGGAACTAGTATTTTGGTGTGGATCGATTAGTATGGTTGTGAACGCTTATATATGTATGCTGGAATGTATTTTTTGGTGTTAGAATGTTTCTTGTGCTAAATTTATTCATATTATTGTTTAATAGCAGTGTTATTTGAAAAACAACAAAAAAATTTAAAAGCATGGAGCATTTGTCGTGTGTCTTAGAAAAATACACACGACAAAGGCTATGCTTGCATTATGTCCTAGGAGAAAGCACAAGGCAAAGGCCCAGCTGAAAGTGACCATTTGGTCACGTTAGCGTCCAAGGCACACGGCAAATTCTGTGTGGTGTGCCGTCCAGAAGACACACGCAATCCCCACCCACATGGTAGCTGGGCCGTGGCATATCTGCCGTCAATCAGGTCGACACATGCAGTGTGGAAGTGTTTGTTGTGTGTCTTTCAGATACACACGATAAACATTTGGGACAGGTATCCTTCGGTGTTAGGCAAGCGGAGAGTTAACATGTGGTGACCCAGCATAACACTGCATGTTGTAGTATACAAGTCGTTGACATAACACTCGTGAAGTACCAATTCACAAATATTACATCCCTCATAATGGTACAACAGAAACATAGCGGTCTTTATTCAAGCACTGAATATTACAAGCCATAATGTTACAAAGGACTCCAGTTCCTCCTCGGTCCAAAGAGGAACACTAGGTGGTTCTAAGTTGATACTACAAACCTTAGCTACAACTGAAAGTAGTAAACTAAACATGATGTCTAACTCTAGTCGCTTTATTCTAGGTGTTCGGTGCGACCAAAGTTTCTATCCTACGGTTTTAAGTGTCGTCCTCCTCCTCGATTCCTTCGTCGGGACCATAGGAGATGGTGTAATCGATGCCTTTGACCCCTCCTGATAGATCCGGTTCTTCGTAGTAGACCTCCTCGTAGTTCTCCAGGCTTCCTTCGGTTTCTTCAAACTGGCCCTCCGAGTCTAAGCAAGGGTTAAAAGGGAGTGGGGTGAGTAACGAGCGTTACCCAACAAGTTCATTTAATAGCATAGAGGTGTTTGATGCACTAGCTACGGCCATAGACTAGAAAGTCTTGGGGTCAAATGCAGTTTTTTTGTAAGCATTTCTTCAAAGATTGATTTTATTCAAAGAACTATGTCTGTCAGTCTTCACAGGTTGATTAGAGCTTCGATGGGCTCCTTTCCTACCGTGTTCGTAGCTCCTTCCTGGAACAGGGAGTATCTTGATACTTTTTGTACACTCTGCAGAGGTGGTCACTTGTACCCATAGGAGATCAACACTTTGCTGCACAACCGGGCGTACTTTCCCGTCCATACTTCCTTGGTATGGGGCCCAGCCGTTGATCCGAGCCAATCATTGTTCCTTCCCGCGACCGTGCATACCCACCCTTTTGCGGCTCCAACTTTGGTTCGCTACCCTCGCCGGTCTACCCTTTTGGTAGTTGCCGACCTCGGCATACTTGCCTTTCCTAGACAATGAGGTACCCCCACCAGTTTGGTTACGCACTGTGGTAACACCGGCCTCGGCACTCTACCCCCGTCGTTGCCGCAATCCATCATAGACCGCCAGAATCATGAATTCATTAGGGGGAATCCACCCATCCCGAAGCTCCGCGCAGGGAGACAACTACTCTGAAACGGCGCATCCATTGATATGCATGAGGGAAAAGATACAGCTGACTCTTCCATCCCATTCCAGACCCTATGGTTGACCGTATTTTATGGTACAAGAATCACTGGCGACATTGGTTATTAGTCCTAGGTGAACATTCCCGGTACAGTGGGACCTCCACCGTACTCTTACCATGGTCCCACTGCCCACCTTCCTAGGTCGACAACCATTATGATTGCTAACCACTAATCATATTCATTCTAGAAAAGCAGAACCTTTGCTTTTTAATGCAATCATAATAGTAATACCACCGGTATATTTGCAAGTACTTTGTTAAAGATAAACAAGAGATATGAGCAAGAGTGAACTTGCCTGCAAACTGCAAGGTAGTGCAGTTGGATTTGTTGAAGTGACCCGGGACCTCGGGTTCTGGAAAACAGCATCATTGTCTGATAAGGGCAATGGTTAAAGATTAAAATAATGCTTGCTCTTTTAAAGTGTGTGTATTCCCTTTAAACCCCCCAGAAGTGTTTTATTCTTATCCTAGGGTTTATATACTCCTTTTATGATTTTAAAGAGTATATGTTATCAATTGCTTCATTCAAGAATATTCTTCAATACCCTGGAATGGAGTTCAATTTTGATAATAAGTTCTATTCTAATTAGGTTTTTCTTAGATGTTCACATTTAGAGAAAGAACCTTTTAAGTTCTCTTTCCTATTATTTTTTTCTTGAGATGATTTATTAAAAGTGTATATACTCCAATTATGAATTTATCAGAGTATATATTAAGTGAAATTCATTCAAGAATACTAAAGATAAATTCTTGGATGAATTACATGGTTTGAGCTCAAGAATGTCATTTTCCCTTTTACTTTTGCATTTAAATCATTTCTAGAGGTTTTTCTTTTAAAGGAAAAGTTCCTAAGGCAATTATGAATAAACCTTCTTTTACTCATAATATCACTATTTAAGTGATGACAAGGTCAAAATCAATTAAAGTTATTTTTGTAGAAATCCAATTTATTTTTCTGCTTTTAATTGGGTGTTGAAAAGCTTTTTCTAGAAAAACCCTTTTCTTTAATTCAATTTCTGTTTTTAAAATTTTGATCAAAACCTCTCCCTCTCACCTCTCTCTCTGCCAGCCCTGGCCCACCTGTCGGGCTAGGCCTTCTGGTCGAACCCGACCAGCGGCTCGGTCAGACCGACCGGTCGCTTTCCCCCTCGCTCACCCGCGTCATCTTCTCTCTCGCGCTCCCCCTGGCGACTGCATCGCCTCGCCGCCGCCGCGCTCGATTCCGACGAGCTCCGCCGAAATCCGCCACTGAGATCGCATCTGCTCGATAGATCAGGCAACGGCGATTCCGCATGTCCGCGAGATCTTGTCGATTGCTTCCCGGACGTTCGCATCCCCTTCACCTCTGAAGCTCTGGACCTTGGCCATGGCGACCTCGAGCTTGATCTCGAGCTGCTAGGCCTTGTCCTTGGCGAGATCTGTGCTTGCTGAGCTGGGTGATTCGTCGTCGTGTCGACGGCGACTTCCCCTGGCTTGATGCCGTCGTGGCCGCGCGGGCACTGCCTCGCCATGCCACGGTGGTATCTCCTGGGAGTCGTGTAAGTGCTTCTCCTCCACTTCTTCCCCTCTGTACTTCTCTGTAATCTCCTGGAGTCTGCTCCCCTCCTGGAGCTTGCTCCATGCCCTCCTGGAGGTTGCTCTGTGCTGGCCATGCCCACCTTGAGCTTGCGCTGGCTAAGCTTACCTGGAGCTTGCACTGACCATGCTCATCTGGAGCTTGTGCTGGCCAAGTTCTCCTACCTCTGTTGCACTGGGGCTTCTCCCCAAGCTTGCACTTGTGCTGTGAGATTAACTGGCTGTGATGTGTGTTATTAGGCTCCATGACCCTGCTGTTATACTTGATTATGCTTGTCTTAGCTGCTATTGTCAATTTTAGTCATAGTTTCAGTTAACTCTATTAACTGAAACTTGCTGATTCAGTTAACTGCATATAATGGTGGCCTTTTACTGTTGAATCAATCATTTGCTGTTGTTGCTTGATTAGTTAATATGTTGCTAGTGGCTAGTCTTGATCAGTTTGATCAAGTGCATGGATAACTATGTGTTTTAGTTATCTCTGAATGCTACTGTTAATTGGCTGGTGATGTTAACAGTCTCACTGCACTTTCTTGCAGTGGTTCTATTGTGCTGACTTAGTGATGCAACTATTCTGTTGAGCTTGGTTCTACCTAGCTGTGATGCAATCTTTCATGCCTACTGTTATGGCTCTTGCAGTAGCTTTTGGCTAACTGCTTTACTGTGATGCCTCCTTGAGGTGTTCAAAGTAACTGTGGGTGTTAAGTTTGGTGCTCTTGAGAGTAGATCACCCCCTGTGGTGGTCTGCTAGTGGCTTATTTGATTGAAAGTGTCCCTGTTCACTTTTCCCAAATGCTTAACTGAACTTGGTCAATTTTAATTGACAGAGCTGATGGTTTTCTAGGTTTTAGGCCTTAGTCTTGGTAGCTAGGCAACCCATGTGCCACTCCTGGCCTTGCTCTTACTTCTGTGATTATTTCCTTTGAGAAATTCCCAGATAAGATATGTGTTAGGGAGTAGGTGTTGTGGATGGCCTTGTCTCCAAGCTTGGTAAATGATTATCTACAGTGGCTTGTTATTTTTGAATGCCACTTGGTAAATGCTACCTTGGCAAGACTTGCTATTTCTGTTTATTTGGTTGCAGGTGCCAAGCTCAGAATAGAAGAAAAGAAAGAAAGAAATAAGACTTTTTAGTTTTCTTTTAGAATTTTGTAACTTGTAATTTTCCATTTCTTCTTGTTGTAATAACCCTTGATCCTTTCCAAGTTGTAATATTCTTTTATTCAAGAATTATGTAAAGACAATGTAATATGTGTTGATGATCAATAAAGTTTATGTTTTCTCTAAACTTTATTGATGTTTATATCCCCATCTATTTCTTCTTTATTAAAGTTTATCCTTTCTAAATGTGCCTTTTTAATTCAAAGTTTAATCATTCAAATTCAAACTTGAGTTATGTCTAGTTCAAATTCCAAAGCTTATAGCTAGGGTTTTAGTGTTTTAAATCATCACTTCTCACAACTATGGATCAAAAGAGATCATGTCCAAATCTTTCGCACTTCGAGAGTTCACCAATTTCCCCTCAAAGAGAGATTCGATCACTCTTAAGTTTTACTAACAAAAGCGCGAAAAAATCCCGTAATTTTAGATGCAATGCACAAAAGCCCTTCTAGTCTACCTCGGAGTTGTCCTACATTCTGGGATGTTACAGACTTCCCCCCTTAATATAAACATCGCCCCGAAGTTTGGGGTAAGATGTACCTGAAGAAATCTGGATAGGCTGTTCTCAATTCCTCTTCCTTTTCTCAAGTAGCTTCTCTTTCCGGGTGATGTTTCCATTGTACCTTGCAATAGTTGATGGCTCTATTACGGAGTTGCTTCTAATTCTCTGCCAAAATCTTTGATGGTTCTTCAACATAAGTCAAATCAGCTTGCAATTCAATCTCATCGTAGGATATAGTTTCTTCCGGTGTCTTCATACACTTTCGAAGTTGAGAAGCATGAAACACATTGTGAACTTTGGATAGTTCCTTGGGCAGTTCTAACTCAAAGGCTACTCCTCGGCTCTGACTCAGAATCTTAAACGGTCCAGTATATCTTGGGCTAAGCTTTCCCTTGACTCCAAAACGATGTACTCCTTTCATGGGGCTAACCCTTAGATAAACCATGTCCCCAACCTGCGGTTCCCATATCCTCCTCTTGGAATCTGCATAGCTTTTCTATCGACTTTGGGCAATCTTTAATCGGTCTCGAATGACATCAATTACATGTTGTTTCTCCTTAACGTAGTCTGGATGAAACTCCTTACTGGCTCCTGGTTCATACCAACAAATAGGCGATCGGCACTTCCTCCCGTAAAGTGCTTCAAATGGTGCCATTTGAATACTGATTTGGTAACTATTGTTATAAGAGAACTCTGCTTGTGGTAAGTGTTCTTCCCATGATCCTCCAAAGTCTAGAGCACATGCTCGGAGCATATCCTCCAAAATCTGATTAGTCCTTTCAGTTTGGCCTCCCGTCTGTGGGTGATAAGCAGTGCTAAAGTCCAGTTTGGATCCTAAAGCTTCATGTAATTGCATCCAAAAAGTTGAAGTGAATACGGATCCTCGATCCGATACTATTGTCTTTGGTACCCCATGCTTGCTTACTATCTCTTGAACATATAGGTTTATTAACTTTTCTCCGGAATCCTTCTGATTGACAGCTAAGAAGTGTGCACTTTTAGTCAGTCGGTCAACTATTACCCATATCATGTCCTTCTTCGGTGTCAGTGGTAATCCCGTGATAAAGTCCATTCCAATCTCTTCCCACTTCCACTCGGGAATACTTAAAGGTTGCATAAGTCTCGCAGGACTCTGATGTTCTGCCTTCACTCTCTGACAGGTATGACATTCTGACATGAACTTAGCTATCTCCCGCTTCATATTATTCCACCAGAACAGTTCCTTAAGATCCATGTACATCTTGGTGCTCCCCGGGTGTATAGAATATGGTGTTTCGTGTGCCTCCTTAAGTATCAATTCCTTGATTTCTGGTATGTCTGGCACACATATTCGGTCATGAAACCAAAGTGAATTGAAATCACCTAACCGGAATTCTGATGGTCTACCTTCCTCAATCCTGCGGATTTCCTCGGCAATAAATGCATCCTCATCTTGTCTTCGAATTATTGTGTACTTGAGATCGCTATGTCGTTCTTCCATTACCTTCTCGGTAGCTAAACTACCTAAAGATTGTACTTCAAGACATTGAATCTCCAACCTCTCTAAATCCATAAGCAATTCCTTGGGAAGTTCTCGGTTCATCGGTTGAGTGTCTGTACTCTTTTTGCTCAAAGCGTCGGCTACCACATTGGCCTTCCCCGGTGTATAGTTGATGGTCAAATCATAATCCTTGATCAATTCTAACCATCGTAGTTGCCTCATATTCAATTCCTTCTGAGTGAAGAAGTATTTGAGACTTTTGTAATCTGTATAGAGTTCACACTTAGCTCCATAAAGAAAATGCCTCCATCCTTTTTGTGCAAACACTACGGCTGCTAGTTCCAGATTGTGTGTTGGGTAATTAACTTCATGTGGTCGTAATTGCCTCGACCCATATGCTATCACTTTTCTATCTTGCATCAAAACACATCCAAGTCCGTTCTTGGATGCATCACAATATACGGTATAGTCCTTGCCAGTTTCTGGTATGGCTAACATAGGTGCTGTGGTTAGCTTCTCCTTGAGTGTTTCAAAACTTGCCTCACATTCATCCGACCAAACAAACGGTGTATTCTTTCGGAGTAACTTGGTCATCGGTCCTGCAATCTTAGAGAATCCTTCTATAAACCTTCAATAGTATCCTGCCATTCCCAAAAATCCCCTGATCTGTTTGACATTCTTCGGTGACTCCCATTCCAAAACAGATGCTACCTTGCTTGGATTTACTGTTATACCATCTTTACTGATCACATGTCCAAGGAACTCTACTTGGTCTAGCCAAAATTCACACTTACTGAACTTGGCATACAACTGATGTTCTCGTAGAATCTGTAAAGCAATCCTCAAATGCTTGGCATGTTCCTCCTTGTCCTTGGAGTAGATCAAAATATCATCTATGAATACTATCACAAATTTGTCCAAATATGGCATAAAGATCTTGTTCATGAGGTTCATGAAGATCGCTGGTGCATTTGTCAATCCAAAAGGTACAACTAAATACTCATGGTGTCCGTACCTTGACACAAAAGCTGTTTTTGGAACGTCCTCCTTCTTGATCTTAATCTGGTGATACCCTGATCGAAGATCTATCTTTGAAAATACTCCGGCTCCCCTAACTTGATCAAATAAGTCTTGTATCCTTGGAAAAGGGTATTTGTTCTTGATTGTGACATTGTTGAGGTTTCTGTAGTCTCCGCACATCCTACGTCCTCCGTCCCGCTTATCAACGAAGATTACTGGTGTTCCCCAGGGTGAAATACTTTCTTGAATGAAACCTTTCTGCTCTAACTCGTCCAACTGTTCCTTCAATTCAACCAACTCCTTGGGTCCCATCTTATATGGTGCTTGAGCTATAGGTGCTGTGCCTGGGATTAAGTCAATGGTAAACTCAATTTCCCTATCTGGTGGCATTCCTGGTAGTTCCTGTGGAAATACGTCTTGGAATTCATTAACCACTAGAATATCCTCAAGTCTGGATTCCTTTAGAGCGTTGAGTTGTAGTTGAACTTCAACATGTGCATGTCGATCACCTTGATATACTATCCTTCCCCCTCCTGGGCTCTTAAGTGACACAGTTTTCTCTCTGCAATCAATCTGAGCTCCATTCTCCTCTAACCAATCCATTCCAAGGATTACAGCCATATCATTCATAGGGATAAGAAAAAGATCGGCTAGGTAAACGCAATCGCGGATCATAATGACCTGCTCTTGCCTGAGGTGAGTGACTAAGATCTTTCCCCCCGCAGATAAAACAGCAATGGGGTATTCTAGCTTATTGCATGGAATCCCATAAAGATCAACAAACTCTTGCGAAATGAATGAGGTAGTAGCACCAGTATCAAAAAGTACTTTGTCGGGATGAGATAGGATCTGAAGCATACCTATCATGGTCTTGTCGGACTGATTCACCTCCTCAAGATTAGTGCAATTCAACTTCCCATAAGGTCGCCTCTTACTTTTACCGCCTCCAAAACCTCCACCCCGGTGTGATCCTCCTCCTGTACCTCGACCTCCAGTCCGGCCCCTTTCAGGATAGTCTTTTATCATATGTCCACCCTTCTTGCATCCAAAACAAATGATTTTGGGTTGATGACAATTCCTCTCTATATGACCTCGCGCACCGCAACCACGGCAAATGATATCATTGTTCCCACTTGTAGTGCCACGAGGTGTACCATTTCCTCCAGACCTGTACTTGGGTTTGAATTTGATATTAGGAGTTGACTTGACATCTGGATACCTCCTGGGTTCAATCTTGGCCTTCTTCCTCCTATCTTCTTGGACTTGCTTGTAATCATCTTCCATAGTGATGGCTGCATCGACAAGCTCTTGAAAATCTACTGCCTTTAACATCCTTAATTGTATCCTTGCACTTGGGTGCAGTCCCCTCATGAATCGTTTCTTCCGCTTCTCATCAGTATTCACGTCCTCAGAAGCATAACGAGATAGAAGAGAGAATTCCCTGACATACTTCATAATAGATTTGTCATTCTGCACGAGATTCTCAAATTCTCTCCTCTTCAATTCCATAATACTCTCCGGTACATTTGACTCCCTGAACTTCTTCTTGAATTCCTCCCAGGTGAATACCCTTCCTGGAGGATGTATAGCCACAATATTGTCCCACCATGCTGCTGCGGGTGGACATAATAGATGTGTGGCATACCTAAGCTTCTCACTGTCATTGCAACTTACTGTATTGAGTTTCCTCTCAGTGTCCAATAACCAGTCTTCCGCGTCCATTGGCTCCTCTGCTGATGCAAAAGGAAGTGGTCTTGTATTTAAGAAATCCGCCAATGAGACTCCATGTACTCCATCATTTAGAACTTCACGACTACGGTCCATCACGTCCTGCACCATCTTTATCTGACACTCAATAACCATACGCTGCCTCTCATCTGCAGTCCTCATGTACTGAGCAAAATCCTGCTGCGTAAGGAATGGTGGTGGTGGTGGTAATGGTTCTCTTGCTGATGCATCGGCTGCCTCCTTAGCCTTGGCTTCAGTCTCCATCCTCTGTTGTTCAGATTCTTCACCAACTACCGTCGCCATTCTATTCCCCTAACCCTGTTACATTAAGCGAAACTCATAGTTACACCATGCCCATGCTTTCTGAGCTCAACTTTATGCACAGTGTTAGTCACACAATAAAAATCCAAATAAAACATAGCCAAATCACACCAAACATATACCATGTATATACATCGGAAAAAGAACATGGTGTTACATAACCTATCATCCTGTGAGTAACTACACTCATATATTCAAACTGCGAAAGCAAATACTACATATTACACATAAGGTACATATGTCACAAAACATGTCGCCTCCATCTCGGTGGTGGTCCTTTACGGGTAGTCGCACTCCCGATACATCCCCGATGTCCAACCGGTAGCTCTTGATGTCCTCCTCAGTGAAGCAGGGGCATAAGATGACTCCGCCAGGAAAAAGTCATAATCGGGTGTAGTACCTAAGTTGAAGTCAGTCATCCCCAGATAACTGCTCAACGATGGGTAAACAACATCAGTAGTACCCCTCACCACGCTCCATGTGAGTAGGTAACTCCTCCTCCGCATCCGACTCTATTTCTATAGGCTTCCCCGCCACGTCTCCAGTGCGGTGAACAACCCTAAACTAACTCGTGACCTCATGCTCCGAATCACATAGAATCGGATCTCCGGCCGTTCCCATATACTCCCCGAAACGCCAACCCATGGAGTTTCCCACTAAACTATCATTATGAGGCATTCCCCATGACTCCAAACCTACCTCGTATCCGGCTCCAGTCGAGCCGTGTGCAAAGTGTGCTGGTGGCATCTCTGGTTTGGCCTCGGGCTCGAACTCCCACTCCTCGGGGTCGTCTTCCTCATCCAGGTTAATAAAATCTCCAGTCGAAAAGGCTGGAGTTTGTGCCCTCGGTGGTCCAGAAGTCTCCCCCGTACACCACGGAGTAGGTGTCGACTCAGTGATCTCGTCCACTAGACTCTGTATCTCTCCCACTAGTGCTCCGTGCACGTGGTAGAACACGCTAAGCAGATGCTTACACCTGTCCATGTGCTCTGCTGTGGCATGTGGGTGTCTCTTTGCAAACTTGTAACTATCCCAACAAGGATCTTCTCCTTCCTCGTCGTGTGGGATGTGAGTGAACTTAGTTCCTAATAACTTCTCCGTTTTGTGTTCACGGATATCAGTTATGGCCCTCACCGCTGCTATCTTGTAAGCTACACTAACTGTGTGTGCCTCTCCAGCTGGCATGATCACGCTCATGCCCAATTTGGCAGGAAGCATGATCCCTACCTTGTACTTCTGAAAGACCTTTCCCTCATAATAAGCATACTTCTTGACTGGAATACGGGTTTCACACCCGCACTCAAGCAAGATGCCTCGTAAAATATCGGATAAGTTCCCGTCATAGTCGTCCAGAGTCACGCCCCTAACTTGCACGGTGCTTGACGGCCTTGTGCGTGCCATCCTGGCAGTATAAAAGATAGAAAATTAGTACATGATGCATCATAATAGTAACAATAAAGAATTGTAACACTAAAAAGTATGACCTTGTTATTCTCAAGTGAATAACGTCACAACAATTTTAGAGAACTCTTTACTATTCCTATTTGACTCCTACAGGTCGTTCCCATTAACTAGGCGTCCAACCTAAGGTCAAAGCTTTTGCTCTGATACCAACTGTGGTGACCCAGCATACCACTGCATGTTGTAGTATACAAGTCGTTGACATAACACTCGTGAAGTACCAATTCACAAATATTACATCCCTCAGAGTGGTACAACAGAAACATAGCGGTCTTTATTCAAGCACTGAATATTACAAGCCATAATGTTACAAAGGACTCCAGTTCCTCCTCGGTCCAAAGAGGAACACTAGGTGGTTCTAAGTTGATACTACAAACCTTGGCTACAACTGAAAGTAGTAAACTAAACATGATGTCTAACTCTAGTCGCTTTATTCTAGGTGTCCGGTGCGACCAAAGTTTCTATCATGCGGTTTTAAGTGTCGGCCTCCTCCTCGATTCCTTCGTCGGGACCATAGGAGATGGTGTAATCGATGCCTTTGACCCCTCCTGATAGATCCAGTTCTTCGTAGTAGACCTCCTCGTAGTTCTCCGGGCTTCCTTCGGTTTCTTCAAACTGGCCCTCCGAGTCTAAGCAAGGGTTAAAAGGGAGTGGGGTGAGTAATGAGCGTTACCCAACAAGTTCATTTAATAGCATAGAGGTGTTTGATGCACTAGCTATGACCATAGACTAGAAAGTCTTGGGTCAAATGCAGTTTTTTTGTAAGCATTTCTTCAAAGATTGATTTTATTCAAAGAACTATGTCCATCAGTCTTCACAGGTTGATTAGAGCTTCGATGGGCTCCTTTCCTGCTGTGTTCATAGCTCCTTCCCAGAACAGGAAGTATCTTGATACTTTTTGTACACTCTGCAGAGGTGGTCACTTGTACCCACAGGAGATCAACACTTTGCTGCACAACCGGGCGTACTTTCCCATCCATACTTCCTTGGTATGGGGCCCAGCCGTTGATCCGAGCCAATCACTATTCCTTCCCGCGACCGTGCATACCCACCCTTTTGCGGCTCCAATTTCGGTTCGCTACCCTCGCCGGTCTACACTTTTGGTAGTTGCCGACCTCGGCATACTTGCCTTTCCTAGACAATGAGTTACCCCCACCGGTTCGGTTATGCACTGTGGTAACACCGGCCTTGGCACTCTACCCCCGTCATTGCCGCAATCCATCATAGACCGCCAGAATCGTGAATTCATTAGGGGGAATCCACCCATCCCGAAGCTCCGCGCAGGGAGACAACTGCTCCGAAACGGCGCGTCCATTGATATGCATGAGGGAAAAGATACAGCTGACTCTTCTGTCCCATTCCAGACCCTATGGTTGACCGTATTTTACGGCACAAGAATCACTAGCGACATTGGTTATTAGTCCTAGGTGAACATTCCCGGTATAGTGGGACCTCCACTGTACTCTTACCATGGTCCCACTGCCCACCTTCCTAGGTCGACAACCATTATGATTGCTAACCACTAATCATATTCATTCCAGAAAAGCAGAACCTTTGCTTTTAAATGCAATCATAATAATAATACCACCGGTATATTTGCAAGTACTTTGTTAAAGATAAACAAGAGATATGAGCAAGAGTGAACTTGCCTGCAAACTGCAAGGTAGTGCAGTTGGGTTTCTTGAAGTGACTCGGGACCTCGGGTTCTAGAAAACAGCATCATTGTCCGATAAGGACAATGGTTAAAGATTCAAATAATGCATGCTCTTTTAAAGTGTGTGTATTCCCTTTAAACCCCCCAGAAGTGTTTTATTCTTATCCTAGGGTTTATATACTCCTTTTATGATTTTAAAGAGTATATGTTATCAATTGCTTCATTCAAGAATATTCTTCAATACCCTGGAATGGAGTTCAATTTTGATAATAAGTTCTATTCTAATTAGGTTTTTCTTAGATGTTCACATTTAAAGAAAGAACCTTTTAAGTTCTCTTTCGTATTATTTGTTTCTTGAGATGATTTACTAAAAGTGTATATACTCCAATTATGAATTTATCAGAGTATATATTAAGTGAAATTCATTCAAGAATACTAAAGATAAATTCTTGGATGAATTACTTGGTTTGAGCTCAAGAATGTCATTTTCCCTTTTACTTTTGCATTTAAATCATTTCTAGAGGTTTTTCTTTTTAAAGGAAAAGTTCATAAGGCAATTATGAATAAACCTTCTTTTACTCATAATATCATTATTTAAGTGATGACAAGGTCAAAATCAATTAAAGTTATTTTTGTAGAAATCCAATTTATTTTTCTGCTTTTAATTGGGTGTTGAAAAGCTTTTTCTAGAAAAAACCCTTTTCTTTAATTCAATTTCTGTTTTTAAAATTTTGATCAAAACCTCTCCCTCTCACCTCTCTCTCTGCCAGCCCTGGCCCACCTGTCGGGCTAGGCCTTCTGGTAGAACCCGACCTGCGGCTCGGTCAGACCGACCGGTCGCTTTCCCCCTCGCTCACCCGCGTCGTCTTCTCTCTTGCGCTCCCTCTAGCGACTGCGTCGCCTCTCCGCCGCCGCACTCGATTCCGACGAGCTCCGCCGGAATCCGCCGCTGAGATGGCGTCTGCTCGATAGATCAGGCGATGGTGATTCCGCCTGTCCGCGAGATCTTGTCGATTGCTTCCCGGACGTTCGCATCCCCTTCACCTCTGAAGCTCTGGACCTTGGCCATGGCGACCTCGAGCTTGATCTCGAGCTGCTAGGCCTTGTCCTTGGCGATATCTGTGCTTGCTGAGCTGGGTGATTCGTCGACGTGTCGTCGGCGACTTCCCCTGGCTTGATGCCGTCGTGGCCACGCGGGCACTGCCTCGCCATGCCACGGTGGTATGTCCGGAGCGTCGTGTAAGTGCTTCTCCTCCACTTCTTCCCCTCTGTACTTCTCTGTAATCTCCTGGAGTCTGCTCCCCTCCTGGAGCTTGCTCCATGCCCTCCTGGAGCTTGCTCTGTGCTGGCCATGCCCACCTTGAGCTTGCGCTGGCTAAGCTCGCCTGGAGCTTGCACTGGCCATGCTCATCTGGAGCTTGTGCTGGCCAAGTTCTCCTACCTCTGCTATACTGGGGCTTCTTCCCAAGCTTGCACTTGTGCTGTGAGATTAACTGGTTGTGATGTGTGTTATTAGGCTCCATGACCCTGCTGTTATACTTGATTATGCTTGTCTTAGCTGCTATTGTCAATTTCAGTCATAGTTTCAGTTAACTCTGTTATACTTGAAACTTGCTGATTCAGTTAACTGCATATAATGGTGGCCTTTTACTGTTGAATCAATCATTTGCTGATGTTGCTTGATTAGTTAATATGTTGCTAGTGGCTAGTCTTGATCAGTTTGATCAAGTGCATGGATAACTATGTGTTTTAGTTATCTCTGAATGCTACTGTTAATTGGCTAGTGATGTTAACAGTCTCACTGCACTTTCTTGCAGTGGTTCTGTTGTGCTGACTTAGTGATGCAACTATTCTGTTGAGCTTGGTTTTACCTAGCTGTGATGCAATCTTTCATGCCTACTGTTATGGCTCTTGCAGTAGCTTTTGGCTAACTGCTTTACTGTGATGCCTCCTTGAGGTGTTCACAGTGACTGTGGGTGTTAAGTTTGGTGCTCTTGAGAGTAGATCACCCCCTGTGGTGGTCTGCTGGTGGCTTATTTGATTGAAAGTGTCCCTGCCCACTTTTCCCAAATGCTTAACTGAACTTGGTCAATTTTAATTGACAGAGCTAATGGTTTTCTAGGTTTTAGGCCTTAGTCTTGGTAGCTAGGCAACCCATGTGCCACTCCTGGCCTTGCTCTTACTTCTGTGATTATTTCCTTTGAGAAATTCCCAGATAAGATATGTGTTAGGGAGTAGGTGTTGTGGATGGCCTTGTCTCCAAGGTCTTGGCCTCCTGGACATCCAAATGATGACCAAAGACTTTGTTTCATCAAGCTTTGCTTGATCTCTGTGTGGTTGTGCTCTATGCAGTCTGCCTGGGAGAATAACTTGTGAGTTCTCTTCCAGCACTTATGTGTGCTGTGGTTTAATAATAACCTGCTGCTGAAGAGTAGCTTGTTCTTCTGGAATTATTATGATTTCCTGCTTCTTGTGGCAAGCCAGCTCCTCCTAGCTGCTTGACCTAGTTCCTAGTTGAACTATGTGACCATGTTGGCCTTTGGCTTTGCTGGATGGTTTATTTGATGATGTGATGGGGTGTGAATCTTCCCTGTTGCTCAACACATGAGCAGGGTTGACTGTGTGGTGGTGATGTGATCTTGATGGTGATGGTGTTCTTGGGTGTTGTTGTTGGTGGTGTGGTGGTGCTATTCTTGGTCGACTGTGATCTTTAGCCGAGCAAGTTTCACCTCTGTGATGCTTTTATACTTGGTCTTGTGACTTGGGTGTGTGACACCTGAGTGCATGCATATGATGACTATGCTGCTGTGAGCTGCATTGCCCACCTCGGCTGGCTTGGGATATTTCTACCCGAGCTTTGGTGATAAGATCAACCTTCTGATGATTATCTATAGTGGCTTGTTATTTTTGAATGCCACTTGGTAAATGCTACCTTGGCAAGACTTGCTATTTCTGTTTATTTGGTTGCAGGTGCCAAGCTCAGAAAAGAAGAAAAGAAAGAAAGAAAGAAGAATTTTTAGTTTTCTTTTAGAATTTTGTAACTTGTAATTTTCCATTTCTTATTGTTGTAATAACCCTTGATCCTTTCCAAGTTGTAATATTCTTTTATTCAAGAATTATGTAAAGACAATGTAATATGTGTTGATGATCAATAAAGTTTAAGTTTTCTCTAAACTTTATTGATGTTTATATCCCCATCTATTTGTTCTTTATTAATGTTTATCCTTTCTAAATGTGCCTTTTTAATTCAAAGTTTAATCATTCAAATTCAAACTTGAGTTATGTCTAGTTCAAATTCCAAAGCTTATAGCTAGGGTTTTAGTGTTTTAAATCATCACTTCTCACAACTATGGATCAAAAGAGATCATGTCCAAATCTTTCGCACTTCGAGAGTTCACCAATTTCCCCTCGAAGAGAGATTCGACCACTCTTAGGTTTTAGTAACAAAAGCGCGAAAAAATCCCGTAATTTCAGATGCAATGCATAAAAGCCCTTCTAGTCTACCCCGGAGTTGTCCTACGTTCTAGGATGTTACATAACACCACTATTTGCCGGATTACTAAGATCTAACACGCTGCTGATATTCGTCATCCACGACACAAGACAGACATAGTTCGTGTGTCAGATATTCGCTGTCATGCATTTGTCGTGTTTTTTTTGAACGGAGAGGGGTTGCGAAGGACCCCAAAACTGCTTCATTACCACACCTGTCGGTTACACAATTTGCAGAAAAGCCCCCCAAAGAGATAAAAATACAATCTGGCCCTACAAAAGTGCAGAAAGGACCCTAGATCTATGAACGAAACGCGATCTGGTCTAGGAGCATCTTCTCCCGATCTGACGAGGTCGCCGTCGACAGCCACCACAACAAGGGCAGCAGCAAAGAGCACGGCGGGCGAAGCAGAGGGAGCGGTGCCCTACACCCTTGAGTCTGGACGGGACAGTGGACAGCAGCCGCCGTAAACCGACGGAGATAAGCTCCCAGCAGCTCTCAGGTCGACGCATGCAGACACCTCCACCGAAACGAACCAGCCACCTCCATGGCGCCAAGGAAGAAGGTGAAGGGAGGATGCAGCCGCCAGACAAGAGAGGGCCGTCTCCCCGGCGAGCAGGAGAGGAGGCTGCGCCAAGCCCCTCTCCCTCGCCGCCTCGGCCGGCCGAGAGGGCAGAGCAACAAGCCCACCACTCCTCCGCGCAACTCCTCCTCGCCACCACGGCCGGCCGGGAGGAGCGTATAGGAGCAGGACCCTGACCACCAGGAAGACGGAAGGCGGAGGCGACATCGGCTTATTGGAAGCAGCGTCGGTCGGCGGCGCCACAGCTTGCTTCACCAGTGAAGCGCGGCCACGACGGCGTCAACCCTAAGCCCGGATCTGGCCGGACAGATCTGAGGAGCTCCACCGCTGACGGCAAGAAGCCCACTACTGCACGAAGCAAGCAACTAAACCTACATCTATGGCCGCCGGCACCTCCCCACCGCCGCTCGCCGCCGGCAGCGACGGCGGGTTGGACCGGCTCACTCTCTTTTTCGCTTGTCTTCCGTAAACTCCGGAAAATCTCTGTCGATTTTTCTCCACTGCGACCCATCAGCAGGGTGTCTCAACATCTCGTCACTCTTACGGTCTTCTTTGTGCCACCGCAACAACTTGGCATGCTCTTTGTTTCTGAACAAATGTTTCAACTGTGGTATTATAGGTGCATACCACATCACCATGGCAGGAACCCTTTTCCTGGGGCGCTCGCCCTCAACATCACCAGGGTCATCTCGCCTGATCTTATACCGAAATGCACTGCACACCGGGCATGTATTCAAATTCTCGTACTCACCGCGGTAGAGAATACAGTCATTAATACATGCATGTATCTTCTGCACCTCCAATCCTAGAGGACAGACAATCTTCTTTGCTTCATACGTACTGGCGGACAATTCGTTATCCTTTGGAAGCATCTTCTTCACAATTTTCAGCAACTTTTCAAATCCCTTGTCAGATAAACCACTCTCTGCTTTCTATTGCAGCAATTCCAGCGTGCTTCCTAGCTTTTTCTGGCCGTCTTCACAATCTGGGTATAAATTCTTTTTGTGATCATCTAACATGCGTTCCAACTTCTCCCTCTCCTTTTCACTTTCACAGTCAATATATGCATCAACAATGACCTGACCAAGATCATCAGCGGGCACATCTGATGCCCGTTCTTCACCTTCTTCTTCTTCATTATCTTTCATTGCGGTATCGGTGGTTTTAGGGAACTCAGGATAGTTGTCATCATTCTCTTCTTCATTGTTGTCTTCCATCATAACCCCTCTCTCCCCATGCTTGGTCCAACAATTATAGCCGGACATGAAACCGAACCGGAACAGGTGGATGTGAAGGGTCTTTGTGGAGGGGTAATCCTTCTCATTCCGACAAACACCGCATGGACAACACATAAAACCATTCCGCTTGGTTGCCTCAGCCACATTGAGAAAAGAATGCACGCCTTTAATAAAATCTCCAGAGCGTCGATCGGCGTACATCCATGCTCGGCTCATCTGCATTATATAAGTATATATCAAACGCAAATCAAATATACAATTTCTATTTCTATCTCTAATTTTGTTTGTATGTCCATTTCTATATCTTTAATTTTATTTCTATCACTATTTCTATTTCTATCTCTATTTCTATCACTATTTTTATTTCTATCTCTATTTCTATCACTATTTCTATTTCTATCACTATTTTTATTTCTATCTCTATTTCTATTATCTATATATTTCTATCTCAATTTCTAATTCTATCTCTATTTCTATCATTATTTTTATTTCTATCTTAATTTCTATTTTCTATTTCTATTTCTATTTCTATCTCTATTTCTATCACTATTTTTATTTCTATCTCAATTTCTATTTTCTATTTCTATTTCTATCGCTATTTCTATTTTCTATTTTCTATTTCTATTCCTATCTCTATCTCTATTTCTATGTCTATGTCTATTTCTATCATTATTTTTAATTCTATCTCTATCTCTATCTTTATTTTTATTTTCTATTTTATATTTCTATCTATATCTCTATCTCTACCTCTATTTCTACCTCTATCTTCATCTACTTCTACACATAATCAAATAAACATCTAAATAATTGCTCCCATAAAAAAATCACAAATCTCTCTGCTTCTAGAGCATTAAATGAGCTAAATTACCAATGAAAGACAAAAGCTCAAAGTTCCTCACCTTTTAGTCCACTTAGATTGAAGTGGGGACACCAATTTGTGACAAAAAATGGTGATCAAAGAGGATGAACTAGAGCTAGCTTGTTGCATGAAGAACACTTGTAGAGTGAAAAGGGGGAGTGGCTGGCTCGGGGAGGAAGAAGGAGATTTTTTATATAGAGAACTCATTAGTCCTGGTTGGTAATAGCAACCGGGACTAAATGCTGAGTCTTTAGTCCCGGTTGGTAATACCAACCAAGACTAATGAGCCTGGCAACGGCCGAATTCGACTCCAGACACATTAGTCCCGGTTCGTAATACGAACCGGGACTAAAGGTTCAAAATGAACCGAGACTAATGGATTCTGAGGTCCTGCGGCCGAAAAAGCGGTGGGGCCTAGGACATCAGTCTCGGTTCAAAGAGCAACCGGGACTAATGCCCCATGATATTAGCCCCATTTTCTACTAGTGTGTAGGGTTCTTGCAAATCCTCAGGAGTAGCCGTTTGCCGTGTTCTGAAACGGTCTTTGCCATGTATATTGCCCACATGGCAAGCACGCGGTCTCCAGTAGTATGGCATCATTTGTTAACCATTAGTATCGTCATCGTGCCGAGAAACTAAAAATCGCATAGTCGCACCCCCAAAGTTGATCAATCATGAGGGTAGTTCTGAAGAATATCAGACGTGCACATAACCATGCTTGCATCACGAGCATGCTGATCTTCTCCAACTAATTAAGCCATCGCGTGACAGAATATGCGAGTCGACGCCTATCTGCCACGAGTTCGCAGCCATGGGAAATTACGAGACCGAGACCGCAATGTTACGCACGTGTGAGGCGTGACTGTACTTCAGTTCTCTTCTCAAGAATCAAGATAGCGATTGCAGGTAGCACTGTACAATCGATGACCTGAAAGAAAGAAGGCTAAAATATCTCAATACAAGACGGCGGCATGGGGCGATCTCGATCTTGGGGTCAAGGTCATATGCCAATCGATCAGCTGAGCTGGCGCGAAAGTTCTATCCACAAGGGTGAGAGGCATATCAAGTTGGTAAGGTATAGCAAGCTGCAGGGGCGGAGGCAGGAATAATGCTTAAGGGGGGCCAAACATGGTAATCATCCATTAGGGGGGGCCAAGCATGTAAAATTTCTCTAAAAATGGCTTCTAAACCTGGTTTATGTGTATAAATTAGCTTGTTGTTGCTTGCATTAGGGGGGGCCAAGGCCCCTGCTGGTCCCCCCTAGCTCCGCCACTGGCAAGCTGATAGATTTTGTAATAGATGAACGTGGTAAAAAAAATAGATCTCAGCACGACATATCTCAACAACGGCCGCGTGATCATGCAGGAAGCTCTATCGATCCATCCATTTCCATTGCATGCAAAGAGAAACTTGCTTGGTGCACATAGGATTACTTAAATTTCATGCGTCCGTAGCGACTCCAGGCAGGGCGATCGGATCTCTCGTTGCCTCCCGCCGGCGTCGCCGCAGGTCACCGGTCTCTGTGGCCTTTGGGCCATGGAGTCATGGTGGATCTCGGCCTTCGTTGGTGGGAGGGCTCCGCCCCCCTGTTTTGAGGGCTTCGTTCTTAATTTTTAGGGTCAAGGTTTGTAGGGGCGGCGTTCAGGTGGTGGTGACGGGAATTTTTGACGGATCAGACCATCTCTCCCAGTGAAATGCCAGAAAAGACCACCTGCAGAAATTTTTGTCAAAAAGGACCCCCTGTGGGTGGCGGCACCCCTGGCCCAGCCGACACGTGCCCCTGCCGCCGTTGCCGTTGCCGGCACGTCCGCCTCCGTTCGGCCGGGTGGGCCCTGCCGCCTTCCCCGGTGCCGGCACCCCCTGTCGCCAATGGGAGCGGCGGCACCCCTGCCAGCAGCAAAGACAAGGACGGGCAGCATGCCACGTCACCCTGCCGCCAGTGGCGGAGGCGGCATGGCTGCCACGTCAGCCTGCCGCCAGTGGCGGTGGCGGCATGCCATGCCAGGCCACATGCCGGCAATGTGAACGGCGGCAGGGGGTCTTTTTTGGCAAAAAATTTCGCAGGGGGTCTTTTCTAGCATTTCACTGGCAGAGGTGGTCTCATCCGTCAAAAATTCTGGTGACGGCGCCTCGTGCAATAAGGTCTTCTCGGCTTCAACCTCATCTCGACGGTAACGTCAACAGGCTTGTGGGAGTGGTGTGGTCTTCGAGGATTTCGTCTGGCTGTAGGGATCTTCGGATAGTCAAGGAGCTTCATCGGCAGTTCTTCCTTCTTCTTCGTCTCGGGGACGGATGTGGTCTTCTTGACCCCTTCAACGACTTTCCGTCCGCAACCAACAATATCAAGCCGACTCAGGGAGGAGCGGCAGCGATGGCGTGCCGTCGACACGGTCTGAAGGTTGAAGATGAAGGGCTTCTCAAGGATATCGTTGTATTTTTTGTTTTTCTTAAGGTGATTTGTACTGTTCATTGTTTCTTTTAATGACAGAGTCCTATTCTTAAAAAAAAAGGTAGATATAGGAATTGGAGACGGATTCTTGTTTGATTCCGTTCTAGTGTTGGGTAGATCAAATGGTCGTATTTTGCGCTCCGCCTATTTGTACTTCTCATATGGAAGCAAGTTCGTGGCAAATACATTGCGACTGCACACGATGTAAGCATCTGGTGTCATTTCTTACTCAGACAAATCGGTTTGTTCTTGTTCACCATGATGAACGGACGAGTGACGAACGCCATCGTTTGTGCACTTTTGGTCATCTCCAACAAGACACGAAACGCAGACGTTGTTCCTTTACAGTTTCCCGCCGAAGGAGCTTGAGTTTCACGACATGAAAGATATTTTGGAGTCCTTTTGCCCAGCACATCGATATTTCTTGCATGCAAGCCTGACGCAACAACGACCTTTAACGCCTACGTAAGCTTGAGACTGACACACGAAGATCCATGAGAGGAGCACTGGACCGTGAAAAAAATTTGACGACAATATGGGAAGATCCATGAGAGGAGCACTGGACAGTGAAAAAAAATTGACGAAAATATGGGAAAAAGTGAAGTTGGTAACTGCAACTAGTGAAGACATTACCATCTCAACCCTCCGACATGGACGAACTGTTTTGGTTCACGCGACTAGGAGAAAAGGCGACGATCTAGGGTTTCACCTAGTCGTCGTCGACTCGCCGTCATCTGCCCCACCTTTGTCGTCTCCGCCTGGAAATCAGAGTGTCCCTGCTAGCCTCCTCTGCTTGCCACTCTGACGGCGGGAAGGTTGGGGACCTTGAACCTGTGCTCGTTGCTGTAATAATATACACCCGTCTCCTTGTCCATCTCGTCTATGGCAATCTCGCATGTGGTGTTGAGGAGGGTGGGGAATCATCTGGTCGCTGCTTCCATGGAGTGGTGGATCTTGTCCAAATCAATTAAATAATTTTATGGCGATGACTACTGCACTGCAGCGTTGGTCCTTAGGGGCATATGCATGAGTGTTTCCCGGCTATCATCAACTGCGTCAGACCAATTTCGGTATGGAAGTAGCGACAACAGCGCGTCTGCGGATCGCTTTGGTGGGGGTAGTAGTAGCTAGGTGGTTCAAGCATCTCGATGCAATTTTTGTTATGTTTAGGGGATTTATACTTGTTATATGAACTCTTCTAATTGATCCGATTCTTTCTAGAAAAAAAACAAGTGGAGACTTGTCATGAAGCAAGTAGGACTTCAGTTCATGGAGAGCCTAAAGCAACCCTTGATGACATGCGCACGATCGAGACAAAACTAGATTAAATGGCAAGAAATCCAAATCAAAGGGCGCAGTCGACATATTCCCCTCGCGAGATCAGAATGAGATGGAGCAGAGCAGGTATGGTGTGTACTAATAAAATCTACTGGCAGGGAGTCGATCCTCTTGTCATCGTCGTGGAAAGGATTTTTTTTTTTTTGACACCTCGCAACAACCGCTCCTTGTTTGGGACATCTCCTTGGCCACGGACTGCTTGATCGCTGCTGCCATCGCTCGCACACACAAGATCCCCCGTCGGTCGCTTCTTGTCCGACAACGACACGGTGCCATCGGATCGGATCAGCTCGTACGCCGTAGAAAGATCTTGCTTCGCCTGGACGGCTGCAGAAATGAAAATAAAATGGCCGTGGGTGCGGACGACGGGACCGCTCGCGCGCGGCTGGAAGTCGCCGGAGAAAACTCGCCGTCAGGAGGCGGCGCGGGACCGGGTGTGGCCGGAAATCTTCCCGGCCCAACACGTGGCGGCGCCGCCGGGGCACGCATCGGCGTCGTGGCGAGAGCGACGTGCTAACCGCCGACCGCGTACGCGCGTACGCTTCCGACGCCCCGCCGGCCCAGTAGAAGAAGGGTGGAAAAGCCGGAGAGGTCGGACTCCGTCGTGTCAGCTAGCTGCGCCGCCGCGTGCTCGCTCGCGACGACGCCGTCAGGTCGGCTCGTGCCTCGCGCGTGAAAACGTCGTGAGATCGATCGCCTTTCTTAGTACTCCCCTGTACACCGCTCCGTATTAAATTTACTTGATCTCAGACGACCTTGCTGGATCCTGGATGAAAGGTTTGAGCACTAGCTGATGCGTTGATCTGGACTTTGCAATGGTCGTTGTCATTGCCAGCTCTGGTACTCAGTGCTTCGGTTTGGATTGGACGGCCGGTGCGTCCGTCATGGAAAATTCGCCACCTCCTCGGCGCGACGCAGATCGACGACCTTTTCGATTTGCCACAAAAATCAATCAGAAAAATGAGGACGTGTGTCCGGAGTCTGGACATAAGCTTTTACCGTCGCTACAAGTAGAAACTACAAAGCCTTTCTTCACGCGAGGCATAGATTTGTCATCGCCGTGACGCCCCCAGCCATTGTAAAATTCAACTCATTCCCGAACCGAAAAAATCTAAACGAAGAATCCAGAACCTGGTGTTGTCCATACCAATTCTCAAAGAACAATCTAGAAGTAGAGGGGCACCGTATTATCCATGCCATCCGAGGATCTCAACCCACGCAGAAATTTCCATTTTAATTTATATGAAAACGAGACTTACGCAACGAACGGATTGAACAAACGTTTCTTTCATCACCTGGACACGAAAAGGCCATGTGTCTCTCACGGCTCCAATTTCTCGGAAGAAGTTTCAGGAAGACATCTTCGAGCGAAAAGACCATAGCACGCGCGCATTAGAATAACGTTTGTGTATGCGAGAAAAGGATGCATGCGCCTATCTGTGAAGATCGTGAAAAAATATAATAGTATTTGAAATCAACTGGTAGACAGACAGGTACGAGTACGACACATAAACATGGACTTATTCATGTGTTTCTTTAGCAGGTACGGAGTGGGAGCAGTGGGCAATATGTTGTCTTGTTCCCATTTCCTTTCTACCTAGTACATATCCCCGAAAAATCAATATTGTCGTGTATTCGTGCCTTTGCTGAGTGTCTTATTTCCGAAACTCGCAAATAAAGTCTTTGCCGAATGTTTTGTAGGCAACACGATACTCGTCTCAAATGGCTCAATTGCCTCTCACATGATTTTCCTCTTCAGGTCACTCGAAGTCGTGTCAATCATGTTGACATTATCGAACAACATAGTCGGTGTCAATCGGGTTATCGTTATTCCGATGACTTCGGCGTTCTCACCACAAGCACCTAGAGAACACCACACCTAGTCAATAATGGTGATGAAACCTCTTTTGTGTCGACGCCACACCTAGTCCCAATATTCGACAGACGGCCGGGATTTTCCCCTCCCAAAAATAGAGGGGCACCGTATTGTATATGTCATCCGAGCATATCTCAACCTACGTAAAGCAATTCCATCTGTGGTGTGTGATTCGATAGACCCTCAACCCCAAAAGATTGTAAACCCTGAAGGGGTGCGCTGGTCCTCAGCCTAGGTAGATTGGGTTGTGCGAGGGTAGGCCGCCGAAGCCCAAATTAAGAACCCTCTAAACCCCATGTATTTGACAAAATCAGGTATACGATGTACATATGTATTGGCTGTTATGGACCCGCCTCCCAGATCACGATAGCCATCATCGTGTCGGCTATGCTGTTTTCCCATACACGCATATGAGCACGATCAGCTGTTAGCAGCCGCCACTGGTTAGGGGGGATCTCTGATCCTTCCTAGCTCCCGTGGCGAGACACGTGCAGAGCGTTGGCAGCGTCTACGCTCCGTCTAAACATGTATGGGTTTTTTGGGGTTCTACAGTGGGGTAGGGTTACCCCGATCAGAGCGGAATTATAAGTGTGCCCCTCGATGCCGAAGAGGTATCGCCTAACCTCAGCCAGCCGTCTTTGTGTTTGGGCTAAAACTTTCTAGAATCTGAGGGGGGTCTATGGAAGCACATGCCTTCATTTAATTATGAAAATGAGACTTCCGTAACGAAGGGATTCAACCAACGTTGCTTTCATCACCTGGATACGAAAAGGCCATGTGTCTCTCACGGTTCCATTTTCTCGGAAGAAGTTTCAGCGAGACATCTGGAGCAAGAAGAACATGTAGCACGCATTAGAATAATGTGTGTGTATGTGAGAAAGGATGTGCCTATCCATAATCTTATGAAGATCTTCGATAAAAGAAACTGAATTCAACTCGTAGACCGACAAGACAGGTATGACACATAAACATGGACTTATTCGGGTTTCTGTAGCAGGATACGACGTGGCTTCGTGAGTCATGGTTCACTCGTTGTAGCAGTGGACAAGATGCATTTCCTTTGAGTATAGGGTGTGGTTAAGAACTTCAGATATTGTAATGGGCAGTTGGCATGGAGCTACATGTAACATATCGTGGAACAACAAACGAACAAAACAGTTCTATAATAATTGACCTTAATGTCTTCGTGCAAGCACATGTTGATGATATAGGCAACCAAAGCACCAGGTTGTGCAACCGCTGCAAAACAGAAACGACATGGCCAAAGGGAGAGAAAGAGAGCACGTCAACGTTGTACAGACATCTGCTAGTAGTAATCGTTTGGCTCGAGCCAAGGGCGAAAGAGTGAAATATCTGAAGGAATCAAATTCCTTCCACTGCAACTACGATTATGAAGAAAAATAGCTTCAAACCAGCTAATCTTATCACTAAAAGTCATGCAGATTTCATCAATTGGACCACTTGACATTCCAGAGCAAAAGGACAAAGTAGGATTAAGCAACAAATCAACTAATTTAAATAATTGCCCCCAAATATAATTGCTTGCATTTTAGCAAAGGGGACAGCAGTAAGCTGGGAACAGGAGATTACTTGTAAAACTGTTCCGATGGTAACACTCCCCTGTTTGGCACTGCATGGCGTTGTCCAGCAAATGAGAAAGATCATCACGGCCAAAGATCAACACCACCGTCATGTCGCTCGCCGTATAGACGTCCACACAGTCCACCTGTTGCCCCGGCGTCCACAAACTCGAGCCCAGGAAGCGACAATAGCCCACCCCGAGGCCATCGTGTCAGACGAGGTAGTCCGGCAACAGATCAATAGCCTACAATTTTACCAAAGGGGACAGTCAGTAACCTGATTACAGGAGATTACTTGTAAAACTGTTCCGATAGTAACACTGCCCTGTTTGACACTCATGGCGTTATCCAGCAAATGAGATTCCACCTAGTGTCGACAACCACAACTTGCACAAAATCGCATGCCATTGCGGTGATTTGACACTTGATCAGTTATGCCCAGCTCGTAAAGGACAAAGGCGCCTCTAGCATAGCCGATCAAAATCCACGGCCGCTGTCGCACAAAACCACGTCTACATATTAGACCCAAAATAATATGTGTAGCTTAATCATCCCTAGCCTGCGTCAGTCAATCTACCACATCTTTCCTAGGACAATTTTTTAACCATATGAATAAACTTCTACCAGCAAGCAGCTCCGGCAATGATACCAGTATGCCAAACCGCGGACACATGCCAGGAGCACTTCAAAAAGCTCAAACTGCTGAAAAGCTAGGCTGTAGTAGCTCCGGTGTCCGGCGTAGTCATGCAATCCGAGTATCCGACCATGGACCACAAGGCGTCAGCCAGTTCCATCAGGCATAAACAACGTAGATCTCATTCTCACAGGTAGAAATTCTAGTTGGATGCAGCGGGAGGGTTGAGCCGTTCGCGCCACCAACCACCCTTTCTTTTCTCTACTTTCTATTTCTTCCTCTGTTTGCACCCATCAAAATCACCCGCTGTTTTGTCCTACCCCAGAGTCAAGGCTCCCATTCGTGTTGGCAGCCATCCGCGCACCTATATAAAGGCCAAGCTAGGCAGCTAGCCACTCCAAGCTCTCCCCAAATCGATCCCTCCTAGCTTCTCTTCTTCCCCTGCATTCGCAGCTCCCGGGAAAGGCCGGAACCTTCCTTGACCTGCTTGATTGGAACTTCTTAGTTATTGACATGGCTGCACGATCCTGGAACCCTTTCTCATGCTGCGTCCGCGGCAGCTCAGTGACGGACGAATACGACTACGACGACGACTCTGCGTCAGCACGCCGAATCAGGCGGAGGGGCAAGGGCAGCCCGATGTCGTCCTCGAGGTCGTCCTCGAGGATGTCGTTCAGGAGCCTGAGCTCGTCAGGGACGCTGTCGCCGGAGGACCTATCCCTGACAATGTCCGGCTCCAACCTGCACGCCTTCACCTACTCCGAGCTCCGGGGGGTGACGGCAAACTTCTCGCGGGCCAACTACCTCGGCAGCGGCGGGTTCGGCCCCGTCTACAAGGGTGCCGTCGACGACAAGCTCCGGCCCGGGCTCGCCGCGCAGGCGGTCGCCGTTAAATACCTCGACCTTGACTGTGGCACGCAGGGCCACAAGGAGTGGCTGGTGAGTGCGAAGCAGAGTCCTAAATAATTGCATCTGACAATGCATGAACATGCTCGAGCAGATGCTTGCCGCATCAATTCACATTCTCATTGATGAATGGCAAGCTTATATCATTATATGGGTTGTCCTTGTAGGCCGAGGTCTTCTTTCTTGGGCAACTGAGGCATAAGAACCTGGTCAAATTGATCGGGTACTGCTACGAGGATGAGCACAGGATGCTGGTGTACGAGTTCATGAGCGCTCGGAGCCTGGAGAACCACCTCTTCAAAAGTGAGTGCTTCACTCCTTTCTGCTGTGAATTGGTATTTCTAAGGATTTGGTGGTTCTTGAGACTAGCAAGATAAACAAAAGTGTTAATTCGGAAATCTGAGCACGTCCAGATGCCATCTGGTACATCAGCGATGAGCTGTTCCTGTCCCCTGAAGTTTCTTTTCTGTTAAAGTCAAGAGGATAGCTGAGCTGCTATCTGCCTTTCAAAGGCAGAATTCTTTGTGTTTTCTAAAGAAATTGACTGTACATATTGGATATTTTGGTTAAAAATATTTTTTTAACTACCAACTTCTTGGTGCTTGTAAGTTACAACTCTTGGTCAACGTGGAGGAGGAAACTGACCTGAAACATCATGTTTACTTTAGGTATTAATGGCTCTCTCCCATGGATGACAAGGATGAAGATCGCTGTCGGTGCAGCCAAGGGCCTTGCCTTTCTCCACGACGCCGACACCCCAGTAATCTACCGCGACTTCAAGGCCTCAAACATCTTGCTTGACACGGTAAGTCACCCGTAACTTCAAACTTTCTGCTAGCAAAAAAACAATTTTGAAATGTATCTCTCCTTTGGGAACAGTACCAGTGATTACTTAACAAGGGGCATCGAACAATACTTCACACCTCTAGTACTGGGATTAGTAAAATCTTCTGACCAAAAAAAACTAAATTGATCTCGAATCTTAATTTCAAACCTTTAGCTTTTGACTAGTTGATTTATCCAAGATGCCATGTTTCTGAAACAAGTTGACTCAGTGCGCTTTGGGCAATTGTGACCTCACTGGAACTCTGAAGATTCTTGGATGCATGTCATACTTGAGAAATCCTATGTCCTACCCTCACCATCCAACTGATCAACATACATTTAGCCATTGTGCATAGTCAAGCCCAGAGCAATACACTTAGATTAGTAATACATGTGCGGTAGTACATTGAACAAAATTGTACAAATAACTTTATCTAATATTCTAATTTGAGAGAAAAATTATCTTATAGCTCACTTTGGGAAATTTCCCTTAATGAAATTTGAATGTGTGATATTTCAGGATTATAACACCAAGTTATCCGACTTTGGGCTGGCCAAGGATGGGCCTGAGGGCGACGAGACACACGTGACAACACGTGTCATGGGGACGCATGGTTATGCAGCGCCAGAGTACATCATGACGGGCCACTTGACAGCCAAGAGTGATGTATATAGCTTTGGTGTAGTGCTCCTGGAGCTCCTCTCTGGTCTGCGATCAGTGGACCGCGCGCGGCGGCCGCGGGAGCAGAACCTGGTGGACTGGGCTAGGCCATACCTGAAGCGCTCCGACAGGTTGTACAAGGTCATGGACCCTGCTTTCGAGTGCCAATACTCATGCAAAGGTGCCGAGGTGGCTGCATTGGTGGCGTACAAGTGTCTCAGCCAGAACCCAAAATCTAGGCCCACTATGAGGGAGGTGGTCAAGGCCCTCGAGCCCGTGCTTGGCATGGATGACTTCTTTCCTGATGGCCCTTTTGTGTTCACGGTTATTGTGGAGGAGGACAAGGTGGTGGACATGAAGGTGAAGGTCGAGGAGAAGCACCTACACCATCGCCAGAACCATGAAGACAGGCACCGCCAGAAGTACCCTGACTCGGCGATACATACCGGCATTGTGCTCCACGGCCGCGACGGGCTAATGACCGGGTACGCTGGTGCGCAGCGGCGGCAACAAAGGCCGTCGAGCTACCACAGAGAGAGGGGGGCATAGGACTAGTGAGTAGGAGAAAATGGTATGTATGTCCATACTATAAAGATGCGATACAATGTCACATCGGTTTGTTTTAGATTAGAGGATGTCTTTCTTTTCTTCTTGATAGTGACAATGGGTGTTAGATAATATAGGGATGCAAAATAGTGTGACAAAAGTCCGGTAGTGTTTTTTTTAATGGTCCGGTAGTGATTTTGGCAAGGATTGTTGTTCATAGCTGTTGTGTACGAATGAATGATTAGTCAAAAAGGATGTCCACTGCTTCTTTCAATTTGCAGTTCTAGTGAATAACGACATGAAACTGGCACTGCCACAAGTTGATGTTGATGGCAGCGGGTAATACTAACAAGCTGGACTGAACGCATGTTATATCAGTAAATATGAATGTCTGGGGACAAGGGAAAGCACAAGTCACCTGAAAAACTGAAGGTTGACGAGAAGGATTAAGGTCAAGTCTCAGCAGCTTTACAGTAAAACTTCAAAGTGGACCTGTTCACAGAAAAAAGATTAAAAACTAGCTGCCGGACAGGAGATTGATGCTAATGTATATATGGATGCAGGTGGACAGTCCAACGGACGAGGCGGACGTCTGCCGGGAGTGCATGCAAAGGATTAAAGTGAATTCGTTAGGCACAGTAATTAGATGATGAAAAGCGAAATCTGTCCGCCTCGGTGTCAGAGCGGACGTCCGCCTGCATCGCTAAATGTATATTTGTGTGAATTGTCTTACCCTTCCAGCTGAGACATAAGATACCCCAATAGGAATGTGAACACCAGAACTGAAGGTTGTTATGCATCTGCACACAGCATACACAGAAATTATGTATTTGATATGAGTAAATGCTGCTGGTCAATCCATCTTAATGAATCATATGTGCAGAAACTATAATTGCCTTTGGGTCAAAATACTGCAAACTATAATTGAAGTCTTACTTGGGAGAACCATCAGGCATTTGGAAACCAAGACCGGAAAGTCCTAAATTAGACCAAAGGAATTCTGTCTGCTAGAATGAGAAAAAGCGCTTCCGAACTTGATCTCATCCTTTATAATATAATAAAATTTAGGCAAGGCGTATTAAAATTTTGATACCTCATCAGCTATACAGAACTCATACAACAGTATCATTTATTGAATACCATGTTTCTTCTCTAATCATGAACATCCAGAGGAAACTACTAGGCAATAAAAACTACAGGAGTCATGCGCAATATCTGGTGTACTTATTTTGCCAAGCTCCATACTATTTGTCCTTATTTTATTCTTCACGATAACATGTAAAACATGATATGTAAAAGAATGTAGTGAAACATAAAAGTGTACACCATTATCACCAGACAAAGAATCAATGATGGCATCAGATGTCCAATCAAGTAAACATCTGACAGATATGCAATAGGAATCAAACAACAGTTGATTGCACAAAAGATGATTCAGCAGCTTGCAAATGGAAGTCCTGACTACAATGCAATGATCAATTTTGCTTTAAAGAGCAACTGATGAGGTTAGACAGGCCCACATGGCCACATGTCAGAACTGAGTCATATTGGGTCATAAACAGAGGAATAGAAGTGGATTCTAAGTATGCAATTGGCTTACTCATTAAAACGACCATGAGTACGACTTACAATACCCTCCGTTTGCTGCCCCTGATGCATCAAACTTGTACTGGATCATGGTTCAGTAAGAACAGGTGTGGGGTTCCTTTCTGACAATATAGCTTAACCCAGAAAGATGTAGCTACAGAAGAGGCAGTCCAGTCTTTATGTAATAACTTTGGCATATGTGTAAAACAAAATATGATATGTATCTAAGTCGGAGCTCGCAAAAATCAACTTATGGTAACACAGTGTATGTGATAAACAGTGAAGCACAAAATAGTTGTACAAGTTTATTTGTTCAAACTGACATGTTTGACAGAGGATACAGACTGTCATAGAATGTATGTGTAGAGAACTTCTAATGTACCCAGTAACCTAAATGCATGAGGCACTTTCCATACCAGAACGAACAATAACTGTTGCTCTATTAGTCACCGTCCACAGCACAAGCACTATTAGTTCTGTCGGCCTTTTTATACTTGCGTCATATACTTCTGCAACATTGAGACAGAGCAATGGAACAGTCTAGTGCACTGGAAATTTTCAGTGAGGAACATAATAAGGTTGGTATCTGGAATAATAAAGCCATCTATGCAGCATTACTATTCTGAAACAGCATCACCATTCTTAAGGTTGAGAGCTCATATTTGACTACGCTGTATAAGGAGTAACAAAATTTCATGTGCTATCAATGAAGTTTAACTAAGGCAATAAGAAAAAATATTATAATTTATCACATGCATACTTCATTATATACAACTCATATAAAATTTAAGAAAATATTGGTACATTTATCTTTACAATTTAAGAAAGTCTTACTGCTGAGCCATTTGAGATTGAGATTTCCATTTTACTCAAGCATGTGAAATTCATACAAAAGTCAGCACAATAATATTCCAAGATACATGGATTAGCTGTCCGATAAACAAAAATGTATTAGCTATATCACCAACTAATATCACAAAAGAATTACTCCATACACACATAAACAATTTAGTAATTTACCACTTCATTACAGTACAGACAAGAGGTGACCAAATTTGGGTGTAGCAGAAGGTCGTCTTATCTTAATATAGACTCCCTTTCTCCTACTGAACCTGTCTCGGTTCAAAAAAAAACTTCCACTCCCAGCTCCAAACATTAAGGTACAATGAACTAAGGCAAAAGTCATATAGAAGAACACCTTCTCTTCTTGAACTCCAAAGTTTTACCATAAAAACATTTCCAATCAGTGCAAAAAAGGTTCTGCTGGTACCAGTTTTGAATGCACTGAAGTATTCTCAAAGCTCTCTTTCGTATATGCTTATAGCTCTCTTGAATATTTTCCACGTTCCAAAATCATGGGGGCTTCTAAACTGCAACTAAGGAACCATTTCTTTTCCAGGGTAAACTAGAGGAACAGTGAAATCTCATACAGAACTAGCGGTATTCTTTTATTCCCATTATAAGTGCTCTACTACTCCTCTTAAATCATAATTTCATGACAATTTGACAGACTCATGCTAGAAGATTCATCAACAAAATTCAAGTATGTACAGATTTCAAGGATTAAAATTATAATACTACATAGAGCACATACCTTGATACTAAATGTACACATAAATTTATTCAGTACCCAGGATAAAGAAATGTGTTTCTGCTTTCTTAGTTGATATTTTTCGATAATAATCCCCTTGCTTAGTACATTTTATCAGTTTAGTTATAATGCTAGTCATCAATTAATTCACATTGCCAACTGCACCACTTCATTGTACTACTACACCTTGATGGCAAACTTCAAGTAGCCTCAGAGGAATAACAACCTCAGAAGAATTGATATACAAATTTAAAATTTTGGAAGCGTCCGCCAATCAATGCGGCTACTTCACCACCTGCACGCGCCCAGGGTACTGCTCAAACCGGACCTAGCGAAGGCCTTCGACTCCATCTCGTGGCCCTTTCTGTTTGAGGTCTTGCGGCAGTACGGGTTTGGCACCAGATTCCTCGACTGGCTCGCCATACTACTATCTTCTTCCAGTACCCGGGTCCTGATCAATGGTGCTCCTGGTCCTCCAATCTGGCACCGGCGGGGACTGCGGCAAGGGGACCCGTTGTCCCCGCAACTATTTGTGCTCGCGGTGGACATGCCCGGGCGGCTGATCAAACGAGCTATGGAGGCAGGCATCCTGCAGCAGCTACACCTGCGCCAAAGCATCCCAGAGATATCCCTATACGCACATGACGTGGTACTCTTTTGCCACCCGTCACGCCAAGACGCCGAGGCAATCAAGGCAATCCTGCAGCTGATCGGGACCTCTTCTGGCCTGATGGTGAACTATGCAAAGAGCTCTGCAACTATGTTGCACTGTGAGCCGGCGGATGCCATGCTGAGCACAAACACGCTGGGCTGCCGCATCGCAGAGCTGCCACTGACTTACCTGGGCATCCCTCTTACTGTCGGACGCCCAACTGCATCGCAACTACAGCCAGTCGTGGACAAGACTGCCGGCATGCTTCCCTCATGGAAATCAAAGCTCATGAACAAGGCCGGTAGGCTCGCATTCGTCAAGTCCATGCTCAGTGCCATACCCATCCACCAGATCATGGCGCTTAAACCGCCAAAGAAGATCCGCAAACTCTTCGAGAAGATGCAGAGAGGTTTTCTATGGGAGGGTAAAACTGAAGCAAACGGTGGAAACTGTCACGTGAACTGGCGCACAGTGAGCAGGCCCATCTCGCTTGGCGGCCTGGGAGTTCAAGATATAGAGCGTGCAAGCCTTGCGCTAAGACTACGATGGCAATGGTTCGCCAAGACGGACAGAGACCGTGCCTGGAGTGGACTGGACTTACAGTTTGACGAAGAGGAGCGAGACCTCTTCCATGCCTCCACATACACGATCATCGGCAATGGGCAAAAAACCAATTTTTGGGAAGACCGGTGGATTGACGGGAAATCGGTACGTGAGGTTGCCCCCCAGCTATATGCCTGCATCCCCAAGCGACGCCGCAAAGCGAGGCTAGTGGATGACGGACTGAATGGAAACGCCTGGGTCAGAGACATCCACGGCACCATAGGTATTACAGAGATTGGTCAGTACCTGATGCTATGGAGACAGATTGAGCACCTAACGCTCTCTGAACAGCTGGACAAGTTGATCTGGAAATGGACTCTGAACGGCCTATACTCAGCACAATCGGCCTACCTCGCCACGTTCCAGGGATCTACTTCCTGCAACTCTTGGAGGCTGATCTGGAAGACTTGGGCACCTTCTCGTGTCAATTTCTTCCATTGGCTAGCCAATAAGGACCGCTGCTGGACTGCCGAGAGGCTGCGTCGCCACTGCCTGCAGCACCACCCACGCTGCCTCCTCTGGGACCAAGAGCAGAGAGCATGCACCATCTACTGATTGCCTGCCCTTTCGCCAGGCAAGCTTGGCACGATGTACTCTCCTGGTTGCAGATGATATGCCACCCACCTCACCATGAAGCCTCCCTCAACGATTGGTGGATCAATGACAGGCAAGCCACACCTAAAATCCTGCACAAAGTTTAGCTTCAGTAACGCTACTGACCGCTTGGATGATCTGGAAGGAACACAACTCTTGCGTATTTGACGGTGAGCAACCTTCTATCCAGCGGCTACTAGAAAGGATCAAAACTGAGGCCAAACTTTGGGCGGCAGCAGGAGCCGCTGGCCTACGAGTAGTTGTCCCCATGAATTGGGATGTGCATTAATTTTCTGTAACCTAAACTGTAATCAGCCTCTTAGGAGGCATGTAACCCTAAACCCCTCTGTTCAATGAAAAGAAACGCAAAGTCTTTGCGTTTTCTCGAAAAAAAAGTTAGGTAAGTTGCTTTCTAGTAGAACATGAAGTACTGAGTAACACATTGCAGAACAAATTATAATTTCAAAATCTCAGAGGCATGTAAGAAGATGATCTAAAATCATAAGCTAACTAAGTAGTTTCCCTGTATCCCCGAGTACCAATCTGGACTGATAATGATGACTTATCTTAACCCCTTTTAAGGCCTATCTTGACTAATTATAGTATAAATGAATTTGGCCACAAAATTACGCAATATGTAATATTTGAAGGAAAAATAAATTGAAAAACAAATACACATGGAACCAGCGTCACATGCAATTCTTTTACTTCACTTTGAAATGGGATTTTTCGAAGGCGTGTAAAAGTAACCCTGACTCACATATAAAGAGAGCAATTCATTTCGACTGTTGTGCCTAATTGCAACAGACATTACTACCTCCATTCCAATGAATAAGGCTTATATTTTTTCTGAAAAGTCAAACTATGTAAAGTTTGACCAGGTTTTTATAGTAAATCATTAACATACAGTACATTATAAAATCTATATCATTAGATACAAAATGAAATATATTTTAATATGATATCCATATGACATTCTAGTTGTTGATAGTTTTTTCTAAAAGATTGGTCGAACTTTACTTTGCTTGACTTTTCAAAGAATATATAAGCCTTGTTCTTTGGAATGGAGGTAGTATAAGTTACAATGGTGTTATATGTGAGAGTAATCCTTGCTTAGGAGTTCAGCTAGTACTAGTAGGTTCTAGTAGTACTGGTATGTTCTAGTAGTACTCTTCATATGTAAGATTTAGACAGTAGTAAACTCTGGTTAGCAGTAGAAAGCTGTAAAAGGTTAGCAGTAGAAAGCTCTAGAAGGGTTTAGAAATCTAGCTGTTGTACCTAGCTTGTATCCTATAAATAGCACTATGCACTACAAGCTGCAGTGGCTTTTGGCAGCCACCAATAGACTACATCCTGCACACCACACGACTAACATTATCAACAACAACCAAATTTGGGATCACATAAACCTGAACAAATTTGGGGGTCCAACATATGTTTCCCCATGGTTGCTAACCACTGGCGAGTGGCGAGCAAGCAGATCAACTTGTCAGGACAGATCACATTTGGGAGTCTAACCTTGTACTTCCAATTGGTGGTATATTTCCATTACAACAGCAGATATGACAGATTACATGCAAGGCGTGCAAAATTAAACCCTGACTCACAAATAAAGGGCAATTTTCATTTCTTCTATTGTGCCAAACTGAAACAGACATTACAATGGTGTTGCAGCAGCAACGAAATCTGGGGGGTCAAACATACGTTTCCCCCTGGTTGCAAAGTGCAAACCACTGGCGAGCAAGCAAATCAAACATGTAACGACAGATCAAATTTGGGGGTCCAACTTTTCTAGTATTTCCAATTTGTGGGTATGTTTCCTTTACAGAATGTACAGCAGTATATGACAGTTTAATCGACGCAGCACCTACAACACAGAAACGACATACCGGAAGCCGGAATATCATTCAGCTATAAGCCGAACTGTACTCCTGGGGTTCCCTCAAAAAAAACTGTACTCCTGGGGAGCTCCCCAGGCACCGTGAAGGCACGACGCGACCCCGACCCCGACGCTGACGGCGAGCGTCGCGGCGGCGGCTGCGGGTGGGCGACGGGGCGCGGCGAAGGAGTGGACGAGATGTACCGTACCGTGGAAGCAGGCGGCGAGGAGCAAGACCGTGACCGCGACTGCGGACGCGGGCAGCTCCGCGGCGGCGGCGGCCGCCGCGAAGGGCTCCACGAACCACGCCGCCGCTATCGACACGGCGAGGCAGAGGAATGTGAGGTGGAGGAGGCGCGATCTCCGCGGCGGTGGCGGCTGGTAGCGGCGGATGCGGCTGCGGCGTCGGGGAACGGTCCGAATGTCCGACGGTCGCGGTCATGGCAGCGGCCGATCTCGAGACCTGCCACATTGTTTCGAGCACTTCTGCATAAAAATTTGACTGATTCGTGGGCCCGAACTGAACAGCGGGCCTACTGCTCAGTGAGTAGAACTGACAGAGCGAGTGACTCGCGGCTAGTTTCCTCCTGAGAACGAAGCGAAAGGCCTACTGCATTTTCCCAAGTATAAACAAAGAGTGGAAAATCTGGGGAAATTTCTATGCTTTTTTCGGGAAGCAAACATCTGAATTCTGAAGTGCTGTGTGTTAAAAAAAAGAATTCTGAAGTGCTGAACCACAGCTCTCAAAAGTCAAGTCCATGTTATGATGTTAGCGATATAATAACTTCATTCCTGTTCCTGTAAGTTACAAACAAAATTTTGAAAAGTTTATTTGGATCCCGAGCTCTAATGATCTCTTTGTTTTAAATAAAATAAAAATCATACTCCCTCCGATCGGAAATAATTGTCGGAGACATAGTATAAACTTTGACCTAAGCTAGTATAAAATTGCCGACACTTATTTCCGATCGGAGGGAGTATATACTTTCAAAGATATCTGAAATTAATCTTGTGGGAAGGTTGCCTAGATATTTCTTGGAAAAATATCAGCTCCTTTCGATTCATAATGAGACAGGACTAACTCTATTTTGATTTTATAGATTATTTCAAATTTGGAAGACAAAATACTAAACATTTCATTAAAAACTCACAGCTGCTTGCCAGACGAAGGCTAATAGAAAAAAAGTCATGCTATGCGTACGACAATTCAGGTACGATTTTTGTCCGACGATTGACATGCATCGCTGGATTCAATCACAAAGAGGTTTCGATAGAAAAAATAATAGAGGTATAACAGTCATAACATCCACGACGGGGGCGTCAATGATGTAACATATCATTGCAGAATTATTTGTGTTGTGAGCTAAACAAAAATGATAATTCTGATAAAATTTAGAAATTTGAAAACATACATATTCAGATCCACACATTTGTTACCTTTGTGCAGCCAAAAATAATAGGTACTCATGAATTTTGCATGTTTGTGGGATAAAACATTGGCTACATCCTGATTTTTTCCCTTTTTCCGAGACTTGTAAATGTGATTTTTGAAAATTTTAAAACAAAGGGATCACCAGAGCCCGTGAGCCCAAAATCTGAGTTCATGTAAATGGTTGTCGGTGTGCATCCCAGATGCATATCATAACTTGGCTATAGGCACTTCATTTCATCATTAGGATTTTTTAAAGGATAGCTATTTCTTTACAAGTGAAACACCATATATAAAAGTCTGAACGAAGCCAACATCTAGCAAGCACAGAAACAACTACCAAAAGAAAGGGTCTCTACTTCTAAGTTCTAACACAAGCACCCGCCAGAACAGCACGGGTTGCCGCACCTGCCGCATCGGCATCCTTCTGTACAGTTTTTGCACGACCAGACGCACCCACAGGAACACTCGGGGCACGAAGGCTTCGGACAGCTGAAACACGACCCGCTGCTGCAGCATCCTCCTTCGTCACAGCAAGACGACTGGCACTTGAAACAGGAAGGCTGCCCCTTGCAGCACGACGACTGGCACTTGAAGCATCCTGGGGAGGAACATCTGAGGAGGCTGAAGCAGCCCGTGCACCGAGGACAGGAGCAATCTGCACAGCTGCAGCTTGGCTTGCAATCGCAGCAGCTGCCGGAGCATGAGCCGCACCCTGGTTTGCATTCCCCGCATGGGTTACAGCCGCTGCTGCAGCCTGGTTTGCAGCTGCAGCTCGGGAGGCTGCATGTGCAGCAATTCGGGCTGCTGCAGCTGCACTGGGATTTGCAGCATGCGGAGGTCTTGAAGCAACCGCAGCCTGGTTTGCAGCATGAAGGGATCTTGAAGCAGCTGCAGCTCAGACTACAGCAGGAGCAATTTGGTTCGCAGCATGAACAGTCGAAGCACCTCGGTCTTTTGCACTTGGGTAAGCATTGGCAGGAGCAACAAAACCATGAAGCACATACACACACTTTTGATCTGCAAGAAAAAACATTTTCCCCCAATTTAAGTTCAGTGCTGTCAGTCTCATAGTAGGGATAACTTTGCCAGAAGTTCAATTAGACCAGGCGATGGATTTTTTCCTTCAATACTGCTACCAGACCTGGACTGCTTACGTTAACAGATGAACATTGCACCCTTACAATGATGGCATAAAAATTGCACTTCCCTGTTCTTAAAAGAAAGTTTACCCATAAAATTCATATGAAGTTGTATAAATTGTTGTGAAGTGTCTGTGTACACTAATGTAATGAAGGTTATATTGTTTTTTTTAGGGAATAAAGGTTATATTGTTGTAAGTGTTTGTGTACTCTACTGTAATAAAGGTACTGGGCTGATAACAGTCATGCCATATGAAAACAAGCAGTCAGAAATCACAAGTGCAAAGAATAAACCACATACTACTATTGGCTACTGCAATCAATCTTTTTTAACAAATTCTGTGACATCAGTACCAGCAACGATGGCCTCAGTATTCTCATAAAATCGCGGGAAGCCAATATAAATTAGTACTGCAAACTACAGAAGTAAATGTGGTAATATTATGCCTATTGGAGTTTTGGTTGATAGTCGATATCAAGACTACTCGTATCAAATTGTTGGATGAAATTTCGAAAGGAACACAAGGTTGAAAATATAGAAATCTACTGGTTTGTTCAAGTAGATGGGAGGGTTATATTAATTTGGATTTACCCGCAAAAAAAATTTGGATTCTACAGAAAGAATATAGAAAGCCACTAATTCGCTTAATTCCGTGTTGACCTAGAGGGACATAATAGAACTAGCCACTAATTTGAGTTTATTTTCTTTTGAACTCTTATGAGTTGATACAACATGAGTCGTTACCACAACTTGCATACTCTTACAACTAAATGCCTGAAAGAAATGTAAGAGGGAAAAAATACCTGATCCACCAATAAAGACGGCAGGAACGATGCTTCCTTTTCTTACTGAAAAAAAAAATGATATCATCAAAAACACTGAATATGCTTAAAATGAATTGGATGTTTGAGTACGGAGGGCTGTACATTGGTATTAGCGGGTCTTGTTTCGTACCAACGAACTCATTTACCCTGAAAAGTATTGTAAAAGGATATTAGCACCAATGATTTGCAAAGTTCAAGAATAATATCGTGTGAAAAGTAACACAACTCTGTAATATCACTAAAGAAAATACTTTCAGAGATTGCACTGAACAATGGTGGAAATGCTCAATCAATGGGCCAAATATTGCGATGCGAGTGGGATTGTTTGATGAGGATTGTTTGATGAGTTAGAACACTCCCTTAAAAGCAGTATGCATTGTGAAGATGACCTCAAATAAAAAGAAGTTTCCACACATGTGGGACAGGGCAGCATTTTTGCATTACAGATACTAAAAATGTTACGCCGCTGCTAAAAAAGAAACAGAAAGTTGTGCGGATATTCTAGAGTAAAGGAACATTGAATTTCATCCTAAACGTAAGCAGTTCAATAAATTTGTAGTTGAATGTCAGTATGGAATGCAGAGAGGGAGGGCAATACTGCATACTCTTTCAAGCATCCAGAACGCGATACGGGCTGAGCTCCTTCAAGCAAATGTAGCTCGTCCTGCAAAACCAGGTTACTGTCAAAGTGACGCCACCGTTGATTTTTATTTTTCAACATTTGATATGCATGAAAGCAGTAAATTTAACCAGCCTCAGAGAGCAGCTTATGCATATTCGAAATGAGGTAGAAATTACAAAGACCTCAAACCTTTTACATAAAAATTACCAGTAGAAAATCATACTGATTAATGATAACGGGCAAAAATCACATAGTAAATGATTAGGGTAGGTGCTGGCCGCGTCAGTAGAAAATTTGAAGTGAACGCAGAGCATGTGACTGGCTAAATTAAGGTTGTCCGTGGTACTAGCAGCAAATCGATGCTCGAAAGCAGCAATGATAGTCTGGGCTAATTTCTGCTTTACGGCGATAACTCCAACATCTTTCTGAAAAATAAAGCGACGATTCTAAAGCAACTACTGCTAACACAAAGAAGAATCCCGTCACCTGAGTTGCTTCGGAAATCTGCTCTGCTCCTTGAAAGCAGAGCCCCCTTGTCAAATCAAAATAAACCACAAAATGCAGCGGGGAAAAGCCTCGAAACTGGATGGACGAAGGCCCTCTGGACAGAGTGCCTGCGCGGTGGTGACCACGAGGCGTGCCGTGTGCGTGTGGAAGCATGGAGAACGGCGACACGACAGCGCTTCCATGCCTGACTGACAGGGCCACTCACCCATCATCATCGCTGGGCAGTGGGCAGTGGCCATGCCTCCTCCTCCTCTTTCCGCAAGGAACCGGACCAGAGGCGACAAAGGTACATCCACGGCGCACCCAAAGCGGGCAAAGCCTGTCTCGCTCGCCTCGGATTGTTTGCGCACACTGGGCTTCGCGGCTCTCCTCTCTCTCCCTGTTCGCAGGCGGCTCGCGCTAGCTAGGCTCGAATCCCCAAACCCAAGTACCGAACCGAAATAAAATAACCCTAGATGCAATAGTTAGGAGCAGATTAAAAAAGAATTCACGGCGAGCCGTACGTATCAGAGGCTAGAAAATTAACAAGGACTGGACCGGCCATGGCTTGACGAAGCTACTGCTAGGAGGCTTGGGCTACTGCTTCACGCTAAACTCGTTTTTTCTTCGGACGCGCGCGCGACGAATCGGATCTCGTATCCCGCAGTAGTAGTAATTTTAAAATCGAAAGCGGCGAAAGTCAAGAGGAAGGAAGGTAAGACGGAGCAGGCAATGAAGCGGCAGCAGCAGCGCGCGCGGGGGGCGAGGAGGCGTGGTCAGTCAGAGGAACGCGGCCTGAGTGCGTGTGAGTGTGGCTGACCTTGAGGAATGTGATCTCGCGGTCGAGGATCTGCACCTCGAGCTGCATCCGTCGGCGGCCGCACATGTCCGGGTACCTCGGCGGCGACCTGGGCCTGGGCGCCTCCACCAGTACCGCCGCCTCCTCCCCCATCTGGTCGAATCTCTCGGGCTCAGCTTAGCCACCGGCGCGCATTCGGGGGCGCTCGGTGGTAGCCAGGCGCTGCCGCTGGTGGTAGTAGGAGGAGGTGGAAGCGGAGATGTCGGTGGTGGTGGCGATGCCGCGGCGTGAGTAATCGCGGTGAGGGTGGTGGGGCACGGGAGCAGAGCGCGGCGCGCGGGTGGTGCGTGCGTGCGGGTTCGACGCGAGGAGGAGGGTGCGGAGGCGGAGGCGGGGGCAGAGGAATAGCAGGCGGTAGTAGAAATGAAGGCGGAGGCGAGGAGTCTCTGCTCTGCTGCCATATAGGCTGCGCGGGCAATAATAGCAAGGTCGGGCGCGTGGGGTTTAGCTTAGCAGCAGCCAGCAGGGGGTGGGGTTTAATGAGAGAGAAAGGAGATCGGAGGAGGCTGTGTGGGTTTCGTTCCTTCCAGTGTGCTGTGCTGGTGATGGGTCCAGACGGTATGGGGATCGGCCATGACCACGAGCGCGCACCGGCGACAAAAGATGATGATGATTATGTGCAAACAACCACACAGAAAAACACTACTAATCAAACATCACAGAAGCAAGGATTACAACTCCAACACTGTGCAGTTTGGGAAGAAGATGCTGCACTTGCGTGGTGATTAATGGTGGGCATCGATCGATGCTGGTACATTTCAGTATCAGTGTAGTCCAGTACCGCTGCTGCTACGCTACGAACCACATTGATTGCACGCTCGGGGAGCGGCAGCGTGCTGCGCTGGCCCATCGCGTACTACTACTACCGAGCGCTTGACGGTGCGCCGTACGGGAACGCGACAGAAGGAGGCCCGGCCCTGCGGCCCTGGGCCAGTGGGCCTGCCTCGACAAGGACGCGACACGACCCACGCCGCCCGCACGTACCCGCCTGCCGCTGCCACTGACTGACGCGTCCACGTCCCGGTGGGGCCCGCGCTCGACCTCCTCGCGATACTAAGGGCGTGTTTGGTAGCCCGGTTGTACTATCTCAACCCATACAAGCTGAATCCAGCAGGGCTGACCACATACAAATGCGTTTTTCAGTGTCGTGTTTGGTAGGTCGTACGAGTGGAGCTTAGCTGAGTTGAGATCCCGTTTGGTAGAGCGTCTGACTTGACCCAGGCCCTAGAAAACTAAAACGCAATCAGGTCCTCAAATACAAAACTGAAAGCAATCGAGTCCCTGGGATGCCCTCCTCGGGCTCCGGCGCCGCCGCCGGCGAGATGGGCCGCCGCCGCACCTCCGCCTGGACGGGGAGCTCCTCTGCTGAGGAGGTCGCGACGGACAGCGTTGTCTGCGGCGACATGGTGATTTCAGGCGGCCGCGGCGGAGGTCCGTGGGGCGCGCGCCGGCCTCTGCGGCGGCGGTGTTCGCCGGCGGCCGCGGCGGAGGTGTGCGGCGGTCCTGGGGCGGTGGGTTGTGGCCTCTGGGCGGCGGGGGTCCTGTGGCGGAGGTGTGCGGCGGTCCCGGCGGTCTTGGTACAGCGGCGGGAGGCGGCGGCCCGCTTCCAGGCGGAGGCTGGCGTCGAGGCAACGGCGGCCAGCTTCGTGGTGGCGTACAGCTTCGAGGCGGGGGTGGCCGGCGTCGAGGAGCCCGGGGCGGCGTGTTGGTGGGGAGGGGGGAATGAGGTTGGGGTCTCGTGACCCCTACGGATTTCGGGCTGAGTTCGGCACTGCCGAGTAGAGAAGCTCGATTTGAGCTTCTCACTCGGGCAGGGCTAGAAGGCTTTTTCGGGGTGAGTCCGGCAGTGCCCAGGTGAGAGAACCGGTCTACCAAACAACAAAATTTTGGTTGAGGTGGGAAAATCTGAGTTGGGCAGGCCTACCAAACACACCCTAAGACGGCCGCGCCCGCTACTGGCTAGTTCTCCTAGAGCGCGCCGTAGTACTTGGGCAGGTGGGCCCCCGGCGAGATCAGAGCGTGGGCCTACGGAGCCGCAGAGGCTGTCGGCCGGAGCGGAGCCGAACCGGGGTTGCCCGATTTGAAACGGGCAAGCCGGATCAATCAATGGCCATGGCCTCCTCCGCCGCAGTTCGCCCCTTCTCTTCTCCGGCCCTGCTGCGCCGCTGCTGGCCTGCGTGCTGCGCAGGGGAAGGAGAGGAGCAGCTGTAGTTCTATTTTTGAGTAATTGCTGTCACGCGTTGCGCTGCAGCCTGCACCCCGCCGCATGTGCAGCGTGCGCGCGCCCGGGGCCTGACAGACGATACCCAATCGGAACAACGATGCTGAAACGTTCTGCTGATGCTTTTTTTTGCCAAGGAAGGAACCGTGTCTTCCGCTTCCGGGATCGGGCAAGAGCAGGGCAGAGCCGGCCATCGGATTCTACCAAGACTTGGGGTGTGTTCGGTTCGGGAACGAAGTGGAATGGAATGTAATGGTTCCATTCCACTAGAATGGGTTGGTTCCATTCTCGTGTTCAGTTGAGCAAAAAAACGTGGAATGGAACGGTTCCGTCTGGCGTTTAGTTGAGACAAATATGTGGAATGGAATGGCTAATTTTTTGCAAAAATTATTGCCAAAAATTATTGTTCGGTTCGGGAACGAAGTGGAATGGAATACCATATATTGCCAAAAAATATTGTTTATATACCTATATTGCAAGAAAAAAGAATATTTTTAATCTTAGACTTTTTTTTCCTCTGTTCTCTTCTTCCTTGCAGTAGATGCCACTCCATGCCCATCCAAAATCGACCGATTTCCATTGTTGTGCATCGATTCCCGTCGCCATGGACCAATTCGCGTCACCATCGACCTATTCCCGTCCGCCGGCGACCGATTCCCGGCCGCCCGTCGCTCGCCCGCTCCCCTGGCCGCCCGTCGCTCTCCTGCCCGCCCTATTCCCATCCGCCTGTCGCTCGCTCGCTTCCCTGGCCGCCGGTGATCGATTCCCGGCCGCCGGCGATCGATTCCCGTCCGCCGGCGATCGATTCCCGGCCGCCCGTGGCTCACCCGCTTCCCTGGACGTCGCCCACTGCTCGCTCGCCCGCTCCCCTGGCTGCCGCCCGCTTCCATGGCCACCGCCCGCTGCTCGCTCGCCCGCTCACCATTCGCCGACCATCGCTCCAGAGCAGCCAGAAACGGGGAAAGGAGGGAGACGAGAGGATAGAGCTGTGTTTTTTTTTCGCTGGTAGAGATTAGCGGCGAGGAACGAGCAGATTCCACCGATTTGGTGGAACGACCTCATTCCGCATATTGAGCGAATATGCCGTTTTGAGGAACCGTTCCATTCCATTCTTTTTCTGAACTGAACACAAGAATTGGCTCTAGGTGTGGAACCGTTCCATTACATTCTACCTGGTGACACCAACTGAACACACCCTTGGTGCAGCACACTTCTGTAGCATCTAACTTTGATTTCAATTTTCTGTTAATTCCACGATTTTTGATCTTAGGTTCAGAGTGCATGGGGTACCTCAGAGCATCTCCAGCCGTCCTCCGACAAGGCCCCCGGCAGCCGTTTTTTTCGTCCGAACGGCGTTACTCAGCTCAGCTGTGTCCACGGTTACTCGTTTTCGCTCGGATTTGGGCTTTCATCCATCCGGAGAGCTCAGGCCATCCCCGGCTTTCCAAGGCGCGATCGGGGACTCCGGACGAAACAAGAACGCGCGAAACGTCGAGCGGGCCGCTGTGAACCCGGCAACAATAAAACAAAGTAAAGGATGTGCGTGCGAAAAACTCCCCTTGCAGAGGTCTTCTTTTTCCTCCCCGGCAACGGCGCCAGAAAAGACTTGATGGCTGGCGTGTAGTTGATGATGATTATGGCCAGGCAGTTGGGAACCCCAAGCGCAAGGTATGATGAGCACAACAGCAAGTTTTTCCCTCAGTTAGAAACCAAGGTTTATCGTTCGAAGAAGAAAAAGCCAATACAACTGAAGGTGATGCTTGCAAGCTTCGCGACAGCTCCGGACAATTTATATGGCGCATCGTCCAAGCTTTGCTTTGCGAGCAGCAACGTGGAACCTGCACACAACACAACCAAGTACTTTGTTCCCAACTTACGATGAGGTTGTCAATCTCACCGGTTTGCTTGAAACAAAGGGTATGAGCGTATCGAGTGGAAAACAGTAGAAGTATGCGAGTAAAGTAAACAGTGCGAGTAAAGTAAACAGGTGATAGCAATATGATGGAAATAGGACCGGAGTCCACAGTTCACTAGTGGTGTCTCTCCATAAGATAAATAACACATGCTGGGTGATACGTCTCAAACGTATCTATAATTTTTGATGCTCCATGCTTGTTTTTACACCATTTGCCTATTGTTTCGTTACACTTAGTGGCACTTTTATGCATTTTCCGGAACTAACCTATTAACGAGTTGCCACAGTGCCAGTTCCCTGTTTTCTGCTGTTTTTGTGTTTCAGAGTGATACACAGGAAATATTCTCGGAATTGGATGAAACAAGTTCCTGAAGTCTTATTTTACCCGGAAGCTTCCAGACATCCGAAGAGGTGTCAGAGGGGGGCCACCAGGGCCCCAGACACATGCCCGGCGCGGCCAGGGGCCTGGCCGCGCGGGGCCCGCGTGTGGGCACCTGGCCCCTCCTCTGACGACGCCCCTTCGCCTATAAGAAGCCTCGGGACGGAAAACCCTAAGGGATTCGGCAATTTTCCAGAAAGAGTTCCGCAGCTCCGCCGCCATCGCCGATGAATTTCGGGGGACAGAAGTCTCTGTTCCGGCACCCTGCCGGGACGGGGAAGTGCCCCCGGAGCCATCTCCATCGGTCTCCATCGCCGTCTCCGCCGTCTCCATCGACCTCACCGCCATCTCCATCAACCTTGCTTTCTCCTATGATGAGGAGGGAGTAGTTCATCCCCGGGGCTGTGGGCTCTACCGGTAGCTATGTGGTTCACCTCTCTCTCCCATGATGTGATCTTTATGTGATCGTGAGCTTTGTATCATGTTGAACAAGTACATGTTATTATTCAGATATTTTGTGTACTCTAGTGATGTTATTAAAGTAATCTATTCCTCCTGCTATGGTGTAACGGTGACAGTGCGTGCATTATGGTGGTACTTGGTTTAGGCTATGATTGTGATCTCTTGTGGATTATGAGAATAATTATTGCTATGATAGTTTGAGTGATCTATTCCTCCTTTCATGGTGTAATGTTGACAGTGTGTGCACCGTGTTAGTACTTAGTTTAAGTTGCAATGATTTCTATCTTGAATTGTGACCTGATTTGGGTATCTCTATGAGTGGTGTTTGTCAAGTACTTGATGAACTTTAAGGGGTGCTTCTGTAGCCACTACACAATGATTAGTGTTATTCAATAGGAGAGTAATTCAGAGTGCCTTAGCAAAGAGAAGTTACTTGTTCATTCATGTTATATTGTTGGGAGTGTGTCCACTAGTGAAAGTATGATCCCTAGGCCTTGTTTCCAAGCATTGCACATCGTTTACTTGCTATTTTGTTACTTGTTTGCTCGCAGCGATATTTATTTCACATCACGTTTGCTACTTATAATCATCTATACCACTTGTATTTCACTATCTCTTCGCCGAACTAGTGCACCTATACATCTGACAAGTGTATTGGGTGTGTTGGGGACACAAGAGACTTTCTGTATCGTGATTGCAGGGTTGCTTGAGAGGGATAGCTTTGACCTCTAACCTCCCTGAGTTCGATAAACCTTGGGTGATCCACTTAAGGGAAACTTGCTGCTGTTCTACAAACCTCTGCACTTGGAGGCCCAACAAGTGTCTACAGGAATAGAAGTGCGTAGACATCAAGCTCTTTTCTGGCGCCGTTGCCGGGGAGGTAAGGTAAAAGGTACTCGCATCCTCCTGTGTGAGTGCTCGGAGTTATTTCCTTTAGATTCTGCAATTATATCTTTTTGTTTCTTGTTTTTATTTTCACTAGTTAGGCTTAATGGAAAATAAAGAGTTCTTTAGTCTTTTTCCTGATTTTAGATTTGAAGAGAAAATTGAAAATCCTTTGGAGCTTATTTCGCATAGCAATGTTATTAGTACGAATGCTTTGAATACTGTTAATGCTAATGCTATAGAAAAGTCTAAGCTTGGGGAAGCTGGTTTTGTTGAGTATGATATTTTTAGTCCCCCAGCTTTAGTGGAGAAGGTTTGTTCTGATAATATTTTATCTCCCATATGTGATGTTTCTAGTGATGCTTGTGCTCCCCATCCTTTAAAAAATACCTACAAAGATTGTTGAACGTGTTAGGGATAACTGCTATTTAGGAGATGGAACTGTCCATCCTGGTGATCATTTGCTCTTTATACATGAATTATGCGAGTTGTTCCAGTGTGCAGGTATTTCAATGAACCAAGTTAAGAAGAAGCTATTCTCTTTGTCACTGAAAGGCAGAGCTGAGGAATGGTATCGGCTGCTTGAAGATGGTCCATCTGTTGGCTGGGAGGAAATTGTACCTCTCTTTTATTCTAAATTCTATCCTCCAAGTGAGATTCATAAAGATCGTAATCAGATATATAATTTTTGGCCTCATGAGGGAGAAAGCATTGCCCAAGCATGGGGAAGATTGAAGTTACTAATGCATAAATGTCCTATTCATGATCTTCCCCGTAATATTGTTATTAATAATTTTTATGCAAGGCTTTCAGGATATTACAAGGACTATCTAGATGCATGCTTTGATGGGTCTTTCACAAGCAAGGATGTAGACACCAAGTGGGGTCTGCTTGAGACAATTCAAAACAATATTGAAGGTTGGGATAGCGACAAAGGTAAAGGATCAGGTATGAATTATGAGTTTGATTGCATTAAGTCTTTCGCTGAAACTGCTAATTTTCAAGAGCTTAGTGCTAAATATGGTCTTGATCCTCAAATTATGGTTGATTGCTTTAAAGCCTTTGCTTCCCATATGAATGTTCCTAAAGGAAATGGGAACGTGTATCATGAACCTTTTAAGGACACTTGCATAGAAAGTGATATTGTTATTGATGATTGCAATAAACATGCTCAAACTTCTAAAAGTACTATTTCTTATAAGCATGTTAATTTTTGCGGAATACATAGACCTTGTGAACAGAGTTACAACAAGGAAGATTATTGCATCACCCACGCAAATGAAGAAACCAGCATGTGGCTCAAGGATCTAGATGAGCTTGGTGAATGGGTTTGTGAGCTTTATCCTTTTCTTTGTGAATTTTGTGGTGAAAAAGGTCACTTTAATTTTCAATGCCCAATTAATCGAACGAGTACCACAGATTTGTATTGTGATGATAAGATTACTTTCAATCAGTATGATGAGCTTACTTTGTTTTTGAATTGTGAAGAGATATCTAGAAAGATTGCTTTGGTAGACATGAATGATGTTGATATTAATAGAACCCTTCTTGGTTGTCATCTCTATTGTGCTAAAGATTGCTTCGCAAATACTTACTTACAAGATCTTATTAAACATGATGATTTGCCAAGCTATGATAGGACTAATAGATGTTTCGATCTTATTAATAGAGAGGAGGAATCCTCCAAAGTTTCTTCTGTTGTTTCTGTCAGCAAGCCAGATTATGTAGAGAAGATGCCTTTTCCTCCTAAAGAATATGTGGAGAAGATGCCCTTCAAGTCTCTCCCTCCTAAAGGAGAGAGTAAAAAGAGTAAGAAGAAGAAGAAGAAGAAGAGGAGTAAAAGGCGAGAGGACACGGTATCTTCCCCTAAGCGTTATGATCCTGCTATAGATTATGATAATTCTGATTGGGATGATGTTCCTATGCCTATTACCTATGTTAGTGATCATGATTGGGAAAAGCACTCTACTTTTGATATTAAAAATCTTTTTGGTACCAATTCTAAGGTTAATAATTGTTGTACCATTAGTGCTATCCATGTTCCTTCTTATGATGATATGTTTGATGAGTATGCTTTGCGACATAGTAGTTCTCTAGCTTGTGATGATGGGTATAATATTTTCAGTTCACCTACTTTTGAGGAGAAAATTAGTTATGATTGCAATATGCCTCCTGTTTTTGATGATTATGGTGATGAGAATAATTATTCTATTGATTCTGCTCCTACTACTATTGTTCATGTGGGGAGTATTAATCCTTTTATGCATGTGGCTCATGATAGGGATGCTTTATGTGATAGTTATATTGTTAATTCTATTCATGATGCTACTGAAAGTTACTTTGAGAGAGGGAAACATGGTTTGATGGATCTCAACAATATTGAGTTTCCCCTCTTTATGTTGCAATTCTTGAAGTTGTACTTGTTTTGCCTTCCTATGCTTTTTGCTTTGCGCTTTCATGACTTGTCTCTTTACAAGACTATTTTTCATAGGAAGTGGTTTAGATTTAAATGTGTTCCACATTTGCTTTTTGATGCTCTCTTTTGCTTTAAGTTCCTATATGGCGCCTTTGCCTCAAGCTTTTATATGGCGCCCACATGAGCATCTTTGCAAATTACTGCGCCTAGCTCAAAGGCGTTAAAGAAAATCACTCTTGGGAGATAACCCAATGTTTTTACTTTCAGTACTTTTTCTTTTATTTGAGTCTTGGAAGTCATTACTACTGTAATGACCGCTCCTTATCTTGTTTATTTCGTTTTTGTGCCAAGAGAAGCCTCTAATTTGAGTGAGGTAAAGATTTGGGGATGTTGCTGTCCTGAAACTGTTTTCGGTGCTACACCGTAAAAATTCGTGAAAATTCTCTGTTTATCTTTTGGACCTGCGATTTCTTGTGCATATGCCCCAGGTTATATCCAAACTTTTCTTAGATGAACACTTTTTGATTTAAGCAACAGAAAATCCCTAAAAAATTCGACCTTTGTCAGCTGTTTAGTTTTGACAGATTTCTGCCAATATTTGTGTTTGCCACTTTATCGCTTTCTTTTGAGTTCTTTTGATCATGGAACTTTTTGGGGAGTTGCTACAGTAGTATTTGCTATATATGTGGGGGTTTTGAGTTGAAACCTGAAGCTAAAAGAGGTTGAATATATTTTATGCTTACACTAATGTTGCTAATAGAATTGTGTTTAGTTTTGTATGAAGGAAGTTTTCAAGTGTAGGGATTGGAGAATGATGAGATGAGTTGAAGAATGGACAAAAGCTCAAGCTTGGGGATGCCCATGCATCACCCCAAGAAATATCCAAGAAGTACAAGCGTCAAAGCTTGGGGATGCCCCCGAGGCACCCCTTCTTCATCGGCAAAAATCAGGTCACCTTTCAAAACACTATATTTTTATTGCTTCATGCACTATGTGTTTTTCTTGGAGCGTCAGTTGTTTTAGTTTTCTTAGTTGGTTAGGTTTGTTTGTTTGCTGCAATAAATGGTTAGATCACATCATGTTTCTTTTGGAGGAGATGAACTCGTTTTCATTTGCTAAGAACACTCAGTTTTTCACTCTTATCGTTCACCGAGTGTTCTTCTTTTTTCTGCTACTGCTTTTGGTTTTCGTTTTCGCCTTGATTTGCATTCAGATCTTGTCATATCTTTTCATCAAGGTGTATTTTTGCCTCTGATCTTTATTGGTTTTCATCAAAAGAGGTGTCTTTAAAAATTTCAAATGGTGTTGGAAAAGAGAAAAAGCTTTGTGCAAAATAGTGGTACAAGAAGGAGCTTCTGTAGACTGCGGCTTAGGCTTTTTCATGTCATGCTTGATGTCTTTTTGATAGTATGCTTAGTGGTTTTGCTGTAGCATGACTTGTCTCAAATAACTGAGATTGCTTAATGAGCCTTTGAAAAAAATCATGCGTTGTTTTAATTATTTGGAAGCATTATTTTGGTTTTCTCCTTGATGCTTTATTTGGGTTGACTTGGCGCATGCTCACACATGTTTTGACTCTTGCAAAGTCGCCAATAGCCTATATGATCATTTAGTTTTTGACTTTTGATGCCATCTTATGCTTCTTTTAATGTCGCTTTGTCGCTTTGCATGATTATGGCCATTATTGCTCTCTTAGTTGGTCGCTCCCAGTCTTTTGCTAGCCCTCACCTTGTACTGAGTATGAGCTCTACTCGTGCATCCAACTCCTAAAAGCCAAAGTTTTCCATTGTGTCCACCATACATACCTACTAGCAATTTGCTATTCCAAGTAAATTTGACTTGCTTTTATTTTCTCTTCAAATTAAACTCTTACCAGTGTTATGCGAAACTCGGTAAGTAAAGCTCTCACGAACCGGAAGGCACACTTTACTTTTTCCTGTTCTTAAAAATTTGACATTGTGGTCTTTTATGTTGAGTTGTTATGCTTGCAAGTTGTAAGTTCGATTCTAGCCCAGCCATGCTGTCATGGGGCAAGCTTTCAACATTGCACTTCTTTTTGAGTTGATATCGTGATCTTTTGTTTATGGATGCCCGCGATGTGAAATGAATTGGGAATCTTGTGAGGATCATGGAGTTTTTATATGTGTTAGGGAAACGCCGGGCCGCCAATCTAAGCCATGCATAATTCATGGTGGAAATTTGCAGCATACCCATGGTGAACATTCGACGACGCATCTCACAATAAAAAGCTAAACAATATAGCAAATAAAAGAGATGTCGAGGTGTTCATTGTCTGCTTGTCCTGTCATTTTGGTGTGGGCTTGTTCCATGTCATCGGGCACGGAGGTACCCCATTGGCGGTTCTCAATGATATGCATATACTTACAATGACAAGAGTCTTGCTTGGGACTCTAAGTAAATTAGCATGGTTTGGGTACTCGTATTCACGGGACACGAGGTCTTCAACTTATGATTTGTTAAGCATATGCATCATAATTGTTCTCGCATTAACTTTAACCATTCAAGATGCTTATGATGGGGGCAATGAGAGCTCAAAGCCAGTAAGTACCATAATTTTTGAAGGTTATAAAACTTGCAATCACTGCTTCCCTCTGCGAAGGGCCTTTCCTTTACTTTTATGTTGTGTCACCACCTTCTATCTTTATGCACCACTAAGAGAGCATAGTTGTCATTCTTAGTGTAATATGCATTGTCCCAAAGTTCATTGATTGATTCATGATCATGGTTTCACTTGTTCTTAAATTATTTGTATCTAGTCGCCCTCTTAAACTTGAAGGTGTCCTATGCATTTATGAAGGACAAGCTGAAAACCATTTGTATGTCTTTCCTTATGATTTGAACACACGTTTGACTTTCATTGTTTCATTTTCATGATCTTTTGTTTGTGTTCATTTACATGTTTACAACATGGTTGCTAAGTTCTTATTGTCATGATTATATCTTTCATGCCCATGTTTAAAGTTCTATTGATCCCAGCTCACCAATGCTTGCATATATGATCAAGATTGTGTAGGTGCATGTCACCTCAAAAATTATTCTTTTGTTATCACTTACCTACTCGAGGACGAGCAGGAGTTAAGCTTGGGGATGCTTGATACGTCTCAAACGTATCTATAATTTTTGATGCTCCATGCTTGTTTTTACACCATTTGCCTATTGTTTCGTTACACTTAGTGGCACTTTTATGCATTTTCCGGAACTAACCTATTAACGAGTTGCCACAGTGCCAGCTCCCTGTTTTCTGCTGTTTTTGTGTTTCAGAGTGATACACAGGAAATATTTTCGGAATTGGACGAAACAAGTTCCTGAAGTCTTATTTTACCCGGAAGCTTCCAGACATCCGAAGAGGTGTCAGAGGGGGGCCACCAGGGCCCCAGACACATGCCCGGCGCGGCCAGGGGCCTGGCCGCGCGGGGCCCGCGTGTGGGCACCTGGCCCCTCCTCTGACGACGCCCCTTCGCCTATAAGAAGCCTCGGGACGGAAAACCCTAAGGGATTCGGCAATTTTCCAGAAAGAGTTCCGCAGCTCCGCCGCCATCGCCGACGAATTTCGGGGGACAGAAGTCTCTGTTCCGGCACCCTGCCGGGACGGGGAAGTGCCCCCGGAACCATCTCCATCGGTCTCCATCGCCGTCTCCGCCGTCTCCATCGACCTCACCGCCATCTCCATCAACCTTACTTTCTCCTATGATGAGGAGGGAGTAGTTCATCCCCGGGGCTGTGGGCTCTACCGGTAGCTATGTGGTTCACCTCTCTCTCCCATGATGTGATCTTTATGTGATCGTGAGCTTTGTATCATGTTGAACAAGTACATGTTATTATTCAGATATTTTGTGTAATCTAGTGATGTTATTAAAGTAATCTATTCCTCCTGCTATGGTGTAACGGTGACAGTGCGTGCATCATGGTGGTACTTGGTTTAGGCTATGATTGTGATCTCTTGTGGATTATGAGAATAATTATTGCTATGATAGTTTGAGTGATCTATTCCTCCTTTCATGGTGTAATGTTGACAGTGTGTGCACCGTGTTAGTACTTTGTTTAAGTTGCAATGATTTCTATCTTGAATTGTGACCTGATTTGGGTATCTCTATGAGTGGTGTTTGTCAAGTACTTGATGAACTTTAAGGGGTGCTTCTGTAGCCACTACACAATGATTAGTGTTATTCAATAGGAGAGTAATTCAGAGTGCCTTAGCAAAGAGAAGTTACTTGTTCATTCATGTTATATTGTTGGGAGTGTGTCCACTAGTGAAAGTATGATCCCTAGGCCTTGTTTCCAAGCATTGCACATCGTTTACTTGCTATTTTGTTACTTGTTTGCTCGCAGCGATATTTATTTCACATCACGTTTGCTACTTATAATCATCTATACCACTTGTATTTCACTATCTCTTCGCCGAACTAGTGCACCTATACATCTGACAAGTGTATTGGGTGTGTTGGGGACACAAGAGACTTTCTGTATCGTGATTGCAGGGTTGCTTGAGAGGGATAGCTTTGACCTCTAACCTCCCTGAGTTCGATAAACCTTGGGTGATCCACTTAAGGGAAACTTGCTGCTGTTCTACAAACCTCTGCACTTGGAGGCCCAACAAGTGTCTACGGGAATAGAAGTGCGTAGACATCACTGGGTAAACAAATTACAGTTGGGCAATTGATAGAATAAAGATAACGTGATATGTCAAGAAGATCACTATGCGATTTACTCTGGACATTACAATAAAATACATAGACCGTCATCCAACTGCATCTATGACTAATAATCCACCCACGGGGATATCATCCGAACACCCCATGAGTATTAAGTTGCGAACAACAGATAATTGCATTAAGCAAAGTGTGTAATGTAAACAAAGCATATGCCCTCGAGCATATGAATGGTGTTTTCTCCCTAGTGGCAACAGCACATCTACAACCTTAGAGGTTTCTGTCACTCCCCCAGATTAAATAGAGGCATGAACCCAACTATCGAGCATAAATACCCCCTCTTGGAGTTACTAGCAACTACTCGGCCAAGATAGCTACTAACAACGGAGAGCATGCAAGATCATAAACAACATAGAGATAACATAAGATATATTTCAGTATAGCAACTCAATCATAACACCAATATTCATCGGATCCCAACAAACCAAACATGTAGAATTACATAACGGTGATCTCAATCATGTAGGGCAGCTCATGAGATCTAAACATGAAGCACATGGTGGAGAGGACAACCATCTAGCTACTGCTATGGACCCATAGTCCAAGGTAGACTACTCACTCATCGCTCCGGAGGCAAGCATGGCGATGAAGAAGACCTCCGGTGGCGATTCCCCTCTCCGGCAGGGTGCCGGGAAGAGCTTCTGGACCCTCCCGATCTCGGGTCGACGACGGCGGCGGATCGCGATGTGTTTCTGGAAAATTGATCAGGTACTTAGGTTTTTCCCGTCGGGGGGTCTTTATAGGCGAAGGGGCATCGTCAGGAGTGGACCGAGGCGTCCTCACACATAGGGGCACGGCCAGGGGCTGGGCCGCGCTGCCCTGGTGTGTGGGGCCCTTGTGGCCCCACTCCGTCTCCTCTTCGGATCTCTGGAAGCTTCCGGGGAAAATAAGACTTCAGGAACTTCTTTCGTCCAATTCCGAGAATATTTTCTGTGTAGCTTTTCTGAAACACAAAAACAGCAGAAAACAGGGAACTGGCACTCTGGCAACTTATTAATAGGTTAGTTTCGGAAAATACATAAAAGTGCCACGAAGTGTAACGAAACATTAGGCAAATGGTGTAAAAACAAGCATGGAGCATCAAAAATTATAGATACGTTGGAGACGTATCAATAGCTACTAACAACGGAGAGCATGCAAGATCATAAACAACATAGAGATAACATAAGATAATATTCAGCACATCAACTCAATCATAACACCAATATTCATCGGATCCCAACAAACACAACATGTAGAATTACATAATGGTGATCTCGATCATGTAAGGCAGCTCACGAGATCTAAACATGAAGCACATGGTGGAGAAGACAACCATCTAGCTACTGCTATAGATCCATAGTCCAAGGTAGACTACTCACTCATCGCGCCAGAGGCAAGCATGGCGATGAAGAAGACCTCCGGTGGCGATTCCCCTCTCCGGCAAGGTGCCGGGAAGAGCTTCTGGACCCTCCCGATCTCGGGTCGACGACGACGGTGGATCGCGATGTGTTTCTGGAAAATTGATCGGGTACTTAGGTTTTTCCCATCGGGGGGTCTTTATAGGCGAAGGGGCATCGTCAGAAGTGTACCGAGGCGGTCTCACACATAGGGGGCGCGGCCAGGGCCTGGGCCACGCCGCCCTATTGTGTGGCCGGCTCGTAGCCCCTCTCTGTCTCCTCTTCGGTTCTCTGGAAGCTTCGGTAAATTTCTGGATGTTTGGCTTTTGTTTCGTCAAATTCCGAGAATATTTCCTGTGTAACTGGCACTGTGGCATCTTGTTAATAGGTTAGTTCCGGAAAATGCATAAAAATGTCATGAAGTGTAAAGAAACACTAAGCAAATGGTGTAAAAACAAGCATGGAGCATCAAAAATTATAGATACGTTTGAGACGTATCAGCATCCCCAAGCTTAACTCCTGCTCGTTCTCGAGTAGGTAAGTGATAACAAAGAAATAATTTTTGAGGTGACATGCACCTACACAATCTTAACCATATATGTAAGCGTTGTGCGCTGGGATCAAAAGAACTTAAAACATGGGCATGAAAGATATAATCTTGATAGAAGAAACTTAACAACCATGTTATAACATGAAAAAGAACACAAACGAAAGATCATGAAAATGAAACAATGAAAGTCAAACGAGTGTTCAAATAATATGGAAAAACATACAAATAGTTTTCAGCTTGTCCTTCATGAGAGAGCAAAACATAAATGCATAGGACACCTTCAAGTTTAAGAAGGCAACTAGATACAAGTAATTTAAGAACAAGTGAAACCAACATCATGAATCAATCAATGAAAACTTTGGGATAGTGCACATTATACTCAGAATGACAACTATGCTCTCTTAGACGGTACATAAAGGTAGAATGTGGTGACTCAACATAAAAGTAAAAGAAAGACCCTTCGCAGAGGGAAGTAGTGATTAAACATGTGCTAGAGCTTTTGATTTGTAAAACAGAGAGATAAAAATTGGGTTTTGAGAGGTGGTTGTTTTTGTCAACGATTGGCAATGGGGTTCTTACTATCTTCCGTACAAAAATGAAGCAAGTTTTTGAGAGAGATTGGCACTTTTGTGCTCTTTTATAAAGCTTGGCACTCATCCCCACCTTTTTTCCTTTCTCAAACCATGGCTAACCGATTCCATCGGGTGCCCACCAACATTCACATACCATGGAGGAGTGCCTTTTTTATTTTTTTTCCATTTTTTTTCTTTTTGGAATAAACAATATGGAAGATAGCAAATCCGACCACTACGTCCCCATGAGCTGAAAACAGTGTCGCAAAACGAGAAGTATTTTGAAGGTTTTTTTCAAAGGTAGCACATGAAAATTTACTTGGAATGGCTTGCAAATACCATGCATAGGAATTTATAGTGGACACATTGGAACAACTTGGTTTTTAGGAGTTGGATGCACGAGTAGAGCTCATACTCAGTACAAAATGAGGGTTAGCAAAAGACTGGGAGCGACCAACTAAGAGAGCAATAACGGCCATAATCATGCAGAGCGACAAAGCAACATTAAAAGAAGCATAAGATGGCATCAAAACTCAAAAACTAAATGATCATAGAGGCTTATGGCGACTTTGTATGAGTCAAACATGTGTGAGCATGCGCTCGGCACATCTTTGCACTAGCGACGATGTGAGCTTGTTGGTGGCGGACTCCCCGTGATACAGGCAGAAGCCATCTTCCCCGCGCTCGACAGGGGCCTCCCCGATGCGAGCTCGTCGGCGGCGGCTCCGTGATACGAGTGGAAGCCAGTCCTCCTGCACTAGCGACAAATTCCTTCACGGCCATCGCGCTCATCCTCAACGGACGCTCCTCATCCCTAGCGATTTTGAGAAAGAAAACGAGCGTGGAAGAGATGCCCGTCAGAGGAACCCTCGTGAGAGGATAAGCGATACGATGCTACAATATCATATATATTTTTGTGATAATGGCACAATTTTTTTTGCTATAAGGTCTTCGGCAAAGTCCTCGTCGATGTCTCCAGCGAGATCAATATGATGTCTTTCGATGATATTGTTTTATTGCTACAATAGTATAATTTTTTTGCTACATTTCCTCTGCGGATTTGCACCATAACAGTCATCGGAGGACTTTGCCAGATTTTTTTTGCTCTGATGCTATATTAGTACAAAAAATTTGCTTTGACATCTCTAGTGAGAACTCCGGCAAAATCACTTCGCGCGGGAAAAATTTGCTACAATGCTTCAATAGTATAAAAATTGCTCCGACATCTCCGGCGAGGTCTCCGGCGAGATCCATATCGGAGCAATCTTTTTTTGCGTCGACCCATTTTTTGCTACAATGAAGCAAAAGAGGGGTTTTTTGCTTCATAGAAGCAATTGCGGGATTTAGGTGCAAATCGTTTTTGCTCCATTTATACAAATTTTTTGCTAAAATGAACTGTTTTCTCCAGCATTGGTACATTTATAGAAGCAAAAGCGGGATTGAGGGGGGCTAGATGGACACGTGGCGGCCTCTGGACCTGGAGGATCGGCGCCTCGGATCCTCTGAGGGACGTTCAGTCCTGTCCTTTGATTGCTAGATTGTTGGAAACCCCAAGATTAAGGTTTGATGAATATAGCAGCAAGTTTTTCCCTCAGTAAAGAAACCAAGGTTTAATCGTTCAGGAGAAAAGCAGACAATACGACTGAAGGTGATGCTGACTGGCTTAGTAACACTCCAACAAGGGCACCGTTTCACGATAAAAACGAGTTGGCGAGTCTTCAGCTAGTAGCAACGTGGAACCTGCACAGAACACAACCAAATACTTTGTTCCCAACTTGCGATGAGGTTGTCAATCTCACTGGTTTGCTTGAAACAAAGGTTATGAGCGTATCGAGTGGAAAGTGATAATAGTATGCGAGTAAAGTAAACAGTGCGAGTAAAGTAAACAGGTGATAGCAATATGATGGAAATAGGACCGGGGTCCACAGTTCACTAGTGGTGTCTCTCCATAAGATAAATAACACATGCTGGGTAAACAAATTACAGTTGGGCAATTGATAGAATAAAGATAAACGTGATATGTCAAGAAGATCACTACGAGATTTACTCTGGGCATTACAACAAAATACATAGACCGCCATCCAACTGCATCTATGACTAATAATCCACTTGTGACGAATCAATCCGAGAACTCCACAAGTATTAAGTTGCGAACAACAGATAATTGCATTAAGCAAAGTGTGTAATGTAAACAAACCATATGCCCTTGAGCATATGAATATTGTTTTCTCCCTAGTAGCAACAACACATCTACAACCTTAGAGGTTTCTGTCACTCCCCAGGTTAAATAGAGGCATGAACCCACTATCGAGCATAAATACCCCCTCTTGGAGTCACTAGCAACTACTCGGCCAAGATAGCTACTAACAACGGAGAGCATGCAAGATCATAAACAACATAGAGATAACATAAGATAATATTCAGTACAGCAACTCAATCATAACACCAATATTCATCGGATCCCAACAAACCAAACATGTAGAATTACGTAACGGTGATCTCAATCATGTAGGGCAGCACATGAGATATAAACATGAAGCACATGGTGGAGAATACAACCATCTAGCTACTGCTATGGACCCATAGTCCAAGGTAGACTACTCACTCATCGCTCCGGAGGCAAGCATGGCGATGAAGAAGACCTCCGGTGGCGATTCCCCTCTCCGGCAGGGTGCCGGGAAGAGCTTCTGGACCCTCCCGATCTTCGGGTCGACGGCGGCGGCGGATCGCGATGTGTTCTGGAAAATTGATCGGGTACTTAGGTTTTTCCCGTCGGGGGGTCTTTATAGGCGAAGGGGCGATGTCAGAGGTGGAGCCAGGTGGCCTCACGCCTGGCTGGCGCGGCCCAGGCCCTGGCCGTGCCGGCCTGGCGTGTGGGGCCCCTGTGGCTCCCCTCCTACTCTCCTTCGGATGACTGGAAGCTCCCGGACAAAATAAGACTTCAGGAACTTGTTTTGTCCAATTCCGAGAATATTTCCTGTGTATCACTTCTGAAACACAAAAACAGCAGAAAACAGGGAACTGGCACTGTGGCAACTTGTTGATAGGTTAGTTCCGGAAAATGCATAAAAGTGCCACGAAGTGTAACAAAACATTAGACAAATGGTGGTAAAACAAGCATAGAGCATCAAAAATTATAGATACGTTGGAGACGTATCAAGCATCCCCAAGCTTAACTCCTGCTCGTCCTCGAGTAGGTAAGTGATAACAAAAGAATAATTTTTGAGGTGACATGCACCTACACAATCTTGATCATGTATGTAAGCATTTGTGAGCTGGGATCATAAGAACTTAAAACATGGGCATGAAAGATATAATCTTGACAATAGAAACTTAGCAACCATGTTGTAAACATGCAAATGAACACAAACAAAAGATCATGAAAATGAAACAATGAAAGTCAAACGTGTGTTCAAATCATAAGGAAAAACATACAAATGGTTTTCAGCTTGTCCTTCAAAGAGAGCAAAACATAAATGCATAGGACACCTTCAAGTTTAAGAGGGCGACTACATACAAATAATTTGAGAACAAGTGAAACCAACAATATGAATCAATCAATGAAAACTTTGGGACAATGCACATTATACTAAGAATGACAACTATGCTCTCTTAATGGTGCATAAAGATAGAAGGTGGTGACTCAACATAAAAGTAGAAGAAAGGCCCTTCGCAGAGGGAAGCAGTGATTGCAAGTTTTATAACCTTCAAAAATTATGGTACTTACCGGCTTTGAGCTCTCATTGCCCCCATCATAAGCATCTTGAATGGTTAAAGTTAATGCGAGAACAATTATGATGCATATGTTTGACAAATCATAAGTTGAAAACCTCATGTCCCGTGAATACGAGTACCCAAACCTCATGCTACTTTACTTAGAGTCCCAAGCAAGGCTCTTGTCATTGTAAATATATGCATATCATTGAGAATCGCCAATGGGGTACCTCCGTGCCCGATGACATGGAACAAGCCCACATCAAAATGACAGGACAAGCATACAATGAACACCTCAACATCTCTTTTATTTGCCATTTGTTTAGCTTTTTATTGTGAGATGCGTCGTTGAATGTTCACCATGGGTATGCTGCAAATTTCCACCATGAATTATGCATGGCTTAGATTAGCGGCCCGGCGTTTCCCTAACATATATACAAACTCCATGATCCCCACAAGATTCCCAATTCATTTCACACCGCGGGCATCCATAAACAAAAGATCACGATATCAACTCAAATAAGAAGTGCAATGTTGAAAGCTTGCCCATGACTGCATGGCTGGGCTAGTCTCCAACTTACAACTTGCATGCATAACAAATCAACATAAGAGACCACAATGTCAAATTTTTAAGAACAGGAAAAAGTAAAGTGTGCCTTCTGGTTCGTGAGAGCTTTACTGACCGAATTTCGCATAACACTGGTAAGAGTTTAATTTGAAGAGAAAATAAAAGCAAGTCAAATTTACTTGGAATAGCAAATTGCTAGTAGGTATGTATGGTGGACACTTTGGAAAACTTTGGCTTTTAGGAGTTGGATGCACGAGTAGAACTCATACTCAGTACAAGGCGAGGGCTAGCAAAAGACTGGGAGCGACCAACTAAGAGAGCAATAATGGCCATAATCATGCAAAGCGACAAAGCGACATTAAAAGAAGCATAAGATGACATCAAAAGTCAAAAATTAAATGATCATAGAGGCTATTGGTGACTTTGTAAGAGTCTAACATGTGTGAGCATGCGCCAAGTCAACCCAAATAAAGCATCAAGGAGAAAACCAAAATAATGCTTCCATACAATAAAAACAACACATGATTTTTTCAAAGGCTCATTAAGCAATCTCAGTTATTTGAGACAAGTCATGCTACAGCAAAACCACTAAGCATACTATCAAAAAGATATCAAGCATGAGATGAAAATGCCTTAGCCGCAGTCTACACAAGCTCCTTCTTGTACCACTATTTTGCACAAAGCTTTTTCTCTTTTCCAACACCATTTGAAAATTTTATAAACACCTCTTTTGATGAAAACCAATAAAGATCAGAGGCAAAAATACACCTTGATGAAAAGATATGAAAAGGTCTGAACGCATATCAAGGCGAAAACGAAAACCAAAAGCAGTAGCGGAAAAAGAAGAACACCCGGTCAACTCCGTTTTTTATTCTTATAATTTCAACAAGTGTTCTTGGCAAATGAAAAGCAAGGCAACTTCTCCAAAGGAAATTTGTTGGGGTCCAACCATTTATTGCAGCAAACAAACTAAGCTAACTAAGAAAACTAAAACAACTGACGCTCCAAGAAAAGCACATAGTGCATGAAGCAATAAAAATATAGCGTCTTGAAAGGTGACCTAATTTTTGCCGATGAAGAAGGGGTGCCTCGGGGGCATCCCCAAGCTTTGACGCTTGTACTTCTTGGATATTTCTTGGAGTGATGCATGGGCATCCCCAAGCTTGAGCTTTTGTCCATTCTTCAACTCATCTCATCATTCTCCAATCCCTACACTTGAAAACTTCCTTCATACAAAACTAAACACAAATCTATTAGCAACATTAGTGTAGCATAACATATAATCAACCTCTTTTTGCTTCAGGTTTCAACTCAAAACCACCACATATATAGCAAATACTACTGTAGCAACTTCCCCAAAAGTTGCATGATCAAAAGAACTCAAAAGAAAGCGATAAAGCGGCAAACACAAATATTGGCAGAAATCTGTCAAAACAGAACAGCTGACAAAGGACGAATTTTTGAGGGGTTTTCGGTTGCTCAAATCAAAAAGTGTTCAACTAATGAAAGTTTGGATATAACCTGGGGCATATGCACAAGAAATCGCAGGTCCAAAAGATATACAGAGAATTTATACGAATTTTTACGGTGCAGCACCGAAAACAGTTTTAGGACAGCAACATCCCTAAATCTTTACCTCACTCGAATTAGAGGCTTCTCTTGGCACAAAAACGAAATAAACAAGATAAGGAGCGGTCATTACAGTAGTAATGACTTCCAAGACTCAAATAAAAGAAAAAGTACTGAAAATAAAACATTGGGTTATCTCCCAAGAGTGCTTTTCTTTAACGCATTTGAGCTAGGCGCAGAAAATTGCGAATCAAGTAACATCAGAAGAAGCATTAAGATCAACTGCAGAGGTCTTGTCAATAAGGCATTGTATTTCATCCACATAAGTTTTAGAAGACCCTTTGTGATCACGCTTTGGTTCACTCAAATCACAAAAAAGATTTTTTGGACAGATCCAGTCAAAATTATTTTCGAAAGCTTCACATAATCCCAAGAGCTTGCTAGGTATAGGTATTTAGGCTCCTTCATCATTTGTACTAATAACCTTTATAGGAGAACCGAGTTTATTAAAACGTTTAAGAACTTTTCTAGCTTCAATAACGACATCTTTAAATTCTAAGCAAAGCTTCCAAAATAAAAGTTTTCTTTTCAGGATCTTCAATTTCATGAAGCTTAAGGAATATGTATTGCGTAAAAGGATTAAGACTAGCAAACCTAGTTTCCAACATGTGAATCAAATAAGCAGAAGCAACTTCAATACTAGGAGCTAGCTCAACCAAAGACTTTTCCTCAACTTCCTTATGCATACTAATGTGATTAAAGAACTCCTCAATGTTACTTTTTCCAATAATTGAACCACTACCTACTGAGAGGTCCTCCAGAACATACTTAGGGATCAACATAATGAACTAAAAGTAAAGAAATAACAACTACCAAGGATTCTAATTTTTTTGGGTTTTTGATATAAAACGATGCAGGTAAAATAAATAAAGTAAAACAAAACAATAAAACAAAGTAAAGGATGTGTGTGCGAAAAACTCCCCTCACAGAAGTCTTCCACTCTTCCCCGGCAACGGCGCCAGAAAAAGGCTTGATTGCTAGATTGTTGGGAACCCCAAGATTAAGGTTTGATGAATATAGCAGCAAGTTTTTCCCTCAGTAAAGAAACCAAGGTTTAATCGTTCAGGAGAAAAGCAGACAATACGACTGAAGGTGATGCTGACTGGCTTAGTAACACTCCAACAAGGGCGCCATTTCACGATAAAAACGAGTTGGCGAGTCTTCAGCTAGTAGCAACGTGGAACCTGCACACAACACAACCAAATACTTTGTTCCCAACTTGCGATGAGGTTGTCAATCTCACCGGTTTGCTTGAAACAAAGGTTATGAGCGTATCGAGTAGAAAGTGATAATAGTATGCGAGTAAAGTAAACAGTGCGAGTAAAGTAAACATGTGATAGCAATATGATGGAAATAGGACCGGGGTCCACAGTTCACTAGTGGTGTCTCTCCATAAGATAAATAACACATGCTGGGTAAACAAATTACAGTTGGGCAATTGATAGAATAAAGATAAACGTGATATGTCAATAAGATCACTACGAGATTTACTCTGGGCATTACAACAAAATACATAGACCGCCATCCAACTGCATCTATGACTAATAATCCACTTGTGGCGAATCAATCCGAGAACTCGACAAGTATTAAGTTGCGAACAACAGATAATTGCATTAAGCAAAGTGTGTAATGTAAACAAAGCATATGCCCTTGAGCATATAAATGTTGTTTTCTCCCTAGTAGCAACAGCATATCTACAACCTTAGAGGTTTCTGTCACTCCCCCAGGTTAAATAGAGGCATGAACCCACTATCGAGCATAAATACCCCCTCTTGGAGTCACTAGCAACTACTCGGCCAAGATAGCTACTAACAACGGAGAGCATGCAAGATCATAAACAATATAGAGATAACATAAGATAATATTCAGTACAACAACTCAATCATAACACCAATATTCATCGGATCCCAACAAACCAAACATGTAGAATTACATAACGGTGATCTCAATCATGTAGGGCAGCTCATGAGATCTAAACACGAAGCACATGGTGGAGAAGACTACCATCTAGCTACTGCTATGGACCCATAGTCCAAGGTAGACTACTCACTCATCGCTCCGGAGGCAAGCATGGCGATGAAGAAGACCTCCGGTGGCGATTTCCCTCTCCGGCAGGGTGCCGGGAAGAGCTTCTGGACCCTCCCGATCTTCGGGTCGACGGCGGCGGCGGATCGCGATGTGTTCTGGAAAATTGATCGGGTACTTAGGTTTTTCCCGTCGGGGGGTCTTTATAGGCGAAGGGGCAATGCCAGAGGTGGGGCCCCTGTGGCTCCCCTCCTACTCTCCTTCGGATGACTGGAAGCTCCCGGACAAAATAAGACTTCAGGAACTTGTTTCGTCCAATTCCGAGAATATTTCCTGTGTATCACTTCTGAAACACAAAAACAGCAGAAAACAGGAAACTGGCACTATGGCAACTTGTTAATAGGTTAGTTCCGGAAAATGCATAAAAGTGCCACGAAGTGTAACGAAACATTAGACAAATGGTGTAAAAACAAGCATGTAGCATCAAAAATTATAGATACGTTGGAGACGTATCATCCTTCATCTAAGCGAGTCTGCCAGGGCATCTCCAATAGGCCGACACATACCGGGGACACAGAATGGTCCGTCCTGGTCCGTCTCTCTGCATCTAGGTTTGGCCCCGCCTCCGGCAGCGGCGGAACCGGCACCCTGGCACGGTTGAGGTGCCAGCCGTGGGGGAGGCCGGCGTCGTGGTGGTCAACACTCTGGTTGGCCGGCCGGCACGACCAGAGGCTGGCCGCACCTGCTGGTGGCGCGGGCCCCCCTTTGCCACGCCACCAGGGGGTGTGACCGCCTGGTCCACCCCCTGACATCGCCCTTCCGCCTATTTAATCCCCTCGATGGGAAAACCCTAAGGGCCCGAATATTTTCCAGAAAATATACTACAAGCCGCCGCCATCATCGATGCGAGATCGGGAGGGTCCAGAAGCTCTTCCCGGCACCCTGCCAGAGAGGGGAATCACCACCAGAGGCCTTCTTCATCACCATGCTTGCCTCCGAAGTGATGTGTGAGTAGTCTACCTTGGACTACGGGTCCATAGTAGTAGCTAGATAGATGTCTTCTTCTCTATGTGCTTCATGTTTAGATCTTGTGAGCTGCCTATCATGATCAAGATCATCGTTATATAATTCTACATGTTGTGTTTGTTGGGATCCGATGAATATTGAGTACTATGTCAAGTTTACTTGTGATTCATCATCTCTATGTTGTTTATGATCTTGCATGCTCTCCGTTGCTAGTAGATATCTTGGCCGAGTAGATGCTAGTGACTCCAAGAGGGAGTATTTATGCTCGATAGTGGGTTCATGCCTCTAGTAATCTGGGAGAGTGACAATAACTTCTAAGGTTGTAGATGTGTCATTGCTACTAGGGAAAAAACAATAATCTTGTGTTCAAGGACATTTGTATTGTTTACATTACATACTTTGCTTAAGGCGATAATCTGTTGCTTGCAACTTAATACCCAACTGTTGTTCGGATGATATCCGGTGGATGGATTATTAGTCATAGATGCATTTGGATTACGGTCTATGTATTATGTTGTAATGCCTAAGTGAATCTCATAGTGATCCTCATGACATGTACATGCATTGCTTCTATTCTTTATTCTGTTAATTGCCCAACTGTAATTTGTTTACCCAGCATATTATTTATCTTTATAGAGAGACATCTCTAGTGAACTGTGGACCCTGATCTATTCTTTTACATTTATATTACCGTTTACTTTTTACAAGCATTATTTACTTTCTTGCAAACAAACATCTATTACCACACGATACGTTTAATCCTTTGTTTACAGCAAACCGGTGAGATTGACAACCTCACTGCAAGTTAGGGCAAAGTACTTTGGTTGTGTTGTGTGCAGGTTCTATGTTGCTGCTGGTGCCAAAGCTAAGCCCCAGATAGGCGCCATATATAAATTCTCTAGAGCTATCGCCAAAGCCAGCAAGCATCAACTCAGAAGTGGTTTCTTTCTCCTACTGGTTCGATTAAACCTTGGTTTCATACTGAGGGAAAACTTGCCAATGTGCTTATCATACCTTTCTCTTAGGGTTCCCAACTGGGCGGTCAACACCGCATAATCAGGTATATCACAGAATCTCAGTATGAGTGATGCTATTTTAATATCAAGTACATGTCGTGAGGTTATTATTAAACACATCGTAATTTGTAACACGTATTTGACCACAAAAATCCGTGGAGAGTCAAGCTAACGGTTCAGTTTATACTCTAGAAGTTTCCATAACTTTGATTAATGGTACAATAAAAATCAATCTTGAAATATTTTGTTAAACTATAATATTATGTCTACCTAAGTATTAAAGATATTTACTATTAACACAAATATAGAAAAGCAGCATAAAATTATATTAATTTTTGCCGACGTCTAAAATATTGAGAACTAACATTGTTTTTGTTACAAAATATATATTTGTAGCACAAATTATGGTATTTTAATTGTATATTATAATAAATAATGACAACATTTGTGTTAGTAACATTTAATATTTTGTTAATTGTTTTCACTATTTAATTGGAAAAATATAATTATTTAGATTTTAATATAACAAAATAAGTTAATATGAAAGTATATGATTTTGGTATAAATAATATTTGTTTAACTCGCCCTGGGTACAAAATCCGTTTTCACCGGCCCTGGCCAGTATACAAATTTAGATCTTGTTCATCCATGGAAAGTTCTCTATTAGAACTTGCAAAGAGTTTGTTAAATGAGTAGAAAAATGCAGCAATGCCCTATATGAGTAGTGTAGGCTTGAAGCATGCTCGAGGAGGAACTTTGTGCAATGCAGAGTAAAGTTGGAGAGCGTAGAAGAGGTGGGCAGTGCAACAAGCAATCGTGTAGTATATATACAAAGGATGTATTAACACTTTGCGCCTTTTTGAAAAAGAAAAAAATAAGTCCAGTTAAATCGTAGTGAAAAACTACTAGTAACAATCAAATCAATCGCTAGATATAAACACTAGTAACAATCACTATTCTTGATTTTCTCAATATCATTTTCTTAATAAAATTTCACAAATAATATGTCAAAACAAAAAAAAATATTACTTTATTCCTGCTGCCTAGAGCGATAGGAACCTTCCGCGCCCGCCCAGAGCGGTAGCAAGCAAAAGTTGTGTGACATGATGACCATGGCGGAGACGTGTTGGTCAGCAAGATGAACCAGATGAACGAGCACGTAGGAAAGAGGGGGACACCGGATAATACTATTGTCTTCCCAAGAGGATGTGGGCATGCTTCTCAAAGACATAGGAGGTTGGACGACCATGAATTTGTCGGCGATATGCTTGCGGCCGAAGGAGGAAGACAAGTTCCTAGTCGCACAGACTCCTCAATCGAGAGGAACTAATCACTTCGATTAATACGATTAGGTCCGATCGGTTGGGTGGTTGTGGGCTAGGCCGACTTATCGCTATGTCGTTAAGCAATTAGTACTTATTGCTCCAGCCAAAAGGGACATAATATTTCTGAAGAGAAATTGATGCATTATATGTGAAATATGATTAAGAAAGTAATACGTATTACAAAGTTCTTTGTTATTAGTGTTCTCAAGTAAGTAGTGTGTGTACTGTGATCACCAAAATAACGAGCAAACTATTTGTTGGTTCATAAAAAAAAAGTTATAAGTGAAAGGTTTTGGGAAGTAAACTTGAATTTCATTTGTGACAACCAAGCCACAACACTTTTCTTTGCTTGTCACAAGTAATGCGAACACTAGATGTGAATCCCCTTGATCACGCAATATGCACGTGTGACGCAATTCTGTGTGTTTGTAATATCTTTAGGACAAAACATGAGGTCGAGCTTATAGGCGGTTGCGCCTATTTGTCCTGACAATGTAGAGGTAAACCTTATATATGCTTCAAACTTTTGAAATTCTATAATGTAGAGAAACGGCTCAACCGCTACCTCGGAGCAGTCTTGAAACCGATAGCGTCTCTCGCTCTAATTTGAACATCGTACTGTGCAGATCGAACTGGTGAGTGGCGACTTTTTCACTGTGAGCATGGAGACTAACGTTAAACTGTACCACTCCTCAGCGGTCTGTGGGCCTCCGACACGCCGGACGGTCACCTGGGGCGCTCTCGCCAGCTGGGCCTGCCTGACTTGCTGACGGCGATGCCACGACCCGCAAACGGCTCGCTGAGGCTGGCAGCCGCGGCAGAAGTAGGGGCGCCTGGCCTGGCAGCGCCTGTTTCACATGGGCCTGCCGCCGGTGGACCTCGCCGCCCCAGTCGCCAGCGAAGGTTTTGTACCTGTGCAGCGCTCGTATTTGATTTCTTTTTCTTGCTTGTTTTTTAATCCAAATTTTGAAAATTTGGTCACCGCAACCTCCATTCATGGCAAGCAAGACGGGAGAGAGTCAGCCAGTCGGGGCGTGGTCAGTCATCCTCAACAGCTTGAGATTTTCTGGTGCGTTGCTAGGAGCCTAGGATATACATAAACGTCGGCAGCAGCGGTGTGAACTACTTCATCCAACGACGAGCAGCGAGCGGCAGCTGGAACAATGGCGAACGTAGCTAGCGCGCCGGCCGGTGCAGGCGGCGGCACGTTCAGATAGTCAGAGCGTGTGGTCCAAAGCGGCACCGGCAGCTGCTGCCTCGCCTCCATCCTCGCAAGCAACGGACTGCCCGAGACGGTAATGATACGAGGTTCGGCAGGCCGCAGGCCGTACGTGCGATGGGACTCACCGTCTGTGTGGTTGCCGGCCACGCTCCTTGCCAAGCTCTCTCTGCCTATGCGCGCGGCAGCCGGCCGGCGGTGCAGCGGACGGCGGCAGAGAACGGTACTCCCCGTCCGCTCTGTGCCACGTGAACTCAGCCTGTCCCCCGGTGCTGTGTTTTTTCTTGCCTTTTGGTTTTGGCGAAAGTAATGCCCTCTCTAACACCATGGGAAACTATTTTCGAAATCTGACTTTTAAGTTCGGGTCAGCGAGAATAGAGCAGAAATAGTGTAGGTCGGCCGAACACGTTATGCCATTTTCTGCCAAAATTTCGGTGTCAGCCTGCTCAAATTCGGCTCCATCCTTATTGAAAAATAGTTTTGTCGGAGATGAGATATTAGTTTTGGCAAAGGGCTAGATTTGGCAAATAAAATACCCCTATGGTACCCTTGCTCGCGCGGTCCATCCGGTAGATCGTGACATGGATGATACATGGATGGCCGGAGTGACTACTCTAACCTTCTCATGAAACTCCAGCCCCGGTGCTAACCCTTTTTATGCTACGACCACATCCTTCGATGATAGGTCAGAATAGACTACGACCTGACTTATTGGTGATATCATGGCCAGACCGCCAAAGCCCTTGGCCACAGGCAAAGCTCTACAAGCCATGGCTCGTGCACAAGCATCAGGCCATTGTCTTTTTAGTGGTCAACGATTGGACCTACATGAGAGAGTGTTTCGCTCTTGCTTCGGCCCTGCCCTTGGAGGTAGCTCATTCAACCCTACCGACCGAGGGTTAGTGGTATAGAAAAAAGGTTAGATTTGAAGTTTATTTTGTGTTCAAGTTTCAGAGAAGTTTCACATTTGTGAAAATAGCCCCAGTGGATAGTCTTTTCACGTCATATCACGACTAGTTGGGGAACATATCTCAGGGTTCAAGTCTTTAAGAGGACTTTCCACGTCTATTGCAGTCCATAAACGATGATGTTTCACATGTGAAATATTTGTGTCGTCGAGAAGTTTTCCTTTCGACTATGTCTAACGAGTTCACCTAGTTGGTTATGTGGCTCACAGTATCGCTAAGGCGGCATCTTTCATCCATGTATCCACAATTTTGTACGAAAAAATTGAGAAAATATATTGCATCACACAAAAAGTCAAATCAGACCAAATGTCCTTGAACCACTATTTTGACGGACATGAAATTAAGGTCAGCCGCTTTTGAAACATAGTATGTTTTAGCACTCAAACATACTGATGTCCGCGTCATCTTGCAGTTAGATTTTGAGGTGTTTTCTAAGGCTCTGAAAAGTGATAGATTTTGAAGTGCTTTCTAATGCTCCAAGAAGTCCACAAAAGGATCACTCAAGAATTTCTTTCTTAGATAGTACCAGGTGGAACCAATATTTAGTTGCAGTGCTTGGTGTGGATGTCTTTGTGTGGTTTTTGACTCACTATAATCATATTCCTCATTAATAAAGTTCTCGAGCCGCCTGCAAACGAAAAGTAAGAAACCAATGTATGCATATTCAAAATATAACATGAACGCAACCCTTGCAACAAACCCGAATTTAGTACAACATAATCAACCATACATATACAACGAACAGTAGGCACAGTTGAAAATATAAATAAAAAGACACCTCACCTTCAACATTAGAAGCACCGACCTTAGTGTCTTTGGATCTTTGTGGACAAGGCCGCTTGTTTAAACTTCACTGTAGTTGGATATGCGAGTTTGAAACCATTCCCCGCATTGTAGATGTCTTCTTCATGTGCCTGGCTTGCTAAAAGACAACTACAAGCTCTATCTCATGCCCCTTCATGGTAACAAATCCAGCTTTCCAAAGCTTCAGAATTAGATATGGCGAGTTTGAATCCATTCCCCTCTTCTTGTGTATCTTCTTGAGCTCAACGTTGCACCAAAGGATGGATACAAGCTTCTTCTCATGCTCCTCCATGGGTATTTAGAAAGTACCTTGTGAGGTCCTATGGGAGGAGCCAAATGAGTAGGGGTCAATGTAGAGAGAGAGAAACCATGGAAAGTAGCCCAGATTTTTATCAGAGGGAGTCAAAGAGAGACTGAAAGCCATTAAGCTAAACACATTGGCAAGTTGTGTGCTCCCTCTCTCCCACCTGATACATTTTTTCGGTTCCTCCATATACCAACCACATTCACCCACTTTTTTTTGAATTTAACCACATTCACCCACTGTAGACACATCTATACAAAAACCTTTATTTCTTTCGTTGTCGCTCTATTAATCCTGAAATTTGATGTCCCCTCATCAAGCACTTCTCACCATTGTGATGGTCTATCGGCATAGAGAACTTGTTGAGCCAACACAGGTTTTGAGAATCTATGCTAACTAAGGAAAATCGGTGAGATCCTAAATGATTACAATTTTGTCTCGAGAGCTTGCTTACAAAGGTGAAATTCTACTTACTCCATGTCAAAGAAGACATGCATCTCCCCTTATGCGAAGGAATTGCATGTGAATTGTGAGATGAGACTATGAGAGGATTGAGTTTTTTTTTTTGAGAATGTGAGCGGATTGAGGTGAACGAAAATAATTTGTCGATAGCAAAACTGTCGCGTTGATGGGCTTGGCCACGCTGGGGTGCGTGGTTTGCCGCGAGCCTTGCAGGCACAGAGGAAAGAGGCCAGCCACTTTGATGGGCCCGGGGGAGACCACGATGCGGCCTGCTGGGCTGCTACAGCTGACACCAGTGGAGTATATTGCGCCCCCTTAAACCACGACAACACTGAAACCCTAGGCTGCCGCTTAGCCTCAACCTCTTCCAGTCTCCCACGCCGCCGGCCGCCCTCCGCCGCTCACGCCGTCACTCGTTTCGCCTGATAGCCCCCTTCCCCCCGCAAGCGACAGTCGCGAACCCATTTACTGCTGCTTCTGAGGTCTTCCTCCCCTACTCGCGGCTTGGGTTCGATCAGAAGACCGAGATGTCGACGATCAGAGTTCCCCGGAACATGCGCGCCAAGCGCGAGCTCCTCAAGCACGCGCCCAAGCTCGTAAGCTTCTCTTCTCTTCCACCCTTTCTCATCTGTCGCAAATTTACCTCCAGTTTACAGGACCAGAACACCATGTCCGGTTAAGTATTGCAAATATCGCACCATACTATAAGCGCACGCCACTGTTATGATATATAAGTTCATCGAAGCCTACATATTTTTCTTGTTTGTATTTGAGCATTATTATCTTGTGACTCTGTGACCAAACAAAATCTTTCAGCAATTTCGTGAATTAGTCTTGATTATTGTGTTGCTACATTACATTAGTTTCTGATTGGGGCAGAGTTGCAAACAATATAAGAAATGCCAGATTTTCAGGCACATATACTCTGTTTTGTACAGATATCTGTTTGCAAATGTTAGTTTTAATATCTATTGGAAGGCTCTGCTGCTTTGGAACCTTCCATCTCGAGAAACTTGAAATAGTATGCTTGTGGTTTTTTCCTGACTCCCTTCTCTATTGCTTGCTCCAGGTTGAGAATGGCAAGAAGATGCTCATTCTCCATGGTACAAAGACAAGCGCAATTTTGAACTCTGTGCTGGCGGACCTATTTCACCTGAAGCGTGATCATGCTGTGAAGTTCACCAAGAAGAATGACAACATCAGGCCATTCGAGAGCGGGGGTGAAACGTCCCTGGAGTTCTTCTCCCTTAAATCTGACTGCAGTCTCTTAGTGGTAAGTTATATTTTGCCGAATTGACTGAGAGTTCCCGTTGTGCAGTTGGTGAGGATGAGGAATTGTTATTCGCTCGAGAAAAGAAAGATTAATTCAACTATTATGTGTGTTTGCAGAGCCATTGTACATAGTATGTAGAATCAATTTCTGAACACTTGTATGGAACCCACATAATAATTGACATTTTCCATGTCTGTTATAATGACATTTTCAATTTTCCTTTGCCGTTTGTACATTAAACATAGAGATTACCATTTTCCATTGTTTTAACCGTTGCTGTTTGTATGCTTGCAGTATGGTTCTCACTCAAAGAAGAGGCCTAACAACCTTGTTTTTGGAAGGACTTACGATCACCACATATATGACCTTGTTGAAGTAGGAGTTGAGAACTACAAATCCATAGAGTCCTATGGATACGATAAGAAGTTTGCACCTAAACTTGGGACAAAACCTTTCTTTGCCTTCATTGGGGAGCACTTTGAGAGCGTTGATGGGCTGAAGCACTTGAAGGAAATGCTGCTTGATCATTTCAAAGGAGAGGTGTGCATCCTTATATATAAGTTGCTGTGTAGGGCTTAGATAATCCCTTGAGCTTAATTAGTAACCTTTTTGCTGTTGATATAGGTGGTGGACAATCTGAACCTTGTTGGTGTAGACCGGATATTCGTGTGCACAGCAATTTCCCCTACTACTGTCTACATGATGCACTGTGCTCTCCGTCTAAAAAGATCGGGCACATCTATTCCCAGAATGGAGCTGGTTGAAGTTGGGCCTTCAATGGACCTGGTAGTTAGGCGGAACCGACGTCCAGCTGAAAGTTTACTGAAAGAAGCTATGAAGGCTCCTGGTCATGCTAAGAAGGTAATTTCAATGGAACTACTGTTTCTTGTTCATCATATATTGTTATCCTGATGGTGCCATTAACCATAAACAACTATATCACTGTCCATTCTCTTCTCACCGAGAACTTCTATGTCAGCATTGGTATTCACAATTATCGTACCATCTTTACAGGTGAAAAATGTCTCGAATGATCCAATTGATGGCAGGTTGGGCAGGGTCTACATTCCAGACCAAGAGGTTTGTGTCTAATTTGTTCTTAGCAGTTGTGAAGTTCAAAATTTAACCTATTGGCATAATAACCTGTTTCATGGCTTTTTTAACTCTAGGTTTCAAAATTGGCCTTAACAAGCGACATAAAGGGTCTGAAGCGAGAGCGCCGTGAGGCCAAGAAAAACAAGGAGCACTCTAAGAAGCAAAAGGTCAACCCTGAGTGAACAGCACAGAAGGCTTTTCTTGGTAACTGGCCAGTTCAAGGATTTTTGGTGTACTAGTTACAGCTGCTGTATTAAGTCAACTTGAAACAAACTTGTTAGACTGAGTCGTAATAGTCCAGTATTGTCTTCTAGGCTATAAAAAAAAATCTGTGTACGGACTTCTGCACAAGTATTGAGGCAGCTCATATATCAGACGTAATCATGGAATTTTGGAGCATGTTACAAGTATTCTTTACTGTTGTTAGCCCCTGATATTAGCTGACTTGATGTGACTTTTGGGAAGTTTGGTAACCATGTATCTTCAGCTTTTCTAAATCAGCATGTCCTAAAAATATATCTTTTATTTATCCATGCTGTTGCGATCCTGTAGGCTGCGTGAATGTGCAGCTTCTTCTGAGTTACTAGAGATGTGATAGGCAACTTGCTGCAATTTCTAGTTTTCGTGGGACTGGTTCAGCTAATGCATGGAGTCCTGTCTCTGACTGCTCAAGCAGCTACACTGGCAAGCACTAACGTTTATCAAGTTAGCTGACCATTGTACTATTCGATGCACCTGAACAGTCTACGACGCTAGGCTGGGTAATTTCTCACTGAAGCTTGTCTTAAAAAGGAGCCAGACTGGTCGAACCTCCTAATCTCAAAGATAATGTCTTTTTGCAACAGAAAATCAATCTTACAGATTAATGGCGTGTTCGGTAATGCTCCAGCCTCCAGCTTCCCAATATCTCCGTAAGAAGCTGACCCGAACACCCCAGATCCAAGAAGCTAACTCTGCAGATTTGGCTCAAAACCGTGTACAAAACTCGGAGCTAGTTTTTTGGTCCTCCGCGAATTTGGAGAAGACGGATTTCAATCGATTTACGTTGGTATGCCACCGCCGAGTGAGGTTCAACCGAACCGGCCAGTTCTATTCCCCCCACGTGTCCTCTCTCACTCCTCCTATCCCCAACTCCTCCTGCAACCCTAGCAGAGTGAGCGCCGCCGCCGCTCCGGCGTTGCAGGCCTCCCCGACCACGCCGCCATTGTACCTGCAGATCTTCGACCAGGACGTCATCTTCCTCCCCTGATCTCGACCACCTCGTCCCGCCAACTCGCCCAGCCGTCCTCTCGCGCATCCGAGATCAACCACCGCCGCCCCGACCTTCTCCGCCTGTGCTTTTCCTTTGTGGACCGAGCCCCGTCGCCGCCCTGATTCCCTGCATCGACCGGAGCTCCGCCGCCGCCCTGATTCACTGCATCGACAGGAGCTCCGCCCCTTTTCCCTGAGACTCTTCATCTGCAACTGGGCCAAATCTCTTGATTTTGGGCTTTCAGCCCAACTGCAAAAGAGAAGTTGCACCGAACGTTTTCAGCTCCTACTACCGATTTTAAGAAGCTGGCGATGGAGTTGGAAGCTGAGATTTGAAGATTTTGAGAAGGTGGGACGTTACCGAACACGCCCTAAGAGTGTCTGAACAAGTCTTTGGCATCAATGCTTATAATAAACTGTTGGACTTGATACTTGCCAGCTTGACAACTGATTGCGTAGTGCCTATGAAATTTCAGTTGCTACTTGGGATACAGGGTGCAGAAAGTAAGAGTGCTTCAAGAGCAGAAGCAACAATTTAGACGGTCCAGTACGGTCTTAGATGTGAATTGTGCATGTTCTTTTCAATGTGAGTTGTGCACTTTCTTTTCCATGGTCCACGCACCATAATCAGATATAATCAGATATTTATCATCTATTTGCCGCAGGAGCTATCCTACGCCTCTGAACCATTCGGCCTCGCCCAGTCCCTTTCTTTGCTGTATTGTTAGTTTTCAGCTCAACTTTGTTGGATTAAGTCAACTGTTGAGGGCCATGCACCACTCGCTGCCTGCTTTCACTCAGAAAGGAGATCATGACAAGGGTGTCACTGTCAGATATTTATAGGTTTTAGATAACACGTTATTCATACCTGCTTAAGGAAAGATCTTCTATCTCAAAGTCAAAGATGCTTCTTGAAGACCTGTTTCCGAAGCTGTAAAACCGGTTAGCACATACGCAATCATATGCACAACAAAATAATGTTCTTTAAGTAAAATTATCTATGCTCTAATTAAGTGTTCTACAAACGATACACCATAGTTTCTCCAAATGACTCAAGTAATGAATATCAATTTTGTCAAAACAATAGTCAATATATTTACGTAAACAAAATATTCATGTAGGATACGCACAATACATATGTTTCTAACAGAAGCACATTTTTTGTCTAGAATTTAAAATAATTATCAACTTACAAGTGCAAAAAAAAAAATACTCCATGCATAGCAGTACGCTTATACAAAACTAGAAATTGGAACAGATATGATATTACTTAATCAGCATTGAAATAATTTCCTTATATATTTTGTGCTTTAATAGTTCTATAATGTACTTCCTTGAACTGTAGAAGTGCAAAGTCCATATTCACCCCCTAGGTAATAATCATGGATAACATTATACACCTAAGAGCTACTCCCTCCGATCGGAAATAACTGTCGGTGATTTTGTGCTAACTTAGTACAAAGTTTGTACTAAGTCACCGACAGTTATTTCCGATCAGAGAGAGTATATGATACTAACGTTAGCCACTGGATGTACAAAAATGAACGCTTCGTATTAATTTGGAAGCATTTGAAAACATCACTTTTTATCTTCAGTTAAAACAATAACTTTGGGACCACAAATCCTGATCAGAGAGGGACAGCTCTGGTTGATTATCACTATAACTAGCCGTCCCGTGCCTATGCATTTCCTTCAGGATTCCAAGTTCTAGCAGCCATGGTCATGGAGCTTACGCTTTTGTTCTCCCTTCTATTCCTCTCATGTCTGCACGGTGTGAGTTCTGATTCGCGTTACTTCACCTCGATGTTTTCCTTCGGAGACTCCTATATCGACACCGGCAACTTCGTGATCATGTCTACTCCGGCGGGCCCTGTGTGGCAGGACAAGCCTCCTTATGGCATGACCTTCTTTGGCCACCCTGCTGGCCGCATCAGTGACGGGAGAGTCATTGTGGATTTCATCTGTGAGTTGTGCCAATTTTTCTGAAAATTTGACAGCTTGGCATGTACTTAGTTTTTTTGAAATTAAGTATCCGTGCACATTTTGCAAGAACCAGCGCAATTTTGGTGGATTTTTTTGTGAATTCAAAAGAAGTGGTGGATTTTTAAACTTGTGGCACAATTGAGATGGTTTTATTGTCATTTACTGACACCTGTCCTTCCCATGCATGGTTGCAGCCGAGCAGTTTGGGCTCCCTCTTCTTCGAGCCTTCCTGCAGAATAGCTCAGACGTCTCCAAAGGCGTAAATTTTGCAGTAGGTAGTGCAACGGCGATCGACGTTGGCTTCTATGAGAGGAACAAACTTGTTCGGTATAAGCTTCTGAACAACTCCCTGGACGTGCAACTGGGTTGGTTCGAGGAGCTCAAGCCTTCGATTTGCAACACTAGAAAAGGTCGGTGAGGTGTTCACGATTATACTATCGCATAGTTCTGGAATTCTGGTAGTGCTTAATTCCTATCAGTTATATACTGAACAACTGGTTTGTACAAACAGGGGGCAGAGATTGCTTCAGTAAAACCCTCTTCTTCGTTGGGGAGTTCGGAGTGAATGATTACAACTTCTTATGGAGTGCGGGGAAGACCGAGGACGAAGTGAGGTGTTATGTACCCAAAGTTGTGAATAAAATTGCCATGACCGTGGAGGTATATATATGTTGGGCAGTTTCTACAATTTTTGTGTTTTGCTGTTAGATTAGTACTAAAAGAATAATCAGGTTCGAGGAAGAATTTGCTAGCGCAAGCTTGAGTCGTGTAAAGCGTCAGTGAAAAAAAACCCCCACCTAACCCGTGCTCTCGCCCCCCCGAGGGCGACGGGCACGGCGACCACCTCCCCGGCGCTCCTCCCCCTCCCCTCTGCTCCTCCCCGTCGCCGCCGCCGGCAGAGATCGCCGGGCGAAGCCCGGCCGACGCCGGCGGCGGCGGCCCTTCTTTCCCCGCGGCGTGGAGGTCCGGTCGGGGCCCGTCCTCCCATGGCGGCGGTGCACTTCGGGCGACGCAGGTCCGGCGCGGCCGGGTGGCGGAGGCGCGGCGACGCTGCGCGGTGGTGCGCGCGGCGGGGCCCTGGCGGCGGTAGCTTCCCGGCGGTTTCCTCGCCCAGAGTTGGTCGGCCTGGGCCCAGATGGGCTTGGGCGGGCCCAGATGGGCTTGGACGGGCTGGGATGCCGTGTCTGCAGGGGCTTTCTGGAGGTGATGGTGACGACTAGCTAGGGCAGAGATGGTGGTGTAGCCTGCGCGTTGCAGCAGGACAGCCGGTGCTTTACGGGCCCCTGTGGGCTCGGCCGGGCCAGTGTGGGCCTGGTGTGACCCTGCTGCCCTGTCCGGTCGGCGACCACCTCTCGGTGGTGGAGGCGGGTTCCTCCCGTGCGGCTGCGGAGCTACTGTCTCGTGCCCCGGCGATGTTGTGTTCCTTTACCTCTTGGGTCACGCGCCGGTGTTCACGAAGCAACTGATGATGGCGACTCCAAGACCGTGGTGGCGCAAGTTAGTGGATGGCGAGGATAGGTGGTAGTGCTCCGATGTCCCAGGGTTTTTTGTGTGACGGGGGCGGGAGAAATCCCTGTCAGTGGTCTGGCCCTGACGCGGTGTTGCCTGCGGGTGACACCTTCCTTCCTGGAGGGCGTCGAGGGAATCCCCTGTCCACTACACCCTACGTACCGGGGGAAACCCTAGGACCGTGGTTCGGGCAGCAGCGCCGTGTCAACGGCGTTTTCCTTCTTGAAGGTGCTGCTTGGTACGGGGCGCCTCGGAGTACTTGAAGCGCGGTGGGAAAAGATGGAGGGCGCAACGGTTGCGGGTCATCATTGTTGTGTAGCTTCGCCTTTGTTTCCATTTCTTTTCTTTTTGGGCATGTTCTTTTGCTGCTGCCCCAGCATTTTCTTATGTTCAAACTGTTGTATCGGTGTGGTTGCTATATTAATATAGCGGGGCGAAAGCCTGTTTCGGTGGATTAGTACTAAAACATTTGCACCAGAACGCACAGATGGCAAAGGTTTATCTTATGATACGATACATTGGGCACATGACTTGACTATAATACACATGACTTGACTATAACATTTGCACCGCTGCAGAGGCTCATCAACGAAGGCGCTGTATATATTGTGGTGCCGGGGAATCCACCAAGCGGGTGCTCGCCCATCATACTCACCCTCCGCTCATCGAGCCTCAACAAGACGGAGGACTACGACCACTTGGGCTGCCTAAGCGACATCAACCGCGTGGCCAGGAACCACAACTCCTTGCTCCGTACGGTGATTGTCGCGCTCAGGGTCAAGTACCCGCACGCCAGGATCATCTTTGCCGACTTCTACAAACCGATCATCTCAATCTTAGAAAACACAAATCGTTTTGGTAAGATGTAGTCGAGATTTTCGTCGCTCGGTACCTCACGCTCTGTTTGAACATTATCTCTAGGCCAGGTCACTGCGCTGCCTGAATATCTTGCGATACACAGGAGTTGCCGGCACTGACGCTCTCCGGGCTTGCTGCGGAGGCGGCGGCGAGTACAATTGGAACGCTAGTGCAGTTTGCGGCATGCCAGGGGTGACTGCCTGCAAGGACCCTTCGGCATTTGTGAGCTGGGACGGGCTTCACTACACGGAGGCCACCAACCGGTGCATCGCCAAGGGGTGGCTCTACGGTCCATTTGCCGATCCGCCCATACTCAGTGCAGTTTACCACTAGCTAATTTGACAGAAAAACTTGAAGAAAACGTACTCCCTCCGACCCATATTACTCTTCGCTAATACGGATGTATCTACTACTTAAATGTGTCTAGATACATCTACTTTAGCGAAGATTATTATGGGTCGGAGGGAGTACTATTACACGCAACGCGAGGAGTGTGCGAATACGATTAACCACTTGTAAAGGAATCAATAGAAGTCAACGTCAATATAATTGCGTTGATATTGGAATCAAAACGAATTGTTTTTTGGTGGTGCAGAGAATTGAAACGATCTGACTTCTGAGGCAAATTACCAAAGATAATAGCAGCAACCATAGTGAGGAGGAAAACTGCCAACATTGTTTAAACCATCCGATCTAGACTTGGGGATTCCTGCCAATCGGATGTTGCTGGTAGAGTAGATAAAGGCCTACGCATAACCATGATACTAGACCGACAGCCTGTCAGCATAACAAAAGTCCAAGGAGGCGAGCCTTATTAAATTACTGAACTATTAGCTAGTATTTCCACCAAGCATGGTTCGAAAAAAAGAGGTATTGATCACAAAGCATCTTACTATCCACTATCGAGTTACATTTTCTTTACGAATCCCCATTATTTCACTTAATATTTAAGCCATAGATGATGATAATACATAACCAGAAAAAATACATGAAAAATATAACAATGCAAGAGGTAAAATACGCAAACACACAAACCATCACGCGTCCACATACATGTATATCAAGCCTCGGCGTAGAGGTGAGCTGAGAGCTTGGGCTCCACGACGACCTCTAACGGGAACTTGCGCGACGTGGAGATCCCATATTTCTCCTCCATGTTGAGCTCCTCTGTTAGCATGCCATCGGGGAGCCTCCAGTCAAAGCCGTGCAACATGTTAGCGAGGCTCACCTGGATCACCTTTAGTCCAAGGCTGTACCCAGGGCACATCCGTCGGCCAGAGCCCATAGGCAGCAGCTCAAAGTCCCGTCCCTTGATGTCGATTTTGCTACCGAGAAACCTCTCCGGCACAAACTCCTCTGGTGCATCCCACAACGCCGGGTCACGGCCGATGGACCACACGTTAACCATCACGCGCGTGCCAACGGGGATGTCGTAGCCACCAACGGACACGTCCTCACGGGACAAGCGAGCCAACAGCGGCGTAACCGGGTGCAGTCGCATAGTTTCTTTGACAATAGCCTCCACGTAGGGGAGACTCGAGATGTCTTTCTCAGTCACCCAACAGCCTCGCCCCACCACACGGTCCAGCTCCTTCATGGCCTGCGCTAACACCTGAGGCTTTTTGAGGATCTCCGACATTGCCCATTCAACCGTCATGGCTGAGCTCTCGGTGCCGCCGGCAATGAGGTCCTAGGATCCGAATTGAGGATTAGATACTTTTATGCAATCAGTGGTTCAGATGAATTATCGATTGGTTATAAATACAACTTTGACTGACTCAATGCTTCTAAACTTGACAAATGGTGCAATGGACTTGTATTTACTTGGTTTCCTAAAAATATTGTGACGTTTCACATTTTTATATATTTAGTATTAAAACACTATTTGAAATAGCTTTACATAATAGCTAGCGATAGGTACCATAGCTATAGCTTGTACCTCGTAGCGAAGCAAAAAAAAAGTGATTTAAAACCTTGACTCAAACTTTACAAGAAACAGCTACTCACGAAGTCTACACACATGCACAATTAAATTTATTTTTCTGCAATGTTTGCATATCTACTCCACTGAATTAACGGCCAAATTAAGGTTGTTTTACTACTGAATAATTAACGGCCTGGAACTGAAACATGGACGGACGGACGGACATACCTGAATGAAAGCCTTGATGCCATTATTTCACTTAATATTTAAGCCATAGATGATGATAATACATAACCAGAAAAAATACATGAAAAATATAACAATGCAAGAGGTAAAATACGCAAACACACAAACCATCATGCGTCCACATACATGTATATCAAGCCTCGGCGTAGAGGTGAGCTGAGAGCTTGGGCTCCATGACGACCTCTAGCGGGAACTTGCGCGGCGTGGAGATCCCATATTTCTCCTCCATGTTGAGCTCCTCTGTTGCCATGCCATCGGGGAGCCTCCAGTCAAAGCCGTGCAACATGTTAGCGAGGCTCACCTGGATCACCTTTAGTCCAAGGCTGTACCCAGGGCACATCCGTCGGCCAGAGCCCATAGGCAGCAGCTCAAAGTCCCGTCCCTTGACGTCGATTTTGCTACCGAGAAACCTCTCCGGCACAAACTCCTCTGATGCATCCCACAACGCCGGGTCACGGCCGATGGACCACACGTTAACCATCACGCGCGTGCCAATGGGGATGTCGTAGCCACCAACGGACACGTCCTCACGGGACAAGCGAGCCAACAACGGCGTAACCGGGTGCAGTCGCATAGTTTCTTTGACAATAGCCTCCACGTAGGGGAGACTCGAGATGTCTTTCTCAGTCACCCAACAGCCTCGCCCCACCACACGGTCCAGCTCCTTCGTGGCCTGCGCTAACACCTGAGGCTTTTTGAGGATCTCCGACATTGCCCATTCAACCGTCATGGCTGAGCTCTCGGTGCCGCCGGCAATGAGGTCCTAGGATCCGAATTGAGGATTAGATAGTTTTATGCAATCAGTGGTTCAGATGAATTATCGATTGGTTATAAATACAACTTTGACTGATTCAATGCTTCTAAACTTGACAAATGGTGCAATGGACTTGTATTTACTTGGTTTTCTAAAAATATTGTGACGTTTCACATTTTTATATATTTAGTATTAAAACACTATCTGAAATAGCTTTACATAATAGCTAGCGATAGGTACCATAGCTATAGCTTGTACCTCGTAGCGAAGCAAAAAAAAAAGTGATTTAAAACCTTGACTCAAACTATACAAGAAACAGCTACTTACGAAATCTACACACATGCACAATTAAATTTATTTTTCTGCAATGTTTGCATATCTACTCCACTGAATTAACGGCCAAATTAAGGTTGTTTTACTACTGAATAATTAACGGCCTGGAACTGAAACATGGACGGACGGACGGACATACCTGAATGAAAGCCTTGATGCCATCCCGGCTGATGGGTACCTCAAGATTAGGGTCGCTGGCTATCTCCAGCAGCACGTCCACCATGTCCTTGGCAACGAAGCTCTCCCCCTGGAGGTGGCGTCGCCCGGTGTGCTCGTCCAGGACATGTTCGAGGAACCGATCGAACATCTTGCTCAGCTTCTTCATCCTCTTGATGTACCCCTGCAGGTCCATCCAGTCAAGCCACGGGATGGAGTCGCCGATGTTGAACACGCCATTGAGCAGGAACCACTCGTCGATCATCCACTTGCACTCTTCCTGCGTCGTTCCGGGGTTCCCTTGGTTTGTGGCCTCCTTGCGGTGGTACTTCTTGCCCAGCACCATGCGGGTGATCACGTTGAGGCTCAAGGTGGACAGGTAGTCCTTGAGCTGCACGACGCGCCCGGAGGCCTCGTGCAGATCTCGCAAGAGTACGCGCATCTCCTCGTTGCGGATGTACTCGTACGACTCCAGCCGCTTGGCGCTGAAGAGCTCGGTGATGCATATCTTGCGCGCCTGGCGCCAGTAGGCACCGTACGGGGACCACGCGATGTCGCTGTAGTTGTAGTTTGCGTACTTGCCGGCGGCCATCTTGGGCCGGTCGATGAATACGACGTCGTGGGTCTTTAGAAAGAACTTGGCCATCTCGGCCGATGAGCCGATGACGACGTGGAACGAACCGAATCGGAGGCACATGAGAGGGCCGTACATCTTGGAAAGCGCGTGGATGGAGTGGTGCGGGAGGGCGCTCATGAGGTTGAGGTTGCCGATGATCGGCCATGGCTTAGGTCCAGGCGGGAGCCTGTATGTGCGGCGGCCACCACGACGGAGAAGCGTTGTGAGGAAGAGCATGGTGGCAAGCACGACGGCGCAGAAGGGAACCCATGGTGGTAGCTCCATTGGGACTTGGGAGCCGGTGGTGATTCTTGGGTACTGAAGTCCATTTCTTAAGTGGCTAGCTAAGAGGGGGTGACCGCTCACAGGCCATGATAGATGGATTTGTTATTTCATTAACAGGGAAGAGCCTAACACCACTTGTTATGTTAGAAAGATAAAAATATGGTTAAAAAGTTGCGCACTTATAAACTGAAGAAACTAAGCATAGATGAGGATCAACTAAATGACATATGGATCCTAAAAAAAATATGATAGATGGAAATTATATAAATAACTAGACGACTATTGAGTCTAAACGAACTAGATTCCCAGGCTAGTTTCAAATATTGCAAGTGACACGGTCGAATGTCAACTGTTCTCCTATATTATATGGTTCGATTGCTTACTGGCTCTACCTCATTGAAATTATAAAAAAATGTGAGGTAGTGGTGCTAGTTGGCAGTGCCTTGTCACCTTGTTTGGAGGCTTCAATCTATACGTTTGTCGTAAGGCTTTTGCCAGTTTTTTGTTGAATAAATAAAATCAAGACCGTATGTATCACTTCAGAGGCTGGGGTACTCTCCGTTTTCGAAAAAAAATGATGCTTGAGGTTGACTTGAAGGAGCAGCAAAGAATTGATGGCCTATTAGGGAGCTTATGGATAACCTATTTGGGTCTTGCTATTGATGGCCTCTTTGGTAGCTCCATGGAGACTTAGCAGTCGGAGGCTATTTTCTAGATACCTAACGTCTTATTAGAGCAACTCTAGCAACTCTTACAGAAGTTTATATTCCCTCCGTCCCAAATTATACTGCATATAACTTCTGTTCAAAGTCAAATTTTATTAATTTGATCAAATATATAACAAAACATATCAACTTCTACAGTCCTAAATTAATGTCATTAGAATTATCGTGAAATATTCTTTCATATTATATACATGTGGCATCATGGATGTCACTATTTTTTGCTATATACTTAGTCAAATTTTATAAGACTTGACTTTGGCTAAACATTACACGCAAAATATTTTGGGACATAAAAGTGTTTTGCGGTATACCGTGAAATATGTCTTCTGGAACAGATACGGAAAAAAATTCCTTGGATGCAAACTTTTCCTACATGGGGCCCACTAAACAGCAAGTTTTTCGTTTACCTTTTTATTATCTCTTTTCTCCCTAACCCTCCCACTCCCCTTCTTCCTCCCACCTGCGCCTCCCACCAACACCGGCCGATTGAACCGCGCAACGGCCACACCGACTGCCTGCACCACCCTAGCCGCTTGTTCCGCCCACAACCCACGTCCAGCCTCACCGCTCCCGGCCAAGATACGTGCGAACTCGCTCCTCTTGCAGAGCCTGGTACGCCAGAACAAGATGGGGGTTCGGCTAAGATACTTGCCATCCGTCAAAAAGAGATGGGGGAGCTTGTCTTCGCTGGAATTTGACTAGGCGTCACCGGGATTTGGCCAAGGTTCCTCGGAATGTGGAGGGTTTGGCAGCAATGTGGCACCGTTCCTACTTGAAATTCCCTCCGGCAAATCCTCTAGTTGTTCATGTTAAACTCAAAAAACTAACCCCAGTACTGGGAATAAGTGTTATGAGCGCCCGTTTTTACGGTTTACAAATTTTTTTTGGCCTGTTTTACGGGATGAGCGGGACAATTTTTCCTCGTTGACGGGATCTTCTAAAACTGTTATTAAGTGGCTGGCTAAGAGATGACTAAGCGAATGATCAACCGCTCACATGCCATGTCAGGTGGAGTTTCCACAAATTACAATTGGCCAAAAGACTCAAATGTTATGAGTCATGAGTAATAATAGACGAGAAATTATATGATAACCATACTTTCTGGCCTACAAAAACTACTCTCGGGTCAGTTTTTTCCTAAAAGTTGTGAGCATCACACACATGATGACCAACATGTCGTCTGCCTTATGTTATACTAGTAAGTTTGCACATGCAATGCACGTCTCAGCTATTATAAGCGAAATATTATGGAAAAAACAAATGCTCCAAACAAATAGAACAAGTAATGTTCTTTTCAGAGAAACACCTAGTTCTAGTCATGGATCGTACGAGTCAAACATGCATTCACAGTTCATCAATGAAAGACTGGACTCACCGAGCTTGAAGAGTAACAGAGCCATCGTATACGCCTCATATTCAGATGTAAGCCATGGTTTTCGGGTTTGCCACTCCAGGATAAAATTCATGGTCTATACTGCAAGCTAAACTCCTCATACCCATCAGGAAGCACGAGCTTGGTCAACAGATCAAAGTCATGGTTTCCGAGTTTGTCACTGCAGGATCACACACAGAGTTAGCATAAAAGTTTTCTTCAGTACACGAAAAAATTGAAAGTTCTGTACTGCTCTGTAGTAATGTTCTGTTACCTGACGTATATTGCACAACCGCCAACTTCTCGTGCCACGGCGTGGTATTCGCTATCGGGTGGACGCTCTCTCAACACCAAAGGGAGATTAGAAGTTCAGACATTAGATGATTGATAGAAGCATGAGATCACAAGAAAATAGTAGATATTTTTACTCACATAGAACATGTCCCAGTCTGGCTGCATGAACTCTCCAGGGAAAACGGTGTTGTATGAGACAGATGCAATGTGTATGGTATGTGAAGCGGGATCTCTAGGCCAGAAATCATCGGAGGCTCTCACAACCGCACTTCTTTTTGAACTATAGCAAGGCCATGACCATGTAAATCACTAGTGATATGTTTTCAGCCAACCTTCTTTCCAGAAAATATTTCAGACAATATGCACCGAACTATATCTATAGTTTCAGGAGCAAACTAGGCTTACCTGTATAAGTTATCAGGGTTGTGGCTCATGCAAGATATTATACCGCCGTCCCAGAAAATTCCGATCGATTGAAGCTTCTAGACTCTAGAGCCTGCCGATTTATACTTCCTATCCCAAAGCACTCTCCCATCATGACGACATGGCCAGTACCTAGTGCCGCGAGAATGTTTTGCAGATGTACTCTCATGCCGTCGATACCGGCAGACGCGACGCAGGAATGGAGCTCTTGTAGAAGCTCAATACTTTGTCAGGTTCCACAAGGCCAAGGCCGTTAGCTGCTAAATTATTGAAGGCCTCATAGGGTTTGTTCTTCTGAACTTCTTCGTGACGACACAGGGTATTGCATCTTTGGACTGGTAATGCTCTGCTCCACCCTTTTCCAAACTGCAAAACAAAAAAGAAATAAACTGAAAACCCGTGATCAAAACTGTTAGCTGAAACAATTGGGCTGCTGGTGCTAGCTGAACCGATTTGACTAGTACTAATGTTAGCTGAACCCATCAGTCTCCTGCTGAACTGTTGGGGCTAGCTGAATCGCTCGTCTCCTCCCTGTACTTTAATTTGCCGGTGGTCACTGGAGCACTAACCTGGAATCAGCAGCGACGTGAAATCTCCAGCGCGTCAGCATCGCCAATACCGTCAGGGCAGGGGACGACGTCGCGGTGACCCGTGTGGCGCAGGGAGAGGCTGTGGCCTTGGAGACGACGGTGTCAACCGTTGAGGATTCGCCTGGAGAAGAGGCGCCGGCATCTTGGCGTCCCAGGCGGCCGCATCTCGGCATCCCAGCCGATAGCGTCCCGAGGACGGGTGCGGCGCCGAGGGACCGAGGGAAATCGAGAAACAAGAGAGCAAGCGGCACAAACAAATCAACGCGGTTTGGGTTAGGGCCTGTGGTTCGGTACACCCTCTCGCCTAAAAAAACCAAAGAAATAAAGAGAAGAAAACCGGAGAGAAAAATAAAACCCGAAGAAAAACCAAGAACAACACAGCGACAGCCTGAAAAACCGGAAAACAAGGCTCCATCCTGGCAATTCCTATACTCCACCCAGGTCGACATGTACAGCGCGCCGCATACCCCACCCGGGTGTAGGCTGGCTGTTAGTGTTAGGGATGAGAGTTTACAGAGGAGGAAGAAGAGTTGACCAGATATGGAGAAGAAAGAGAAAAGACGACGGTCGGCAGGAACGACACTCGCTCGCCATGGACAGGTCCACGCTATGGCCGGTGGCGACGCGGCTCATCTCGGCGGCGTAGGTGGAGGTGAGGAATAACACTAGGATTTAGGGTGCGGGTGGGGGCCAGGTCAGGTGAGAAGTTCGTCGGTGACGAGGTTTAGGTTTCGGGTGTGGGGGCTCATCGGTGCTGGAGTCGGAGGAGGTTAGAGGGAGGGCCGGGGCGGCAGACGACCGGTGGAGACAGTGGCTCGAGCAGGACGGGGTGCGCGAGGCGGCGCGAGAATAACGACAACCGCGGGTGGCGGGGGCGGCTCAGGCCAGCGGTGGCAGTGTCGTGGGGAAGGGGGAGTTGACGGGGAGAAAAAAGAAAGAAAGGCAACGGCGGTGACGTTTTGCTCCCGGAGGAAGAAGAAGTAGGGAGAAAGAAGAAAGAGGACGTGGGCTAGCCCACTAGGGATGTACGACGCCTGTTCGGGGTCAACCAGGGTGACGTACATGCGTCCCCTCCATCCTATCCATCGTTAGTAAGAGCGCCATGATACGTTGCAAACATATCTATAATTTTTTATGCTCCACCAATTGCTTTATGTTTTGTTTACACTTGGTGTCATTTTATGCATTTTCTGGAACTAACCTATTAACAAGATGCCACAATGCCAGTTCCTGTTTTCTGTTATTTTTGTATTTCAGAAAATTTGTACAGAAAATATTCTCGGAATTGGACGAAATGAAGCCCGAAGTCCCTATTTTGCTGTCACGTATACGAAGTCCAAAGAAGAGACGGAGGATGGCACCGAGGCAGCCACACCATGTGGTGGCACGCACCCGGGCTGTGCCTGGCCATGGTGTGAGCCCCTCGGGCGCCCACCGATATCGCCCTTCCGCCTATATATTGCCTCGAACACGAAAACTCTAAATGAATCGACCTCGATCCACGAAAAGTTCCGCAGCGCCGCCGCCATCGAAGACAAGTTTCGGGGGACAGAAGTCTCTGTTCCAGCACCCTGTCGGGACGGAGAATTGCCCCCGGAGCCATCTCCATCGATTCCACCGCCATCTTCATCACCGTTGCTGACTTCCATGATGAGGAGGGAGTAGTTCTCCTCCGAGGCTAAGGGGTCTACCGGTAGCTATGTGGTTTATCTCTCTCTCTCTCTCTCTCTCTCTCTCTCTCTCTCTCTCTCTCTCCCTCTCCCATGGTGTCATCTTTATATGATCATATGATACGTCTCAAACGTATCTATAATTTTTGATGCTCTATGCTTGTTTTTATACCATTTGCTTAGTGTTTCGTTACACTTCGTGGCATTTTTATGCATTTTCTGGAACTAACCTATTAACGAGATACCATAGTGCCAGTCCCTGTTTTCTGCTGTTTTTGTGTTTCAGAAAAGTTACACAGGAAATATTCTCAGAATTGGACGAAACAAAAGCCAAACATCCAGAAATTTACCGAAGCTTCCAGAGAACCGAAGAGGAGACGGAGTGGGGCCACGAGGGGCCCACACAACAGGGCGGCGCAGCCCAGGCCCTGGCCGCGCCCCCTATGTGTGAGGCCGCCTCGGTCTACTTCTGACGATGCCCCTTCGCCTATAAAGACCCCCCCCCCGACGGGAAAAACCTAAGTACCCGATCACTTTTCTAGAAACACATCATGATCCGCCGCCGTCATCGACCCGAGATCGGGAGGGTCCAAAAGCTCTTCCTGGCACCCTGCCGGAGAGGGGAATCGCCACCGGAGGTCTTCTTCATCGTCATGCTTGCCTCCGACGCGATGAGTGAGTAGTCTACCTTGGACTATGGGTCTATAGCAGTAGCTAGATGGTTGTCTTCTCCACTATGTGCTTCATGTTTAGATCTCGTGAGCTGCCTTACATGATCGAGATCACCGTTATGTAATTCTACATGTTGTGTTTGTTGGGATCCGATGAATATTGGTGTTATGATTGAGTTGATGTGCTGAATATTATCTTATGTTATCTCTATATTGTTTATAATCTTGCATGCTCTCCGTTGTTAGTAGCTATCTTGGCCGAGTAGATACTAGTGACTCCAAGAGGGGGTATTTATGCTCGATAGTTGGGTTCATGCCTCTATTTAATCTGGGGGAGTGACAGAAACCTCTAAGGTTGTAGATGTGTTGTTGCCACTAGGGAGAAAACAACATTCATATGTCCAAGGACATATGCTTTGTTTACATTACACACTTTGCTTAATGCAGTTATCTGTTGTTCGCAACTTAATACTTGTGGAGTTCTCGGATTGATTCTCCGCGAGTGGATTATTAGTCATAGATGCAGTTGGATGGTGGTCTATGTATCTTGTTGTAATGCCCAGAGTAAATCTCATAGTGATCCTCTCGACTTAGCACGTTATCTTTATTTTATCAATTGCCCAACTGTAATTTGTTTACCCAGTATGTCGTTATTTTATCTTATGGAGAGACACCACTAAGTGTAACGAAACAATAGGCAAATGGTGTACAAACAATCATGGAGCATCAAAAATTATAGATACGTTGGAGACGTATCAAGCATCCCCAAGCTTAACTCCTGCTCGTCCTCGAGTAGGTAAGTGATAACAAAGAATAATTTTTGAGGTGACATGCACCTACACAATCTTGATCATATATGTAAGCATTTGTGAGCTGGGATCATAAGAACTTAAAACATGGGCATGAAGATATAATCATGACAATAAGAACTTAGCAACCATGTTGTAAACATGCAAATGAACACAAACAAAAGATCATGATAATGAAACAATGAAAGTCAAACGTGTGTTCAAATCATAAGGAAAAACATACAAAAGGTTTTCAACTTGTCCTTCATGGAGAGCAAAACATAAATGCATAGGACACCTTCAAGTTTAAGAGGGCGACTAGATACAAATAATTTAAGAACAAGTGAAACCAATCATCATGAATCAATCAATGAACTTTGGGACAATGCATATCACACTAAGAATGACAACTATGCTCTCTTAATGGTGCATAAAGAAAGAAGGTGGTGACTCAACATAAAAGTAAAAGAAAGGCCCTTCGCAGAGGGAAGCAGTGATTGCAAGTTTTATAACCTTCAAAAATTATGGTACTTACCGGCTTTGAGCTCTCATTGCCCCCATCATAAGCATCTTGAATGGTTAAAGTTAATGCGAGAACAATTATGATGCATATGCTTGATAAATCATAAGTTGAAGACCTCGTGCCCCGTGAATACGAGTACCCAAACCTCATGCTACTTTACTTAGAGTCCCAAGCAAGGCTCTTGTCATTGTAAGTATATGCATATCATTGAGAACCGCCAATGGGGTACCTCCGTGCCCGATGACATGGAACAAGCCCACACCAAAATGACGGGACAAGCAGACAATGAACACCTCGACATCTCTTTTATTTGCCTTTTATTTAGCTTTTTATTGTGAGATGCGTCGTCGAATGTTCACCATGGGTATGCTGCAAATTTCCACCATGAATTATGCATGGCTTAGATTGGCGGCCCGGCGTTTCCCTAACACATATACAAACTCCATGATCCCCACAAGATTCCCAATTCATTTCACACCGCGGGCATCCATAGACAAAAGATCACGATATCAACTCAAATAAGAAGTGCAATGTTGAAAGCTTGCCCCATGACAGCATGGATGGGCTAGAATCCAACTTACAACTTGCAAGCTTAACAACTCAACATAAGAGACCACAATGTCAAATTTTGAAGAACATGAAAAAGTAAAGTGTGCCTTCCGGTTCGTGAGAGCTTTACTGACCGAATTTCGCATAACACTGGTAAGAGTTTAATTTGAAGAGAAAATAAAAGCAAGTCAAATTTACTTGGAATAGCAAATTGCTAGTAGGTATGTATGGTGGACACTTTGGAAAACTTTGGCTTTTAGGAATTGGATGCACGAGTAGAGCTCATACTCAGTACAAGGCGAGGGCTAGCAAAAGACTGGGAGCGACCAACTAAGAGAGCAATAATGGCCATAATCATGCAAAGCGACAAAGTGACATTAATAGAAGCATAAGATGGCATCAAAAGTCAAAAACTAAATGATCATGAAGGCTATTGGCGACTTTGTAAGAGTCTAACATGTGTGAGAATGCGCCAAGTCAACCCAGATAAAGCATCAAGGAGAAAACCAAAATAATGCTTCCATACAATAAAAACAACGCATGATTTTTTCAAAGGCTCATTAAGCAATCTCAGTTATTTGAGACAAGTCATGCTACAGCAAAAACACTAACACCTTGTTTGGATGTATGGAATTGGACCAGGAATCAGGAATTCCGGAATTCGGACCCGAATTCTGGCGTTTGGAGTGGCACGGAAAGTAGACCCAGAATTCGGCCCGAATTCCATAGAGGAGCTCCCGAATTCCATCATAGGCTGGGCTCGTTTCCGACCTCGTAGGGTCCGAAATTGCCTGGAAATCGCTTCGTCCTCGAGCGACACTGGTCGCGACTCCCTCGACAGCTACGCGGCGGCAGACAACACAGGTGAGCTCTGCGAGCTTCTCTCTCTCCTCCCTCCAACCTCCGACCTCCTCTCTCGTCTCCGCCGGCGGAACGGCGTCCTCCCTCGCCCCTCATCTCGCCCAGACCTCGCCCCTCATCTCGCCCAGACCTCGCCCGTCCCCATCCTCCCCCGCCCCTCTGCTAGCCCAAACCCTAGGTAGGTAGAGCGACGGTCGGGGGCTCCTGGTGGCGGTGGGAGGTAGAGCAGCAGCGGCGGGTGATCCCCTGGCCTCCTTCCCTGGCGGCAGTTCATCCCCTGTCCACCATAGCGTGGCATCCATGGCAGGTGAACAGTAATCCTGTTTTTTTTTCACTGAAGTTGCTTTGTTTCATTGTTTGTCTTGCAGATTACCAATAAGAGGTGCACAAAGCCACAATTGTACTGATTCATTTTTGTTTCAGCCCTCACCTCTCAATTGTACTTGCAGGCACTGGTTTAGTTTCGACGATGAAGCAGAGCAACAATGATGTATGTCAGCCATACAAGTTCCGGTTACAGGCACTTTGTGATTCTGACGGGAACACACGTTATTTATTTATGAACTTCCTAATGTTTCTTTATCTCCGCTCCTTTCTTCTGGTTCAGTTTTCTTTTGCATCTGCAAGTGTCTTGAACACTCCGTAGGCTACTAAGGTGGTGGCCAAAGCTATGTAGTTGCAGCACTTGCGTTCAGAAATGGAGTTTTAGAGTTCTACATCCTATATGAGAAGTTAGATAATTTGCGTTTGTTTTGTATGGTCTTTTCTGATATTGTAAAATGTATATATACGTATTATGACCATGAAGAGGTGTATGGCCAGCTTAGAATCATTTTGTTTGAAAATCGAGATTTTTATCCGCTTAGAATAAACACATGATGCCTTCAAGGTGTGTCAAGTACTTAAGCGGTATAAAATTAAAAATTTCATATTGTTGACTTCATAGTTAAAATCAATTTGTAGTAGTTGTGGTTCCGTAGACATGAAGAGAATATCAATAAACTTCCTATTCTCTAGGTTAGTGGAGAAATACAACCTCTGTTTCTAAATATGAACTCCACAAAGTCTTATATTTTGAAATAATATGCGAGAATGTGAATTTTCTATGGCAAGTGGCAATGCACGTGACTATTTATATATGTACACAACTTTATATTGTCCAAAATAAAAAAACATGCAATTCCATGATTTGTACATCCAAACAGGAATTGGAAATGGATACCACTTTGTAATTCCAACAACAAATTTCAAGCCATCCAAATAACAGAATTCAAATTGTAAGCCATTTCCTTTCTATCCCGAATTCAGAATTCCCATCCAATTCAATTCCAGAAATCATTTCTATGCATCCAAACAAAGCGTAAGCATACTATCAAAAAGACATCAAGCATGACATGAAAAAGCCTAAGCCGCAGTCTACACAAGCTCCTTCTTGTACCACTATTTTGCACAAAGCTTTTTCTCTTTTCCAACACCATTTGAAATTTTTATAAACACCTCTTTTGATGAAAACCAATAAAGATCAGAGGCAAAAATACACCTTGATGAAAATATATGACAAGGTCTGAACGCAAATCAAGGCGAAAACGAAAACCAAAAGCAGTAGCAGAAAAAGAAGAACACCCGGTGAAATTGTAAGAATGAAAAACGGAGTGTTCTTTGCAAATGAAAACGAGTACATCTCCTTCAAAGGAAATTTGTTGGGGTCCAACCATTTATTGCAGCAAACAAACAAACTAAACCAACTAAGAAAACTAAAACAACTGACGCTCCAAGAAAAACACATAGTGCATGAAGCAATAAAAATATAGTGTTTTGAAAGGTGACCTGATTTTTGCCGATGAAAAAGGGGTGGCTCGGGGGCATCCCCAAGCTTTGACGCTTGTACTTCTTGGATATTTTTTGGGGTGATGCATGGGCATCCCCAAGCTTGCGCTTTTGTCCATTCTTCAACTCATCTCATCATTCTCCAATCCCTACACTTAAAAACTTCCTTCATACAAAAATAAACACAATTCTATTAGCAACATTAGTGTAAGCATAACATATAATTAATCCTCTATTTGCTTCAGGTTTCAACTCAAAACCACCTCATATATAGTAGATACTACTATAGCAACCTCCCAAAAAGTTCCATGATCAAAAGAACTCAAAAGAAAGCGATAAAGTGGCAAACACAAATATTGGCAGAAATCTGTCAAAACTGAACAGCTGACAAAGGTCGAATTTTTGAGGGATTTTCTGTTGCTCAAATCAAAAAGTGTTCAACTAACAAAAGTTTGGATATAACCTGGGGCATATGCACAAGAAATCGCAGGTCCAAAAGATAAACAGAGAATTTTCACGAATTTTTACGGTGCAGCACCGAAAACAGTTTCAGGACAGCAACATCCCCAAATCTTTACCTCACTCAAATTAGAGGCTTCTCTTGGCACAAAAACGAAATAAACAAGATAAGGAGCGGTCATTACAGTAGTAATGACTTCCAAGACTCAAATAAAATAAAAAGTACTGAAAAGAAAACATTGGGTTATCTCCCAAGAGTGCTTTTCTTTAACGCCTTTGAGCTAGGCGCAGAAAATTGCGAATCAAGTAATATCAAGCGATGAAGCATCAAGCTCATAATTTGCTCTAAGAATAGAGTCAAAAAGTAATTTCTTTCTTTTCTTAGGGAAGTGTTCCATACCTTTCTTTAGTGGGAATTGATACTTGATAGTGCATTCCCTCATATCAATGATGGCACCTACAGTTCGAAGAAAGGGTCTTCCCAAAATAATAGGACATGAAGCATGGCATTCAACGTCCATAATAAGAAAATCAACGGGAACAAGGTTATTGTTAACCACAATAAGAACATCATTAATCCTTCCCAAAGGTTTCTTCTTAGCAACATCAGCAATAGGAACATCAAAATAATATTTTTCAAGCGGTGGTAAATCAAGCATGTCATAAATCTTTTGTAGGCATGATAAAAATACTAGCACCTAGATCACATAAAGCATGGCAATCATAACCATTAACATGCATATCAATGATGGATTCCCAACCATCTTCTAACTTCTTGGGAACAGAGGCTTTTTGCTTCAACTTTTCATCCCTAATCTTTATGAGAGCATTGGTAATATGCTTAGTAAAAGAAATATTTAAAGAACTAGCATTGGGAGTCAAAGCAAGCTTTTGCAAGAACAAAATTACTTCAGATATATTGCAGCCATCAACATCAAAATCATTAAAAGAAGTAGAGCTATCATCTCCTACGCTCCGAAAAATTTCAGTACTCTTTTGAGAAAAAGTTTTGGCAGTTTTAGGCTTTTTAACACAAGGAGTGGGAGTTTTCTCTACACCAATCAAAGTAAGAGGATTGCTACCAGTAGGAGCAACATCATTAGAGGTAGTAATGGTACATACCTTCATCTCTCTAGCCATCTCATCTTCTCTTTCCCACCTGGCATGCAATTCCGCTAACAATCTAATATTTTCATCAATTCCAACTTGAATAGCATTAGCGGTAGCAAAAACATTGTTCTCTTTCACATCATTAGGCAACACTTTTAATTTCAGAAGTTCAACATCATGAGCAAGGCTATCAACTTTAGAAGCAAGAATATCAATTTTGCCTAACTTTTCCTCAACAGACTTGTTAAAAGCAGTTTGCTTACCGATGAAGTCCTTGAGCATTGCCTCAAGCTCGGAGGGCGCGGCCCTAGTGTTGTTGTAGGAATTACCATAAGAGTTACCATAACCATTACCATTGGTAGAAGGATACGGCCTATAATTGTTACTAGCAAAATTGTTCCTATAAGCATTGTTGTTAAAATTATTGTTTCTAATGAAATTCACATCAACATGCTCTTCTTGAGCAACCAGAGAGGCTAAAGGAACATTATTAGGATCAACATGAGTCCTCTCATTAGCAAGCATAGCCATAATGGTATCAATCTTATCACTCAAGGAAGAGGTTTCCTCAATAGAATTTACCTTCTTACCTTGTGGAGCTCTCTCGATGTGCCATTCGGAATAATTTACCATCATGTTGTCGAGTAGCTTTGTTGCGGCGCCCAAGGTAAGGGACATAAAAGTGCCTCCAGTAGCTAAATCCAATAGGTTCCTTGAAGAAAAATTCAGTCCTGCATAAAAAGTTTGGATAATCATCCAAGTAGTCAGTCCATGAGTGGGGCAATTCTTTATCATAGATTTCATTCTTTCCCAAGCTTGAGCAACATGTTCATTATCGAACTGAGTAAACTTCATAATATTGCTACGCAGAGATATAATCTTAGTAGGAGGATAGTATCTACCAATAAAAGCATCCTTACACTTAGCCCATGAATCAATACTATTCTTAGTCAAAGACAGCAACCAATCTTTAGCTTTTCCTGTCAAAGAAAAAGGAAACAACTTGAGCTTAATAATATCACTTTCTACATACTTATATTTCTGCATCTCACATAGCTCAACAAAATTGTTGAGATGAGCTGCAGCATCTTCAGTACTAGCACCAGAAAATTGCTCTTTCATAACAAGGTTCAATAAAGCAGGCTTAATCTCATAAAAGTTTGCAGCAGGAGCAGGTGGTGCAATAGGAGTGCAGATAAAATCACTATTGTTTGTGCTAGTAAAGTCACACAACTTGGTGTTTTCAGGGTTGGCCATTTCAGCAAAACGAAAGTAAACAAGTAAAAACAACTACCAAGGATTCTAATTTTTTTGGGTTTTTGATATAAAGCAATGCAGGTAAAATAAATAAAGTAAAGCAAAACAATAAAACAAAGTAAAGGATGTGCGTGCGAAAACTCCCCTCGTAGAAGTCTTCCACTCTTCCCCGGCAACGGCGCCAGAAAATTGGCTGTTAGCGCATGGTTGACGTAGGAGAATGTAATTGATGTAGGAGCTTCTTATTCTTCAAGTCCTTGTCAACAGCACCAGAAGATTCCTTGTGCGTGGTAAATGACCAGCCAGTTGGGAACCCCAAGAGGAAGGTATGATGAGTATAGCAGCAGATTTTCCCTCAGTTAAGAAACCAAGGTTTATCGTTCAGGAGAAAAGCAGACAATGATGACTGAAGGTGATGCTTGCTAGTTTGCGACAGCTTCAGACAATTTATATATGGCGCCTCGTCCAAGCTTTGCTTGCTAGCTGCAATGCGGAACCTGCACACAAACAACCAAGTACTTTGTTCCCAACTTGCGATGAGGTTGTCAATCTCACCGGTTTGCTTGAAACAAAGGTTATGAGCGTATCGAGTGGAAAACAGTAGAGTATGCGAATAAAGTAAACAATGCGAGTAAAGTAAACATGTAATAGCAATATGATGGAAATAGGACTGGGATCCACAGTTCACTAGTGGTGTCTCTCCATAAGATAAATAACACATGCTGGGTAAACAAATTACAGTTGGGCAATTGATAGAATAGAGATAAACGTGATATGTCAAGAAGATCACTATGAGATTTACTCTGGGCATTACAACAAAATACATAGACCGCCATCCAACTGCATCTATGACTAATAATCCACTCCCGGGGATATCAATCCGAACACCCCATGAGTATTAAGTTGCGAACAACAGATAATTGCATTAAGCAAAGTGTGTAATGTAAACAAAGCATATGCCCTTGAGCATATGAATGTTGTTTTCTCCCTAGTAGCAACAGCACATCTACAACTTTAGAGGTTTCTGTCACTCCCCCAGGTTAAATAGAGGCATGAACCCACTATCGAGCATAAATACCCCCTCTTGGAGTCACTAGCAACTACTTGGCCAAGATAGCTACTAACAACGGAGAGCATGCAAGATCATAAACAACATAGAGATAACAAAAGATAATATTCAGTACAACAACTTAATCATAAACACCAATATTCATCAGATCCCAACAAACCAAACATGTAGAATTACATAACGGTGATCTCAATCATGTAGGGCAGCTCATGAGATCTAAACATGAAGCACATGGTGGAGAAGACAACCATCTAGCTACTGCTATGGACCCATAGTCCAAGGTAGACTACTCACTCATCGCTCCGGAGGCAAGCATGGCGATGAAGAAGACCTCCGGTGGCGATTCCCCTCTCCAGCAGGATGCCGGGAAGAGCTTTTGGACCCTCCCGATCTTCGGGTCGACGGCTTCGGCGGATCGCGATGTGTTCTGGAAAATTGATCGGGTACTTAGGTTTTTTCCGTCGGGGGCTCTTTATAGGCGAAGGGGCGATGTCAGAGGTGGGGACAGGGGCCCTCACCCTATGGCGGCGCGGCCAGGCCCCTGGCCGCGCGAGCCTGGCGGGGCCCTGGTGGCCCCCCTCCTACTCTCCTTCGGATCTCTAGAAGCTTCCGGGTAAAATAAGACTTCAGGAACTTGTTTCGTCCAATTCCGAGAATATTTCCTGTGTATCACTTCTGAAACACAAAAACAGCAGAAAACAGGGAACTGGCACTGTGGCAACTCGTTAATAGGTTAGTTCCGGAAAATGCATAAAAGTGCCACGAAGTGTAACGAAACAATAGGCAAATGGTGTAAAAACAAGCATGGAGCATCAAAAATTATAGATACGTTGGTGTAACGACCCGCCTTTTACTAAAGGCAAATCTCCTGTGTATCTGTGCCATTCCCTGGATCAGTAGATAGCACCACAGTACAAAATAAGTAATCATTGCAATAGCATCAATATTACAACGTAAATCTAGTTACATAGGTCTTCAACCTTACGAGTACCCAGCATAAAGCATAGTTGCAGTGAGCTTCCATCTTCATCACGTGCCACAGGCAGACGTGTTGGAATGTAGTCTCGAGATCCTACTCCTGGTTCCTTACTCGACAGTAAAACCTGCACGTTTGAATATGCAGCCCCAGAGGGGTCAGTACAATGATGTACTGGCAAATGACACATATTTGGTGGCATTTTTGTGAAAAGACTATACTACATGACATTTGGTTGGTGGATCTCAAAGGCTGATTTGCATAAAGCCAATTTTATCCTAAAATCCTTTTTAATACTTTCTTTCAACAAATTTTATTTTTCAAGGGTCAAGACAACCCCCATACACTACATACTGGCCGGTATGTAGTTCTGGGCGTAACTCAACAAAGTTTGGAACCTCAGGCACCACCACCCCTCAGAGTGTATGGTCCTTAGTTCCTGCCTAGGGTTTCTAGACAGATTTTAATAATTCAGAATCGGTGATGAGATTATTCCGTACATTCCATGTCTAGAGACTCAATTGTCCATAACCGAGGACACGGCTAATCGATTAGATTTAGACACCTTGCAAGGGTTGTGCACTTTCACCTTACGATTCATTTTATGCCCATACATAAAATGAAACGAGACCTTTTAGAAGGAGAGGGCAACTAACTGGCAAGATCCGCTCCCATCCTATAATTCATCTACCACCATCTTCTTGCACATAGTTGCACTCCCACATTCTAATCAGTCAAGACAGAGCCCATAATGTCATAAGGCTGCACTGGAAGTACGCTAAGCATGGAAGACATAGCCATCTCTTTATTCCTGGGTGGCCATCCACAAGTGTACGCCCAGGCAGCAACTACACGTAGTGTAGCCCCAGGTCGCCACTCAACACCACCTCCATCAACATACCAATCCACCCAGGTGTTTCATTTTAGTTGAAGTTATTAACTTTTCACAAAACACTTTTCGAGTGATCTTAGCATGGCATCAAAGTTAACAAAGTATTTAGCATCCTAACAGGAGGGTTTGAGGAATTTGCTATACACTACTAGGATCTAAGCATTTGATAAAACGGTTGAGTAAAACACCTATCATGCATACTACAAGAGGTGAATATACTAATGCATAATAAAATGGGTGAGAGATATGTGTGTCACTTGCCTTTTTGAAGAATACGATCTTTCCGCTTCTCTTAACTAAGCACGCAGCTCTTCGCACAAACTATAGCACAAGAAATAGCATACCATAAACAATCCATACAAACACAATCAACAAATCTAACAATTGAAAGGTGTTTGTTTAACAATTTAGATTTATTGAGATGTCATGATAGAAAGATATGGTAAAGGGTCACGATTTGTGAGATATGGATTTGAGAGCTTGGCTGGGGAAAGATCATTATGATTGGAGAGATGATTGGTCTAGGCAAATATATAATTGATGAAGTTTTTATGCTTTATCAAAGCATGAATGAGTTTCGGAAAAGCTCGTGTGAAATAGATCACAAAGGTGTGGGATAGTGCAACCACAATACTATTTGAATAAGTGTAACAACATTTATTCTTTAAATAGCATATATCACACTTAGGCACTAGGTTAGGTTTTAAGAATGCTTGAACTACTCAATTAGCACATTTTGCAAGTTGAATAGTTCAATACATGTGAACAAAACTAAGTAGGCATTGGATTGGGATGGTCAAGTGATTGGAAAAGATTGATCCTCCAAGATTACAATGTAGTGATGATAATCCTGGGCTTGGCATAGGCATGATTTGAGTTTAGAATAACTCATGTGAATATATTCACATAGGTATAGAATAGTGCAACAGAACACTACTGAATAAAGTGTGACAACACTTATTCATAATAGTATAAGTTACACATAGGATTGGGTGTGAATGATTGATATTTGAGGACATGGCTCAAATGGTTCATTGATCCACATGGTGTATAACACATACTATGGTATGGGTTATAACAACTCCACATTAATAGAACCTAAGTTTGAGATGAATTCATATTTCTACTCAAGTAGCACAATTGCAATTTGAATATATATGAATTAGACCAAGTATAATGAGTGAGATCTTTATGCTTCTTCAAAGCATATTGAATCTTGGAATATCTCATGTGGGTAAATCACATAAGAGACAAGATAGTGCAATAGCAATACTATTGAATAAGTGTGACAACAATTATTCTTAAATAGTATATATTACACTTAAGCTTAGGTTAGGATTCATGAATCAATGAGTTACTCAATTAACTCATTTGTTAATTGAATAGTTCTACACATGAAGTCAGGATCAAGTGGACAGAGGATTGAGTATAGGTAGATAACATTTGGGATTATGGTTCAAGGTTTCGATTGGGTACATGGAGTATTGGATAGGTGCTATAATGTCGATTAGATCAATATAGCAAGAATAGAATCTATGATTGAGATGTATCACACTTTACTCAAACAACACAATTGTAATTTGAATATGTGTGAACTAGACAAGATAGGTCTAAGTAGATATGATCTTGATCAAGATGTTGTTTAGATAACATTGATGATTAGGTATGATTATAGGATTCACTAAAGTAGAAAGGAATCATTGATTGAAATAGAAATAAGATTAATCCATATAGGAATACTCAAATTCTCATATTAGAATTTGAATAATTGTGAAGTGGTTCAAGAAATTATGGGAGTGATGCTACTGGATAGCTTGCAGTAATACAAGGTCACTGCAATTGGAATCACTCAAAAATAAGTTATAGAAATTGAATTATCACCGAAATAGTGATTTGGGTAAATTTGAATGCACAAAGTGTGTGCACGTATCAAATTTGGATTTTCTTGATCCTATGATGTTCTACAAGTTGAGAGGATTCCAAAGACTACAAATTTGTAATTTTTGGATTAACAGAACTAAAGATATGAATTAATTAGGTTAACAGAAGGTTTGATTCCAATTTGAAAATAGTTTCAAATTGAACCCATAAAATATAAGATTTTATGGTACTGCTGGATTCTAGACTTCCTAAGGATTCCAACGATATCTCATTTGTTATTTTCTGAGTTACAGATCAAAAGTTATGATTTTTCAAAGATTTGGATCAAATCAGGTTTCAAACTTCTATTTGATTTTCGTTTTAACCAGAAGCTGACACGTGGTCTAATCTGATTGGTCGATACCCTTTCGGGTGGATCACGTTTTACAGTCATTGGATCTTATTTGATATGAGTGGCCCAGATTAGGTGATACCCCTTCGGGTAAGTGATACGTTCTGATCCGTGAGATTGAGATCCGACGGTCGGGGTTAAAAGAAGAGGGCTCACCTGGGGAAGTTAGGGTTCCGGCGAGCTTTCTCCGGCGAGGCGGCTCGGGGTGGACGTCGTCGGTGTTTCGAAGGTTCCTGGACCACGGCGACTGTACGACGGGATTCGGGCTGAGGAGGTGAAGGCTTTAGGTTCGGAGAGGACCTCGGGTGCTTCCAGATGCGTCAGCGGGAGGTGGCTGGAGACGTGCGGTGCACTGGTGAGCTTCGGCCGTGGACGGGCTGCTCGGTTCCCTGCGATAAAATCAAATAGGAAGGGTCGGGGAGGTGCGCGAGTTCAAGGGAAAGAGAGAGGGACCGAAATCGGGCGGCGGGTGACCTCGTGCTCGTCGGAATCGTCGGTTTACTGTGACGGCAACAGCGGGCTCCAGCGAGCTATTTTGGCAGCCTGGGGGCGCGATTTGGAGAGGGAAGAAGGGGGAAATGGAGAGGAGAGTGAGGGCTATTTATAGACATGGGCGGGGTGTCGAATTAAGCAGGCAATAAATCGAATTGAAGAGGGGAGGGAGGAGTTAACAGTGGCAGTTTCGGGAGCTGGCAGGACCAAGGTTGAAGACGATCTGACAGGTGGGGTCCACGCGTCAGTGAGAGAGGGCGAGGGCCCGTACCGGTTCGGGAGGAGGTAGGTTGGGCTGCGGGCTTCTTTCTCTGCTGGGCCGAAACGGTGCCCCTTGGCCTTTTATTCTTTTCTCCTTTTCTTTCTCTTTTCCTTTTTTGGTTTTCCTGTTTTTATTTCTATCTTTTGCTAAAAAGCTTCAAATCAATTCAAACTTCCTTCATAAATTTTGTAAAATTCAAAATAGTCCTTTTAAAGCAGTGAACAACAAGTTTCCTAAATCAAACATGGTTTTGAGTAAAGCTTCATATGCATAGCATGAAAGTGTTGCTTGCATAAAAGAAATAGAATTAGGGCTTAGGAGATAGTTCTTTTAAAGAAAATATTTCACAGAATAATTGTTTGAAATCATCTTTCAAACTTAGTTTTGAAAATGTAATTCTTTATAAACATATTTGAAATGCATTCCTTGCAAGTAACTTGCATAGGTTTTGAAAGAAGAAAATAATATTTTGGACATTTGCTTTTCCTCAAAGAAGTTCTTCAGGAAATAAATAGAGGATTTAAAATAGTTTTCAATAAAGCTTTCAAATAAACTCAAAAAGTTTTAAATCCCTGTGAAATTCCAATCATCTCAAGCAATACAAAAGCGAATTTTTTTTTCCAAAATTTGACAAAATCTTGGGTCGTTACAGTTGGAGACGTATCAAGCATCCCCAAGCTTAACTCCTGCTCGTCCTCGAGTAGGTAAGTGATAACAAAAGAATAATTTTTGAGGTGACATGCACCTACACAGTCGTGATCATATATGTAAGCATTTGTGAGCTGGGATCATAAGAACTTAAAACATGGGCATGAAGATATAATCTTGACAATAAGAAACTTAGCAACCATGTTGTAAACATGCAAATGAACACAAACAAAAGATCATGAAAATGAAACAATGAAAGTCAAACGTGTGTTCCAATCATAAGGAAAAACATACAAATGGTTTTCAGCTTGTCCTTCAAAGAGAGCAAAACATAAATGCATAGGACACCTTCAAGTTTAAGAGGGCGACTAGATACAAATAATTTAAGAACAAGTGAAACCAACAATATGAGTCAATCAATGAACTTTGGGACAATGCATATCACACTAAGAATGACAACTATGCTCTCTTAATGGTGCATAAAGAAAGAAGGTGGTGACTCAACATAAAAGTAGAAGAAGGGCCCTTCGCAGAGGGAAGCAGTGATTGCAAGTTTTATAACCTACAAAAATTATGGTGCTTACCGGCTTTGAGCTCTCATTGCCCCCATCATAAGCATCTTGAATGGTTAAAGTTAATGCGAGAACAATTATGATGCATATGCTTGACAAATCATAAGTTGAAAACCTCGTGCCCCGTGAATACGAGTACCCAAACCTCATGCTACTTTACTTAGAGTCCCAAGCAAGGCTCTTGTCATTGTAAGTATATGCATATCATTGAGAACCGCCAATGGGGTACCTCCCTGCCCGATGACATGAAACAAGCCCACACCAAAATGACAGGACAAGCAGACATTGAACACCTCGACATCTCTTTTATTTGCCATTTGTTTAGCTTTTTATTGTGAGATGCGTCGTCGTATGTTCATCATGGGTATGCTGCAAATTTCCACCATGAATTATGCATGGCTTAGATTGGCGGCCCGGTGTTTCCCTAACACATATACAAACTCCATGATCCCCACAAGATTCCCAATTCATTTCACACCGCGGGCAGCCATAAACAAAAGATCACGATATCAACTCAATTAAGAAGTGCAATGTTGAAAGCTTGCCCATGACAGCATGGCTGGGCTAGAATCCAACTTACAACTTGCAAGCATAACAACTCAACATAAGAGACCACAATGTCAAATTTTTAAGAACAGGAAAAAGTAAAGTGTGCCTTCCGGTTCGTGAGAGCTTTACTGACCGAATTTCGCATAACACTGGTAAGAGTTTAATTTGAAGAGAAAATAAAAGCAAGTCAAATTTACTTGGAATAGCAAATTGCTAGTAGGTATGTATGGTGGACACTTTTGGAAAACTTTGGCTTTTAGGAGTTGGATGCACGAGTAGAGCTCATACTCAGTACAAGGCGAGGGCTAGCAAAAGACTGGGAGCGACCAACTAAGAGAGCAATAATGGCCATAATCATGCAAAGCGACAAAGCGACATTAAAAGAAGCATAAGATGGCATCAAAAGTCAAAAACTAAATGATCATGAAGCACTAGTGGGGACGGGGCCTCTAGTCCCGGCCCGTAAGGGGCTTTAGTCCCGGTTTGCAAACCGGGACCCCAGCCGCGGGACTAAAGGCTGAACCTTTAGTCCCGGCCCGCTTACCAGCCGGGACTGGAGGGTGTCCACGTGGGCACCTCGGAGCGAATCGGGGCCAGGACCTTTAGTCCCGGTTTGTAACACAGACCGGGACTAAAGGTCATCTGCAGATTTTTGTTTTTTGCTGTAGGGTTTTAGGGTTTAGGGGTTTTAGGGTTTTAGGTGGAGGATTAACGTGATGCCTCGTTTGGTGCCTTGGTGTTCGGGAATTAGTTTATGCATATATATAAGATTAACTTATCTTACAAGCGAGCATATATATACAATTATATGGAGATCAGAATTATCGGGACAAGAGCCCGTCTATTCGATTACATGGACCAACATTAGTAATGGCCCCTAGCTACACTAAATCGTCCTTTGTCGTCTATAGCTTCTATTCTCAGAAAGGTCGCCAGCTCCTCTGCAACAGCAATCGCGCGTTGCTCTGGTAGGTACTTCTCCCGCATGGCCGTGTACTATATAAGAAGAGGAGATGAATATGGATATCAATCATGATAACAAAGAATGACGAGTAAAAATAGAGGTGTGAATGTTTATTGCTTACATCGTATCTGTAATCCTTGTGCTCAGAGGTAAACGTGCGAATGGTCTCGCAAACATAGTATCCACATAGATGCGTCCCCCGTGACTGCTGGTCGCACTTTACGAGAATAGAATATATATAATCAAAATAATAATCTAGCATTACAAAAGTATTGAAAATAGAAGTATATCATACTACTACTTACCTGAGCCGCTCTAAAGGTCAGCTTCTCATGCCGGATACCGGGAGTCACGCACTTGAACCGCTTCCAAACCCTGCCCGACAAGGAAAATGATTTGCTAAGTTTTTCATTAATTGATATATCAGAAAATCATCGAAAGAGACCGATAGAGCGCAAGAATGATTGAAATTACCCTTGGAGCATGTCCTGCAGGCTTTGGAACTGTTCCAAGGGTCTCGATAATGGGTCGAAGGCATCAACTCTTCCCTTATCAATTTGAATGTCCAACAGAATCCAGTGGTAGCTGCACATGTATATATATATATGTGTCAGTAACTTATCAATTACACTTATAAGTGAATGGACACAACAGAGTAAGACCCTCACCTGAAGTTGTATGGAAACAGTATGTGGTCACAGAAATTTTGATCTGTTAGAAACCTTAGAAGGTTTTCCTCTGTCTCCTTGGGGTTATCAGTTAGCGTCTTTATATGTATTTTATCTGGGTCAATAAACCCAATATTTAGGATGTTCCTACTTTTACATTCCAGAATCTTCATTCTGCATAATAGAGTACAAGTCAGAACGGAACAAGTTATATGTAGACAATGAATTGAAATAACTGAACAAGTTATATGTAGACAACGAATTAAAAAACTTACAGACAATAGCAACTCATAAGCGATTTGTCGAGGGCGTCGGCATTGTACATCTGGAAGAGTTCATCAAAGTCGATATGGATGTCTTCGGGGCGGCCGTAGTACTCCCGTGGGACACGCGCCACGATCATCGTTCTCCCATTCTTTGATTCACTTAAGTACCATGTATGCAAGTAACGCATATTTGTTGGGAGATCATCAAACTTATCTTTGCTGACCAAAGGCGCTCCCATGACAAACTGTGGCTTAGGGGCTACCACAGCCTTGGGTACCACGTCGTCTTGGGAAGCCAGAATGACTTCAACCGGGATACCCCATTCATCCGCCCACTTCTTTGCTAATCCCAAATCTTGCCCCTGCACCAGAGAGGGAACATTCTCGGGTAACACCCTGAGGGGTGGGATCGACTGTTTGGCCTGTTGTCCAAGCTGAGGAACGTCTGATCTTATTTTGCTTGTAGTTGAACTTGATTTGCTCCCACTTGCACTTGCACTTGCACGTGACTTGCTCTTTTGCCCTTCCTTCTGCAATGTGCGTGTATAGTCGTCAGGCTTATGGTGTAAGTTATACTGTGATGGAAGGGTCATGAAGTATTTTGCATATGCTATTTGCTTCTCGGTGTATTCCGGGCGGGGCTCGGGTTCCTTCTTTTTCATCTGCGCCTCATAATGTTCCTTTGCTATCCTGGCGTTTTCCTCGTCGGTACGATCATAAGGTCTGATAGGAAGATTAGCATGAGGTACCTTTGGGAGGGGCGACAGTTTGCGCTTTGGGGAGCTCCGTCGCTTAGAACTCATGGACGGAGCGTTCTTGCTGGCACGCTTCCGCTTAGTATCCTTAGCGGGCGGCGGCGGAGACGGCCGACCCAAGTCTGGCGGCGGTGATCGAGATGGACTCGTGTTGTGGTGGCCGTCGTCATGTGGAGGGCTTGGAGGTGATGGAGGTGTAGGTGACCTGCGACGACTCGGAGGCGGTGTTGTCCTTGGGGCCGAGCCTGGAAGCTTGATGTAGTTCTTGTCCCATAGGATGACTCCACCCAGTACTTCTCTGAGTGTTCTCTCATCTTCGGGTCCAGCCATGTCGAGCTCCATATCATGAAACCCCGCCATGATTTCATCCACCCCGACTTTAGCAAAGCCAGCTGGAATCTCACGGCCATGCCAGCGTGCATCAGGGCCAGAAGGTAAAGCTTGTCCGACGGCCACCTTCATGGATATGTTCTTGAATTTCTGATGGAGTTCACATGATGTTGACTCCTTGATTCCATCCACAGGGTAGCCGGGACCGCCCTCTATCATTCTTCGTGCATCGTCGGGCGGGGCCTCAGATTCAGCCACGCTGCTTTTCCGCTTAGATGGGGCGCCGATAATATCGAGTCCAGGATCTTCCTGGCGCGCTACTCCTCTAAGCTCGTCAATCTGCTTCTGTTGCTCGTTAAGCCTGGCAAGCAACTGGTTGAACTTGTCATTCTCCTCATCCTGCTGTCGCTTCTTTGCTCTCGCCCGGCTTCTGTAAGTGTCTTGGTCTCTGGCAAACCCAAGCCACCACGGGTAAGAAGGACCGAAGCCTCGCGTTCGTCCTCCATGTTCGTCATTGCCGAGGACCAGTGTGAGCAAATCTTTCTCTCTATCTGCAGTGAACTGTCTTTTTCCCTCTTTAATTTCTTTCACTATCTTTTTCCAATTCTCCCTGGGTATCCTAAGACCGCCACTGCAGATGAGGTCCCCTGTTTCTTCGTCGTACGAACCACCATGCGCAAGGAACCAATTCCTTGCTCTCATTTCCCACTCATCACGGATGGGTTCAGGTACGATGCCTTTAGCTAGCAGATCTTGCTCTTTCTTATCCCACTTTGGGATGGCAGTCTCATAGCCCCCTGGCCCCAGCGTGTGGTGATATTTCTTCTTGTCGGCATTTTTCTTGTTCTTTTCTGATAATGCCTTGGCATCTTCTGACTGCTTGTACTCCTGAAATGCCTTCCAGTGATTCGCCTGCTTGGCTAGATACCCCTCGAATACTGGCACTTTCTTTGTCTTCAGATAGTCTTTCCATAGCTTCTTCTTCCAGCTACGGAACAGTTCGGCCATCTTCTTTAGAGTCCACTGCTTGACTTTGGCCCTCAGTTTTTTTGCGGCGTCTTCATTCTCACATTCTGGCAGGTTGAAATGTGACATGATATCATTCCAAAGATTATCTTTGTACCTTTCGGCGACATAGTCACTATCGGCTGCCCCTTTGCGCTTGTTCCACTCCCGAACGCTGATCGGGACGTGATCCCTAACGAGAACTCCGCATTGCTTCTTGAATGTGTCAGCAGCATTCTTAGGAAGCTTTGGTTCGCCCGTAGGCAATATCACCTCAAAGGTGTAATGCGTCCGTGCGTCCAACTTTTTAGTCGGGCCTCGTTTCGTAGCTTTGCTCGATGTGGAGGCCTAAGAGGGAGAAACATTCGTCAAATGAATGTATATGTATACAATATAGAGCTATCTCCAATATTTTTCACATATTACAAGTGATTGTCGAACTTCATATGTATACCTCGCCGGACTTTATTATTTCTCCACCGGCTTCTCCACCGGCTTCTCCATCAGTGGAGCTATCACCTTCTCCGTCATTGGAGCTATCTCCGGCCCCATCGGCTTCATCTTCGTGTCGATCAACCTCCATTCCATCTCCGGAGGGGTTTAGATATGACGACGGAGATTCTGCAGGTTCAACGTCGGGGGCGTCTTTGATTATATCTTCGATAAGTTCTTCCTCTTCGAGGTTCCTGCTATGTGGATCCATAGTTCTGCAAAAAACGAACATTTGATTAACTAATAAACTAACAAACTATATATGATGCAAAATAATTCTATTCTAACTAAATAACTCTATTCTAACTAAATAACTATTCTAACTAAAATAACTCTATTCTAACTAAATAATTCTATTCTAACTAAAATAATTCTATTCTAACTAAATAACTCTATTCTAACTAAATAACTATTCTAACTAAAATAACTCTATTCTAACTAAAATAATTCTATTCTAACTAAAATAATTCTATTCTAATTAAATAACTCTATTCTAATTAAATAACTCTATTCTAACTAAAATAATTCTAACCCTAATTCTATATCTAACTCTATCTAACTAAATTCTAACCCTAATATAAATTCTAACTAAATAATCCTAAACAAAACCCTAAACCTAAACAATCTAACCCTAACCCTACTTTCAAAAAAAAAAAACTATACCCTAACTGTAAACTGTCTAACCTGCAGGGCTGCAGCCGGCCGGCGAGATGAGCGGCGGTGCGGCGGCGAGCGGCGCTGATGCGGCGGCGGTGCGGCGCTGGCGCGGCGGCGGCGGGCGGTGATGGGCGGCGCGCTCAGGCGCGGGTGCGGGCGTCGGCGGGCGGCGGGCGCGGGTGCGGGCGTCGGCGCTCGGGCGCGGGTGCGGGCTTCGGCGGGCGGCGGCGCGGCGGCGCTGCGGTGATGGGCGGCGCGCGCGCGGACGTCGGCGGCGAAATCCGGCAGCCTGGCGGCGTCCCGAAAAATTCCTCGCGCGCGAAAACTGCTAAGTCCGAAACGCTGGGGAAGAAGGCGTTTTATACCCCGGGACCTTTAGTCCCGGGCGGTGGCTCAGGCCGGGACTAAAGGGGGCCTTTAGTCCCGGTTTGAGCCACCGCCCGGGACTAAAGGCCTCGGGTGGGGATTTCAGCGGCCAGGGCCTTTAGTCCCGGTCTGTGGCACGGACCGGGACTAAAGGCCTATTTTCTGTTTTTTCTTTTATTTGTTTAGTATTCTGTTTGCATATTTAAGAATTTAACAAAACTATAAAAATGAAAAGTGTTTGAAATTGAATACATAATTCAAAACTATTTTCTATTTTAAAAATTAATTACTTTAACTATCCTAACTATTAAATATTTTGCCATTTTTAATTAAAAACTATGTTTATTAATATTCTTTTTGCATATTTGAGTATTTGACAAAACTATAAAAATGAAAAGTGTTTGAAATTGAATAGATAATTCAAAACTATTTTATATTTTACAAATTAATTATTTTAACTATCCTAAGTATTAACTATTTTGTTGTTTTCAATTAAAAACTATGTTTATTAATATTCTTTTTGCATATTTGAGAATTTGATAAAACTATAAAAATGAAAAGTGTTTGAAATTGAATAGATAATTCAAAACTATTTTCTATTTTCAAAATTAATTATTTTAACTATCCTAAGTATTAACTATTTTGTTGTTTTCAATTAAAAACTATGTTTATTAATATTCTTTTTGCATATTTGAGAATTTGATAAAACTATAAAAATGAAAAGTGTTTGAAATTGAATAGATAATTCAAAACTATTAACTAGTTTGCCATTTTCAATTAAAACTATATTGATTTATATTCTTTATGTATATTTTAGAATCTGATAAAACTATGAATATGAAAAGTGTTTAAAATTGAATAAGTAATTCAAAACAATCCTATCGGCGACAGGGGTAGGGGAGAGGTAGTAGCCCGCCGGGAGGAGTGCCATAGGAACGAAAGAACTAGTGAGCCGACTTTTTTTCTAAAGAGCGGTGATGACCGATCCATACAATTATTCACATCATGCATTACATAAAAGATTTAATACATTATTACATTATTGCACCAACAATCCTATCTATTATTTCTGTTTTCTTCTGGGTCGTAGCCATGGAGAATCTTCATCATTCAGTAGGATGCTTGGGTCAGTCTTCACTTTGAAGGGCGGAATTTCATGAAACTTATTATAATCTATTGACATGTCTGTCTTGTCATCTACTCCCACGATGTTTCTTTTCCCTGAAAGAACTATGTGGCGCTTTGGCTCATCGGACGATGTCTTCTTTTGCTGATTTCTTTTTCTCATTTTTGTAGACATGTCCTTCACATAGAAAACCTGAGCGACATCGTTGGCTAGGACGAATGGTTCATCCATGTACGCAAGATTATTGAGATCCACTGTTGTCATGCCGTACTTTTGGTCTACAACTACCCCGCCACCTGTCAGCTTCACCCATTTGCACCGAAACAAAGGGATCTTAAAAGTAGGTCCATAGTCAAGTTCCCATATCTCCTCTATGTACCCGTAATATGTTTCCAAACAGTGCCCATTCTCGTCTGTTGCATCAAAGCGGACACCACTATTTTGGTTGGTGCTCTTTTTATCTTGGGCAACCGTGTAAAATGTGTTCCCATTTATCTCGTACCCTTGGAAAGTACATATAGTCGAAGATGGTGGCCTGGCCAAACAGTATAGCTGATCTCCAACGGTGTCGTCATTCATGAGATGTGTCTGCAACCAACTACCAAAAGTCTTCTCGTGTTCCCCTTTAATCCAAGAGTCAGCCTTCCCCGGGTTTTCGGAGCGTAGAATATTCTTGTGTCTCACGATATACGGAGCCACCACAGTGGAATTGTGTAGAACTGTGTAGTGTGCTTGAGAGAAAGAATGCCCGTCCATACATACTTTTGCTTTCCTTCCTAGTGTGCCTTTTCCTGTCAGCCTACCCTCATACCGAGATTCAGGAACACCAATCGGCTTAAGGTCAGGAAGAAAGTCCACACAAAACTCAATGACCTCCTCTGTTCCATAGCCCTTGGAGATGCTTCCTTCTGGCCTAGCACGGTTACGAACATATTTCTTTAAGACTCCCATGAACCTCTCGAAGGGGAACATATTGTGTAGAAACACAGGACCAAGAATTCTAATCTCTTCGACTAGGTGAACTAGGAGGTGTGTCATTATATTGAAGAAGGATGGCGGGAACAACAACTCAAAGCTGACCAGACATTGGACCACATCAATCTGTAACCCTGATAGACTTTCTCGATCGATTACCTTCTGAGAAATTGCATTGAGGAATGCACATACCTTCACAATTGCCAGACGAACATTTTCCGGTAGAATTCCCCTCAATGCAACCGGAAGCAATTGCGTCATAAGCACGTGGCAGTCATGAGACTTTAGGTTTTGGAATTTTTTGTCTTTCATATTTACGATTCCCTTTATATTCGACGAGAAGCCAGTCGGGACCTTGATACTGAAAAGGACTTCAAAGAAGATTTCCTTCTCTTCCTTAGTAAGAGCGTAGCTGGCACGCCCTTGAAACTGCCCTGGATGCATGCCATCTCTTCCTTTATGACGTTCCTGGTCCTCCCGTGCTTCCGGTGTATCTTTTGACTTCCCATACAAGCCCAAGAAGCCTAGAATATTCACGCAGAGATTCTTCGTCAGGTGCATCACGTCGATTGCGGAGCGGACCTCATGGACTTCCCAATAGGGTAGCTCCCAAAATATAGATTTCTTCTTCCACATGGGTACGCGCTTATCAGGGCCGTTAGGAACAGGTTGGCTGCCAGGACCCTTTCCAAAGATTACTTTTAAATCTTTGACCATATCAAATACTTCAGCACCAGTACGGATGACAGGCTTCCCCCGGGGTTCTGCCTTGCCATTGAAATGCTTGCCTTTTTTCTTTAAGGGATGCTTGGGCGGAAGAAAACGACGATTGTACGGGTACACATTCTTCCTACACTTGTCCAGATATATACTTTCTGTCTGATCTAAACAGTGCGTGCATGCATTGTATCCCTTGTTTGACTGTCCTGAAATGTTACTAAGAGCAGGCCAATCATTGATGGTTACGAAAAGCAACGCTCGAAGGTCAAATTCCTCTTGTTTGTGCTCGTCCCACACATGTACACCTGGTTCGGCCCACAGCTGTAAAAGTTCATCAACTAATGGCCTTAGGTACACATCAATGTCGTTGCCGGGTTGCTTTGGACCTTGGATAAGCACTGGCATCATAATGAACTTCCGCTTCATGCACAACCAAGGAGGAAGGTTGTAGATACATAGAGTAACGGGCCAGGTGCTGTGACTGCAACTCTGCTCCCCAAAAGGATTCATGCCATCTGTACTCAGACCAAACCATAAGTTCCTTGCGTCACCTGCAAATCTCGGGAACTCTCTCTCGATTTTTCTCCACTGCCGACCATCGGCGGGGTGCCTCAACTTATCGTCTTTCATACGATCTTCCATGTGCCATCGCAACAACTTCGCATGATCTTTATTTCTGAACAGACGTTTCAACCGTGGTATTATAGGAGCATACCACATCACCTTGGCAGGAACCCTCTTCCTGGGTGGCTCGCCCTCAATCTCACCAGGGTCATCTTTTCTGATCTTATACCGCAATGCAGTGCATACCGGGCATTTATCCATATTCTCATACTTCTCACCGCGGTAGAGGATGCAGTCATTAGGGCATGCATGTATCTTCTGCACGTCTAATCCTAGAGGGCAGACAAGCTTCTTTGCTTCGTACGTGCTGGCGGGCAATTCGTTCTTTCTTGGAAGCATCTTCTTCATCAGTACCAGCAACTTTTCGAATGACGAGTCAGTCACACCGGTCTCTGCCTTCCACTTCAGCAATTCCAGTGTGCTACCCAGCTTCTTCTGGCCATCTTCACAAGTTGGGTACAACAATTTGTTGTGGTCCTGTAACATCTGCTCGAACTGCAACCTCTCCTTTTCTGTGTCGCAGCCTCGCCGTGCTTCAGAAATGACCCGGCCAAGATCATCAGCGGGCTCATCTGGTTCCCGTTCTGCACCCTGATCTTCTTCTTCATTGTCTTCCATTGCGGTATCAGCATACTCAGGGAACATAGATCGGTAGTTGTCATCATCGTTCTCTTCTTCTTCATCGTCGTCTTCCATCATAACCCCTCTTTCTCCGTGCTTGGTCCAAACATTATAGCCCGACATAAAACCGGACCGAAGCAGGTGGCTCTGAATGACTCTTGAGGAAGTGTAGTCCTTCTCATTCCGACATTCAACACATGGACAAAACATATAGCCACCACCATGCTTGTTCGCATCGGCCGCATCTCGAAAAGAATGCACGCCTTCTCTGTAAGCGGCGGTGCGTCGATCACCGTACATCCATGGATGGCTCATCTGCGTCATGCAACAGTATATCAAACACAATCACGATCCTAAAAATTAGTACCACACGGTCTAAACGAGGAAATATAGTTGCTAACCTTTTAGAATAAGTGGAAATAAAGAGGAAGAGGCTTAAGCGTGGCTCGGGCACCTCATATCGTAGTTGTGTTCGGTGAACTGAAGCGGCATCGCTCTAACAAACATTTCAACAAACACCTCTAGTGCATCCAAGCAAAAAGGTGAGCTAGCACACGCTCACACACTTTCATCCAAAAAAATGCAAGAGGGGAGAGAGGGGCTGCAGGGGCTGCCATATATATAGGCAGAGGACTTTAGTCCCGGTTTGAGACACAAACCGGGACTAAAGGGGGTGCACATGCGGGCCGCCCAGCGCATAGCCCTTTAGTCCCGGTTTGTGTCTCAAACCGGGACTAAAGCCTCGTTACGGGCCGGGACTAAAGCCTCCCGGGCGGCTGGCGAATTAGGGGCGACGTGGCCGGGCCTTTAGTCCCGGCCCAGATGGCGGCCGGGACTAAAGGGTCCAGGCCTAAGGCCCGTTTTCTACTAGTGAAGGCTATTGGCGACTTTGTAAGAGTCTAACATGTGTGAGCATGCGCCAAGTCAACCCAAATAAAGCATCAAGGAGAAAACCAAAATAATGCTTCCATACAATAAAAACAACGCATGATTTTTTCAAAGGCTCATTAAGCAATCTCAGTTATTTGAGACAAGTCATGCTACAACAAAACCACTAAGCATACTATCAAAAAGACATCAAGCATGACATGAAAAAGCCTAAGCCGCAGTCTACACAAGCTCCTTCTTGTACCACTATTTTGCACAAAGCTTTTTCTCTTTTCCAACACCATTTGAAATTTTTATAAACACCTCTTTTGATGAAAACCAATAAAGATCAGAGGCAAAAATACACCTTGATGAAAAGATATGACAAGGTCTGAACGCAAATCAAGGCGAAAACGAAAACCAAAAGCAGTAGCAGAAAAAGAAGAACACCCGGTGAAATTGTAAGAATGAAAAACGGAGTGTTCTTTGCAAATGAAAACGAGTACATCTCCTCCAAAGGAAATTTGTTGGGGTCCAACCATTTATTGCAGCAAACAAACAAACTAAACCAACTAAGAAAACTAAAATAACTGACGCTCCAAGAAAAACACATAGTGCATGAAGCAATAAAAATATAGTGTTTTGAAAGGTGACCTGATTTTTGCCGATGAAGAAGGGGTGCCTCGGGGGCATCCCCAAGCTTTGACGCTTGTACTTCTTGGATATTTATTGGGGTGATGCATGGGCATCCCCAAGCTTGAGCTTTTGTCCATTCTTCAACTCATCTCATCATTCTCCAATCCCTACACTTGAAAACTTCCTTCATACAAAACTAAACACAATTCTATTAGCAACATTAGTGTAAGCATAACATATAATCAATCCTCTATTTACTTCAGGTTTCAACTCAAAACCACCTCATATATAGTAGATACTACTGTAGCAACCTCCCAAAAAGTTCCATGATCAAAAGAACTCAAAAGAAAGCGATAAAGTGGCAAACACAAATATTGGCAGAAATCTGTCAAAACTGAACAGCTGACAAAGGTCGAATTTTTGAGGGATTTTCTGTTGCTCAAATCAAAAAGTGTTCAACTAACAAAAGTTTGGATATAACCTGAGCCATATGCACAAGAAATGGCAGGTCCAAAAGATAAACAGAGAATTTTCACGAATTTTTACGGTGCAGCACCGAAAACAGTTTCAGGACAGCAACATCCCCAAATCTTTACCTCACTCAAATTAGAGGCTTCTCTTGGCACAAAAACGAAATAAACAAGATAAGGAGCAGTCATTACAGTAGTAATGACTTCCAAGACTCAAATAAAAGAAAAAGTACTGAAAAGAAAACATTGGGTTATCTCCCAAGAGTGCTTTTCTTTAACGCCTTTGAGCTAGGCGCAGAAAATTGCGAATCAAGTAATATCAAGTGATGAAGCATCAAGCTCATAATTTGCTCTAAGAATAGAGTCAAAAAGTAATTTCTTTCTTTTCCTAGGGAAGTGTTCTATACCTTTCTTTAGTGGGAATTGATACTTGATAGTGCATTCCCTCATATCAATGATGGCACCTACAGTTCGAAGAAAGGGTCTTCCCAAAATAATAGGACATGAAGCATGGCATTCAACGTCCATAATAAGAAAATCAACGGGAACAAGGTTATTGTTAACCACAATAAAAACATCATTAATCCTTCCCAAAGGTTTCTTCTTAGCAACATCAGCAATAGGAACATCAAAATAACATTTTTCAAGCGGTGGTAAATCAAGCATGTCATAAATCTTTCTAGGCATGATAGAAATACTAGCACCTAGATCACATAAAGCATGGCAATCATAACCATTAACATGCATATCAATGATGGGTTCCCAACCATCTTCTAACTTCTTGGGAACAGAGGCTTTTTGCTTCAACTTTTCATCCCTAATCTTTATGAGAGCATTGGTAATATGCTTAGTAAAAGCAATATTTAAAGAACTAGCATTGGGAGTCAAAGCAAGCTTTTGCAAGAACAAAATTACTTCAGATATATTGCAGCCATCAACATCAAAATCATTAAAAGAAGTAGAGCTATCATCTCCTACGCTCCGAAAAATTTCAGCACTCTTTTGAGAAAAAGTTTTGGCAGTTTTAGGCTTTTTAACACAAGGAGTGGGAGTTTTCTCTACACCAATCAAAGTAAGAGGATTGCTACCAGTAGGAGCAACATCATTAGAGGTAGTAATGGTACATACCTTCATCTCTCTAGCCATCTCATCTTCTCTTTCCCACCTGGCATGCAATTCCGCTAACAATCTAATATTTTCATCAATTCCAACTTGAATAGCATTAGCGGTAGCAAAAACATTGTTCTCTTTCACATCATTAGGCAACACTTTTAATTTCAGAAGTTCAACATCATGAGCAAGGCTATCAACTTTAGAAGCAAGAATATCAATTTTGCCTAACTTTTCCTCAACAGACTTGTTAAAAGCAGTTTGCTTACCGATGAAGTCCTTGAGCATTGCCTCAAGCTCGGAGGGCGCGGCCCTAGTGTTGTTGTAGGAATTACCATAAGAGTTACCATAACCATTACCATTGGTAGAAGGATACGGTCTATAATTGTTACTAGCAAAATTGTTCCTATAAGCATTGTTGTTAAAATTATTGTTTCTATCGAAATTCACATCAACTTGCTCTTCTTGAGCAACCAGAGAGGCCAAAGGAACATTATTAGGATCAACATGAGTCCTATCATTAGCAAGCATAGCCATAATGGTATCAATCTTATCATTCAAGGAAGAGGTTTCCTCAACAGAATTTACCTTCTTACCTTGTGGAGCTCTCTCGGTGTGCCATTCGGAATAATTTACCATCATGTTGTCAAGTAGCTTTGATGCGGCGCCCAAGGTAAGGGACATAAAAGTGCCTCCAGCAGCTGAATCAAGTAGGTTCCTTGAAGAAAAATTCAGTCCTGCATAAAAAGTTTGGATAATCATCCAAGTAGCCAGTCCATGAGTGGGGCAATTCTTTATCATAGATTTCATTCTTTCCCAAGCTTGAGCAACATGTTCATTATCAAACTGAGTAAACTTCATAATATTGCTACGCAGAGATATAATCTTAGCAGGAGGATAGTATCTACCAATAAAAGCATTCTTACACTTAGCCCATGAATCAATACTATTCTTAGTCAAAGACAGCAACCAATCTTTAGCTTTTCCTCTCAAAGAAAAAGGAAACATCTTGAGCTTAATAATATCACTATCAACATCCTTATATTTCTGCATCTCACATAGCTCAACAAAATTGTTGAGATGAGCTGTAGCATCTTCAGTATTAGCACCAGAAAATTGCTCTTTCATAACAAGGTTCAATAAAGCAGGCTTAATCTCATAAAAGTTTGCAGCAGTAGCAGGTGGTGCAATAGGAGTGCAGATAAAATCACTATTGTTTGTGCTAGTAAAGTCACACAACTTGGTGTTTTCAGGATTGGCCATTTCAGCAAAACGAAAGTAAACAAGTAAAAACAACTACCAAGGATTCTAATTTTTTTTGGGTTTTTTGATATAAAACGCAGCAGGTAAAATAAATAAAGTAAAGCAAAACGATAAAACAAAGTAAAGGATGTGTGTGCAAAAAACTCCCCTCGCAGAAGTCTTCTCTTCCTCCCCGGCAACGGCGCCAGAAAAGAAGCTGCTACTGGTTGATGGCGCCAGAAAAGAGGCTGCTGGCGTGGAGCAGTAAGTCCTTGTGCGTGGTGGATAACCAGCCCGTTGGGAACCCCAAGAGGAAGGTATGATGAGTATAACAGCGAGTTTTCCCTCAGTTAAGAAACCAAGGTTTAATATCGGCCAGGAGAGGAGAGACAGCGACGACTGAAGGTGATGTGGAACCTGCACACACACAACCAAGTACTTTGTTCCCAACTTGCGATGAGGTTGTCAATCTCACCGGTTTGCTTGAAACAAAGATTATGAGCGTATCGAGTCGAAAACAATATAGTATGCGAGTAAAGTAAACAGTGCGAGTAAAGTAAACAGGTGATAGCAATATAATGTAAATAGGACCGGGGTCCACAGTTCACTAGTGGTGTCTCTCCATAAGATAAATAACACATGCTGGGTAAAAAAATTACAGTTGGGCAATTGATAGAATAAAGATAAACGTGATATGTCAAGAAGATCACTATGAGATTTACTCTGGGTATTACAACAAAATACATAGACCGCCATCCAACTGCATCTATGACTAATAATCCACTTGTGGTGAATCAATCCGAGAACTCCACAAGTATTAAGTCGCGAACAACAGATAATTGCATTAAGCAAAGTGTGTAATGTAAACAAAGCATATGCCCTTGAGCATATGAATGTTGTTTTCTCCCTAGTAGCAACAGCACATCTACCACCTTAGAGGTTTCTGTCACTCCCCCAGGTGAAATAGAGGCATGAACCCACTATCGAGCATAAATACCCTCTCTTGGAGTCACTAGCAACTACTCGGCCAAGATAGCTACTAACAACGGAGAGCATGCAAGATCATAAACAACATAGAGATAACAAAATATATAATTCAGTACAACAACTTAATCATAAACACCAATATTCATCGGATCCCAACAAACCAAACATGTAGAATTACATAACGGTGATCTCAATCATGTAGGGCAGCTCATGAGATCTAAACATGAAGCACATGGTGGAGAAGACAACCATCTAGCTACTGCTATGGACCCATAGTCCAAGGTAGACTACTCACTCATCGCTCCGGAGGCAAGCATGGCGATGAAGAAGACCTCCGGTGGTGATTCCCCTCTCCGGCAGGGTGCCGAGAAGAGCTTCTGGACCCTCCCGATCTTCGGGTCGACGGCGGCAGCGGATCGCGATGTGTTCTGGAAATATGATCGGGTACTTAGGTTTATTCCGTTGGGGGGTCTTTATAGGCGAAGGGGCGATGTCAGAGGAGGGGCCAGGCGCCCTCACGCGGGCCCCGCGTGGCCAGGGGGCTGGCCGCGCTGCCCCTGCGTGTGGGGTCCTGGTGCCCCCCCTCCTACTCCTCTTCGGATCTTTGGAAGCTTCCAGGTAAAATAAGACTTCAGGAACTTGTTTCATCCAATTCCGAGAATATTTCCTGTGTATCACTTCTGAAACACAAAAACAGCAGAAAACAGGAAACTGGCACTGTGGCAACTTGTTAATAGGTTAGTTCCGGAAAATTCATAAAAGTGCCACTAAGTGTAACGAAACAATAGGCAAATGGTGTAAAAACAAGCATGGAGCATAAAAAATTATAGATACGTTGGAGACGTATCAATCCTTTACTTTGTTTTAAGTTTTGTTTTACTTTATTTTTACTTGCATCGTTTTATCAAAAACACAAAAAATTAGTTTCCTTTATAGTAGCTTTTATTTACTGGCTTTTAGTCTTGTTAGAATGAGTAATCCTGAAGTTGAAGTTTGTACTTTTAAGCATCAAGGGGGAGAGAGTTTGAAAGATGCTTGGTACTGTATTAGCAATGCTCATCATAGGTGTACGAAGAAACATTCTACCATGATCCTCCTTAGAAATTTTTATGTTGGTATATCTAGTTGTAATAGGTATGTTCTTGATACTCTTGCAGGAGGTAATTTTCTGGGTACTCCCGCTCTTGAAGCATGCACGCTAATTGAAAGTTTAGTGGGAGTACCACCTATTCATGTTGTTAAAACCGAGGTCACTTTGGAGGAAGTTATAGAAAAACTAGGCTCTTTAGAAAAAAGTTTGCCAAATATCCTTGATAACGCTAGCCGAATTAATGAAGCGATAGAAAGTATCGGTAAGAGAATCACCATTTTAGAAGCTAGCACTACTCTTGTTAGCCAAAACCTTAGGATTGGGAAACTAGAGGAATCCATGGAAACTTTAAGTTCAATTTTCTCTTCTCTTACGTTTAAGAAGGAGAAAGCTTTTGTTGGAAAAGAGCAAAAATTTATGTATGTTCCCAAGGTGTCTGTGCCTAAACCTCAACATGTTTTTAAGATTGGTAAGACTTTTAGTTCAACTAAGAGTGACTTGCAGGTTGAATCATCTTCGGGAACTTCTAAAGTAAGTGATGATCTTGAGGAAACAGTTGATCTTAATGCCTCTTTCGATATTACTTGATTTCCACCTTTCTGCGCCTAGCTCAAAGGCGTTAAAGAAAAGCACTCTTGGGAGATAACCCAATGTTTTACTTTTAGTTCTTTTTCTTTTATTTGAGTCTTGGATGTTATTACTACTGTAATAACCTCTCCTTATCCTTTTTATTTCGTTTTTGTGCCAAGAGAAGCCTCTAATTTGAGTGAGGTAAGATTTGGGGATGTTTCTGTCCTGAAATAGATTTTGGTGCTGCACCGTAAAAATTCGTGAAAATTCTCAATATATATTTTTGACCTCCAATTTCTTGTGCATATGCCCCAGGTTATATCCAAACTTTCATTAGTTATACACTTTTTGATTTGAGCAACAGAAAACCCTCTAAAAATTCGACCTTTGTCAGCTGTTCTGTTTTGACAGATTTCTGCCAATATTTGTGTTTGCCGCTCGATCGCTTTCTTTTTGAGTTCTTTTGATCACGGAACTTTTGGGGAAGTTGCTACAGTAGTATATGCTTTATATGTGGTGGTTTTGAGTTGAAACCTGAAGCAAAAAGGGTTGATTCATTGCTATGCTTACACTAATGTTGCTAATAGAATTGTGTTTAGTTTTATATGAAGGAAGTTTTCAAGTGTAGGGATTGGAGAATGATGAGATGAGTTGAATAATGGACAAAAGCTCAAGCTTGGGGATGCCCATGCACCCCAAGAAATATCCAAGAGGTACAAGCGTCAAAGCTTGGGGATGCCCCCGAGGCACCCCTTCTTCATCAGCAAAAATCAGGTCACCTTTCAACACACTATATTTTTATTGCTTCATGCATTATGCATTTTTCTTGGAGCGTCAGTTGTTTTTTACTTTTTAGTTTTGTTTAGTTCGGCTTGCTGCAATAAATAGTTGGACCCCAACAAATTTCTTTTGGAGAAGTTGCCGCTTTTCATTTGCCAAGAACACTCCGTTTTTCACTCTTATCGTTTCAACGAGTGTTCTCTTTTTTTAGAACTGCGTTTAGTTTTCGTTTTTTGCCTTGATTTTTATTCAGATCTTGTTATATCTTTATATCAAGGTGTATTTTGACCTCTGGTCCATGTTGGTTTTCATCAAAAGAGTTATTTCAAAAAACTTCAAATGGTGTTGGAAAAGAGAAAAAGCTTTATGCAAAAAGGTGGTACAAAAAGGAGCTTGTGTAGACTGCGGCCTAGGCTTTTGCATGTCATGCTTGATGTCTTTTTGATAGTATGCTTAGTGGTTTTGCTGTAGCATGACTTGTCTCAAATGACTGAGATTGCTTAATGAGCCTTTGAAAAAATCATGCGTTGTTTTAATTATTTGGAAGCATTATTTTGGTTTTCTCCTTGATGCTTTATTTTGGTTGACTTGGCGGATGCTTACACATATTAGACTCATACAAAGTCGCCATAAGCCTCCATGATCATTTAGTTTTTGACTTTTGATGCCATCTTATACTTCTCTTAATGTTGCTTTGTCGCTTTGCATGATTATGGCCATTATTGCTCTCTTAGTTGGTCGCTCACAGTCTTTTGCTAGCCCTCATTTTGTACTGAGTATGAGCTCTACTTGTGCATCCAACTCCCAAAAACCAAGTTTGCCATTGTGTCCACTATAAATTCCTATGCATGGTATTTGCAAGCCATTCCAAGTAAATTTTCATGTGCTACCTTTCAAAACTTTCAACTACTTCTCATTTTGTGCCACTATTTTTATGCCCATGGGGACGTAGTGGTCGGAATTGCTATCTTCATATTAAATTAAGTACCCCTCGACTAGGCAGCTTCATCTGCTCGTCATTAATTTTGCAAGGGAGCTGGTCGGACCATTGTAATCTAATTCTAAAAAAGAAAAAAGGCACTCCTCCATGGTATGTGAATGTTGGTGGGCACCCGATGGAATCGGTTAGCCATGGTTTGAGAAAGGAAAAAAGGTGGGGAGGAGTGCCAAAGCTTTATAAAAGAGCACCAATGTGCCAAATTTTTAAAGAACTCGGAACCGCTCTCACTTGTTTATTATGGAAGATAGTAAGACCCCATTGCCAGTCGTTGACATGAAACAACCACCTCTCAAAACCCAATTTTTATCTCTCTGTTTTACAAATGAAAAGCTCTAGCACATATTTAATCACTGCTTCCCTCCGCGAAGGGCCTTTCTTTTACTTTTATGTTGAGTCACCACCTTCTACCTTTATGCACCGTCTAAGAGAGCATAGTTATCATTCTGAGTATAATGTGCATTGTCCCAAAGTTTTCATTGATTGATTCATGATGTTGGTTTCACTTGTTCTTAAATTATTTGTATCTAGTCGCCCTCTTAAACTTGAAGGTGTCCTATGCATTTATGTTTTGCTCTCTCATGAAGGACAAGCTGAAAACCATTTGTATGTTTTTCCATATGATTTGAACACACATTTGACTTTCATTGTTTCATTTTCATGATCTTTCATTTGTGTTCTTTTTCATGTTATAACATGGTTGCTAAGTTTCTTCTATCAAGATTATATCTTTCATGCCCATATTTTAAGTTCTTTTGATCCCAGCACTCAATGCTTTACATAGATGATCAAGATTGTGTAGGTGTATGTCACCTCAAAAATTATTTCTTTTGTTATCATTTACCTACTCGAGGACGAGTAGGAGTTAAACTTGGAGATGCTGATACGTCTCAAATGTATCTATAATTTTTGATGCTCCATGCTTGTTTTTACACTATTTGCTTAGTGTTTCATTACACTTCGTGTCATTTTTATGCATTTTCCGGAACTAACCTATTAACGAGATGCCACAGTGCCAGTTTCCTATTTTCTGCCGTTTTTGTGTTTTAGAAAAGTTACACAGGAAATATTCTCGGAATTGGACGAAACAAAAGCCAAACATCCAGAAATTTACCGAAGCTTCCAGAGAACCAAAGAGGAGACGGAGTGGGGCCATGAGGGGCCCACACAATAGGGTGGCACGGCCCAGGCCCTGGCCGCGCCCCCTATGTGTGAGGCCGCCTCGGTCCACTTCTGACGATGCCCCTTCGCCTATAAAGACCCCCCCGACGGGAAAAACCTAAGTACCTGATCACTTTTCCAGAAACACATCGCGATCCACCACCGTCGTCGTCCCGAGATCGGGAGGGTCCAGAAGCTCTTCCCGGCACCCTACCGGAGAGGGGAATCGCCACCGGAGGTCTTCTTCATCGCCATGCTTGCCTTTGGCGCGATGAGTGAGTAGTCTACCTTGGACTATGGGTCTATAGCAGTAGCTAGATGGTTGTCTTCTCCACCATGTGCTTCATGTTTAGATCTCGTGAGCTGCCTTACATGATCGAGATCACCGTTATGTAATTCTATATGTTGTGTTTGTTGGGATCCGATGAATATTGGTGTTATGATTGAGTTGATGTGCGGAATATTATCTTATGTTATCTCTATGTTGTTTATGATCTTGCATGCTCTCCGTTGTTAGTAGTTATCTTGGCCGAGTAGATACTAGTGACTCCAAGAGGGGGTATTTATGCTCGATAGTTGGGTTCATGCCTCTATTTAATCTGGGGGAGTGACAGAAACCTCTAAGGTTGTAGATGTGCTGTTGCCACTAGGGAGAAAACAACATTCATATGTCCAAGGGCATATGCTTTGTTTACATTACACACTTTGCTCAATGCAGTTATCTGTTGTTTGCAACTTAATACTTGTGGAGTTCTCGGATTGATTCTCTGCGAGTGGATTATTAGTCATAGATGTAGTTGGATGGCGGTCTATGTATCTTGTTGTAATGCCCAGAGTAAATCTCATAGTGATCCTCTCGACTTAGCACATTATCTTTATTCTATCAATTGCCAAACTGTAATTTGTTTACCCAGCATGTCGTTATTTTATCTTATGGAGAGACACCACTAGTGAACTGTGGACCCCGGTCCTATTTCTATTATATTGCTATCACCTGTTTACTTTACTCGCACTGTTTACTTTACTCGCATACTACTATTGCTTTCCACTCGATACGCTCATTCCTTTGTTTCAAGCAAACCGGTGAGATTGACAACCTCATCGTAAGTTGGGAGCAAAGTATTTGGTTGTGTTGTGTGCAGGTTCCACGTTGCCGCTCGCAAAGCAAAGCCTGGACGAGGCGCCTTGTAAATTGTCCTGAGCTATCGCGAAGCTAGCGGGCATCACCTTCTTGAGTTTGGCTTTTTCCTGGATACGATTAAACCTTGGTTTCTTACTGAGGGAAAAGCTTGCTGCTGTACTCATCATACCTTCCTCTTGGGGTTCCCAACAGGATGGTGAAAAACCATCAACACCGTGCCGCATCATCATGAGCTTTGTAATCTAGTTGAATAAGTAGATATTACTCTTCATCTATTATGCTACTCAAGTGCTTTTATTAATGTGATCTCCGGAGACACCTTGTCCCACGGTGTGAAGTTGACAGTGTGCGCATCGTGTGTGGCTCTTAGGCTAAAGATTGCCGTAATACTTATCATGAGTTATCATTTGAGTTGGATGTCTCTATGAAATTGTGGTGTTTGTCTGGAACAATCTAGGGCGCTCAAGGTGACAGTGTGGGGTTAACTAGATGGGGAATGCAAACTTTAAGGAGTGCTTTTACAGCCCTATGTAGTGAATTGGTGTTCGTTATCCAACCGGAGAGTAGTTTAGGGTATTATAGTGAAGAAAATATATTTATGTGTTCAATTATGATATCATTGTTGAGAGTGTCCACTATTGAAAGTATGATCCCTAGGCCTTGTTTCTAAGCATTAAAACACCGTTTATAACCAGTTCTGCTACATGTTTGTTTGCTGCCATTTTTTTATTTCAGATTGCAATGACCACTTATAATCATCTATATTACTTGTATTTCACTATCTCTTTGCCAAACTAGTGCACCTATACACCTGACAAGTGTATTGGGTGTCTTGGGGACACAAGAGACTTCTTGTATCTTAATTACAGGGTTTCTTGAGAGGGATATCTTTGACCTCTACCTCCCTGAGTTCGATAAACCTTGGGTGATTCACTTAAGGGAAACTTGCTGTTGTTCTACAAACCACTGCACTTGGAGGCTCAACACTGTCTACAAGAATAGAAGCGTGCGTAGACATCAAGCTCTTTTCTGGCTCCGTTGCCGGGGAGGTAAGGTAAAAGGTACTCACATCCTCTGGCTACTAAGCTATCATCTAGTATTGTTGCTGGTCTGTGAGTGCTCGAAGTTATTTCCTTTAGATTCTGCAATTATATCTTTTTGTTTCTTGTTTTTATTTTTACTAGTTAGGCTTAATGGAAAACAGAAATAAAAATTAGAGAGCTTTATAGTATTTATCTTGAGTTAGGACATCAAGTGTTTGAAGAGAAAATTAAAAAACCTATGGAACTTTATTTGCATGCTAATAGCAATGTTATTAGTATGAATTCTTTGAACACCATTATTGCTAATGCTATGGAAAAGTCTAAGTTTGGAAAGCTGGTTTTGATGAGCATGATATTTTTAGTCCTCCAAGCATAGATGATAAAATTTACTTTGATGATACCATATCTCCAATATATGATGATTACAATGATGGATATGATATTTTTAGTCCACCTACTATTGAGGAGAAAATTAATTATGATCACAATATGTCTCCTATATTTGATGATCATGGTGATGAGAATAATAATGATAGCTATTTTGTTGAATTTGCTCCCACTACAATTAATAAGAGTGACTATGCTTATGTGGAGAGTAATAATTTTTTATGCGCGTGGCTCATGATAAGAATGTTTTAGGTGATAGTTATATTGTTAATTTTATTCATGATGCTACTGAAAGTTATTATGAGAGAGGGAAACATGGTTTTATGCATCTCAATAATATTAAGTCTCCTCTCTTTATGTTGAAAGTTTTGATGTTGCACTTGTTTTGCCTTCCTATGCTAGTAGCCTCTTGCTTCAATAATTTGTTCTTTTACAAAATTCCTTTGCATAGGAAGTGGGTTAGACTTAAATGTGTTGAATATTTGCTTCTTGATGCATTCTTATATGCTCAATTTATACATATGAGAGCATCATAGAAATTATCATGCCTATCTTAATGGCTATAAAGAACGAGCTTTTGGGAGACAACCCATTATATTTTTGCTTTCAGTTTATTTTTGTTTCTTTGAGTCTTGAAAGTTGTTACCTCTATAGCAACCTCTCCTTATCCTTTTTATTTCGTTTTTGTGCCAAGAATAGCCTCTAATGGGGAGGACGTAAGATTTGGGGAATTTGCTATCCAGAAACATATTTCTGTGCTTCACTATAAAAAATTGTGAAAAATCTCAGAATAGTATGTTGATCTGCAATTTTTGTGCGCATGCCCCAGGTTATTATATAACTTTTGTTAGTTTGGCACTTTTCGATATGAGCAACGGAAGATTTTCAAAAAAATCGATCCTTACATGCTATTCTATTTTGACAGATTTCTACCACTATTTGTATTTGCCTCTTAATCTCTTTCTTTTTGAGTTCTTTTAATCAGAAGAGCTTTTAAAAGAAGTTGCTACAGTAGATAATGTTTTAATGGATGTTTTACTTGAGTTGAAACTGAACCAAAAGTGGATCTACTATCTTGCATACACTAATGTTGCTAATGAGAATTGTGTGAAGTTTTGTATGAAGGAAATTTTCAAGTGTAGGGAAAGGAGAATGATGTGATGAGATGAAGGATGGACAAAAGCTCAAGCTTGGGGATGCCCATGTCACCCCAAGAAATATCTAAGAAGTACAAGTGTCAAATCTTAGGGATGCCCAAGGCATCCCCTTCTTCATCAACAAAAATATCAGGCCATTTTTCAAGACACTATAGTTTTATTGCTTCATATGCTATGTGTTGTTCTTGGAGCGTCTTTATTTTTGTTTTCAGTTTTTTTGTTTGTTTTGTTTGCTGTAATAAATGATCGGATCCTAGCATTCTTGTGTGGGAGAAGACACACTCCGTTTTCATTGCCTAGAACACTCTAGTTTTCACTCTTATTGTTCTGTGAGTGTTCTCTTTTGCTAGTACTGCGTTTAGCTTTTGTTTTCACCCTTATTTTGTTCAGAACTTGTTAGTTCTTTTTAGTTAGATGTGTTTAGCCCTCTGGTCTTTGTTGATTATTATCTTTGAGAGTTGTTTCAATAAGTTAATTGGTGTTGGAGAAGAGTAAAATATTTCATGCTTATAGTGGTGCAAAAGGAAGCTTGTTTAGACTATGGCTTAGACTTTAGCATGTCATGCTAGATATTATTTTGATTATATGCTTAGTAGTTATTGTTGTAGCATGACTTGTCTCAAATGACTGAGAGTGTTTAATGTGCCATTAAAAGAATCATGCGTTGTTTTTATCATACAAAAGCATAATATTGTGGTATTCTCCTTTGATGCTTTATTTGGGTTGACTTGGCGCATGCTTACACCATGTTATGACTATGAACCAATCACCTCAAGCCTCTATGATCATTTAGTTTTTGACTTGTAATATCACTTTATGCTTTGATTAATAATGTTTTGTTGCTATGCATGATTATGGTCGTTATTGCTCTCTTAGTTGGCCGCTCCCAGTCTCTTGCTAGCCTTCACCTATAGTGAGTATGAGCTCTACTCGTGCATCTAACTCCTAAAAACCAAGTTATTCCAAAGAGTCCACTATAAATTCCTATGCATGACATTTCAAACCATTACAAGTAAATTTTCATGTGCTACCTTTAAAACCTTTAAAATACTTCTCATTTTGTGACACTGTTTTTAGCTTATGAGGACGTAGTAGTTGGGTTTGTTAGCTTCCTTACTAAATTAAGTACCCCGACTTGCATGCTTTATCTGCTTATCACTAATTTTGCAAAGAGCTAGTTAGACCATTATAACTTCAAAAAAAAGAAAAAAAAAGAAAGAGGCACTCCTCCATGGTATGAGATTGTTGACAGGCACCCAAGGATTCGGTTAGCCATGATTTATGAAAGCAAAGGTTGGGAGGAGTGCCATACTAAAAGTTCATGCTATAAATACCTAATTTCAATAACTCGGAACCGCTCTCAACTTGTTTAGTATGGAAGATAACAAGAACTCTATTGCCATTCGTTGACAGGAACAACCACTTGCCAAAACAATTTTTATTTCTGTTTTACAAATAAAAAGCTCTAGCACATGATAATTCCCTGCTTCCCTCTGCGAAGGGCCTTTCTTTTACTTTTATGTTGAGTCTTCATCTTCTATCCTTATGCACCAATTAAGAGAGCATAGTTGTCATTCTGAGTATAATATGCATAGTCCCAAAATTTATTATTGATTGATTCATGATTATGGTATTGCTTGTTCTCAAATTATTTGTATCTAGTCACCCTTTGAACTTTGAAGGTGTCCCATGCATTTATGTTTTGCTATTCCATGAGGGACAAGCTGAATACCACGTTGCTATGTTTTCTCTATGCTCAAAACAAACAAGTAACTTTCGATGCATTATTATTCATGATCTTTTATTTATGTTGCTTTTCATATTGTAACATAGTTGCTAAGTTCTATTGTTAGAATTATATCTTTTATGCCTATGTTTAGAGTACTTTGATCTCAGCTTTCAATGCTATACAATAACTTGATCAAGATTGTGTTGGCTCCATGTCACCTCAAAAATTATTTTTGTTATCACTTACCTACTTGAGGACGAGCAGGAGTTAAGCTTGGGGATGCTGATACATTGCAAATGTATCTATAATTTTTGATGCTCCATGCTTGTTTTACACCAATTGCTTTATGTTTTATTTACACTTCGTGGTATTTTTATGCATTTTCTGGAACTAACCTATTAACAGGATGTCACAGTGCCAGTTCCCGTTTTGTGCTGTTTTTGTATTTCAGAAAATTTGTACAGAAAATATTCTCGAAATTGGACGAAACGAAGCCCAAAGTCCCTATTTTGCTGTCACGTATACGCAGTCCAAAGAAGAGATGGAGGAGGGCACCGAGGCAGCCACACCATGTGGTGGCGCGCCCCCTGGCCGCGCCTGGCCAGGGTGTGGGCCCCTCGGGCACCCACCGACATCGCCCTTCCGCCTATATATTGCCTCGGACGCGAAAACTCTAAATGAATCAGCCTCAATCCACGAAAAGTTCTGCAGCGCTGCCGCCATCGAAGATGAGTTTCAGGGGACAGAAGTCTTTGTTCTGGCACCCTGCCGGGACGGGGAAATGCCCCCGGAGCCATCTCCATCGACTCCACCGCCATCTTCATCGCCGTTGCTGACTCCCATGATGAGGAGGGAGTAGTTCTCCCCCGAGGCCGAGGGCTCTACCGGTAGCTATATGGTTTATCTCTCTCTCTCCCATGGTGTGATCTTTATGTGATCATAAGCTTTGTAATCTAGTTGAGTAAGTAGATGTTACTTTTCATCTATTATGCTACTCAAGTGCTTTTATTAATGTGATCTCCAGAGACATCTTGTCCCATGGTGTGAAGTTGACAGTGTGCGCATCGTGTGTGGCTCTTAGGCTAAAGATTACCGTAATACTTATCATGAGTTATAATTTGAGTTGGATGTCTCTATGAAATTGTGGTGTTTGTCTGGAACCATCTAGGGCGCTCAAGGTGACAGTGTGGGGTTAACTAGATAGGGAATGCGAACTTTAAAGAGTGCTTTTACAACCCTACATAGTGAATTGATGTTCGTTATCCAACCATAGAGTAGTTTAGGGTAGCATAATGAAGAAAATATATTTATGTGTTCAATTATGATATCATTGTTGAGAGTGTCCACTATTGAAAGTATGATCCCTAGGCCTTATTTCTAAGCATTGAAACACCGTTTACAACCAGTTCTGCTACATGTTTGCTTGCTGCCATTTTTTATTTCAGATTGTAATGACCACTTATAATCATCTATATTACTTGTATTTCACTATCTCTTCGCCGAACTAGTGCACCTATACACCTGACAAGTTTATTGGGTGTGTTGGGGATACAAGAGACTTTTTGTATCTTAATTACAGGGTTGCTTGAGAGGGATATCTTTGACCTCTACCTCCCTGAGTTCGATAAACCTTGGATAATTCACTTAAGGGAAACTTGCTGCTGTTCTATAAACCTCTGCACTTGAAGGCCCAACACTGTCTACAAGAATAGATGCGTGCGTAGACATCACGTCACATAGTATCCGCATTATGCGGAGAATAGGATTTGCTGCCCAACACTAGTAGAAAAAAGGGCTTCCATACACCCCCTTTAGTCCCCAAACAATTCGGTCCGCGAGTAATGCTCACATTAGTCCCGGTTCAAAGGAAAATGTGGGCCAGCAAGCTTTAATTCCGCTTCGAATGGGACCTTTAGTTCCGGTTGGAGCCACCAACCGGGACTAAAGGGTAGAGACCTTTAGTCCCGGTTGGTGGCTCCAACTGGGACTAAAGCATACCCTTTAGTACCGGTTGGTGGCTCCAACCGGGATTGAAGGGTACACGCCCATTTTTCCTATCATGCCTACCCCGCGCAGAAAAATTGTCTAAAAAAATAAATGAAAATGATTAAAACTTCAAATTTCAAAATTCTTTGACATGGATGTACCTCACGCAACCAACTTTTAGGGAAAATTTGAAAATTTGAATTTTTTTTGCAAAAAAGGTTGTTTCAAATTAAAATGGCAATAACTTTTGCGTACAAACTCGAAAAAAATGTATAATATATGAAAAATTATCTACGTAAATTCTTGCTTCTCAAAATTCCAAAGGAAAATATGAAAGCAGGAGGATTTTAGATTTTGTCAAAAAAATGAGAAAAATTGATTTTTTAGGATTTTTTTTATTTCTTTTGTTGTTTCTTCTACTTTTTAGTTATTTTGAAGTTTTTAATTATTTTTTGGAATTTTTAAGTTTTTTATTTTTTTTGAATAGTTTGAGTTTAAAATTTAATAATTCAATTATGCATAAAGATTATTTGGAATTCATTGATCATTATTATTACTTAATCATTGTTGCTTATTTTTAAAATTATTTGAAATTCAAAAAAGTAAAATAATATGTTATCAAAATATATGGGTTAATTGAATTGATAGCATACTATTATCAAGAAATTATGAGTGCGGTTTTGGAAGCTAGTAGAGAAGAAATAGAAGTTAAGCGTGTTGAGAGCGAGCAGTGTGACGATGGGTGACCGATCGGGAAGTGGGACCATGCGAATAGGGGTGATTAGAGATTAGAGTGAAAACTGTCAAACAATTCAAATATCCAAAAATAGGGAAATTCAAAAAAATCCAAAAAATAAATTCATTTTTTTCAAATTTTCTACACGAAAATTATATCGGATCTTTAGTCCCGGTTGGTGCTACCAACAATGACTAAAGAGTTCTCCAGCCTCAGCACATGACCCAAGCCACATAGAGAACCTTTAGTTCCGGTTCGTGAGCAACCGGGACTAAAGAGTAGAGGCTTTAGTTCCGCTTTATTAGTTCCGGTTGCTACAACCGGGACTAAAGGCCCTTACTAACCGTATAAGGCCATGTACAATGGGAGTGCCTAAAGAGGGTGCTTACAAAAATAAACCAAGCGTTTTGTTAATCACGGGTGCTTATTTGTATAGGAGAGGTGCTTAGTTAGGCATCTGTCTAGTCTATATAGACACCAATACTTAACTAAAGACCGATTTATTTACCTAAGCACTTCCTCTAAACACCTAGCATTGTAGATGCCCTAATAGGCATTTTCTCCAGTAGTGCAAGATCAGATATACTCCCGACTCCATAATATCTCGGTTAAGAAAATGACCCAGTAAAAGAAAACTTAGCACGATCAGCAAATAGCCCAATACACCCGTAAACACACACTCAGAAAATTAGTGGTTTTGTCTCAAAAAATAAATATATAGCGGTTGATCTGTCTTCTGTTACGCGAATAGCGATCAGGCAACGGGCGGCTCGGAGGTTCGGCGATCGACCAGATAGGCGTTTCCGCTCCGGCGATTGTTCTTCGATCAGGCGACAGGCGCTCTCCTCCAACATGTCTGCAAGTTAGATCACCTCCTAGTCGACGCGCTGCTGCCGTTCTATCCCAGTGAGGTACCGTACGTCTCCTGCCTCTTGCTCTTGGTCTGATTAGGAATCTAGCCATAATTGGATATTTTCTATGAACTAGGCGGTAGAGAACTAGATCATCCATAAATCTATCTATCTATCTATCTATCTATCTATTATATACTAAAAGCACAATACGGGGGGTCTATAATAGAGACACCACGTTAATCCACATAGGCTAGAATTAAATATACCGTTGATTTTACTGCTAACGGTTGAGATTAAATAGATCTAAGTGTTACGTAAAGAATAGACACGTGACAAATCCGTTGCATATCTACACACGTGTATGCTAAAAAAAAACTTTAAAAGCACTCGGCCAACATGTACGTGGTTTCAGTTTTCAAAACTTAGGTGGTGAGAGCCAAAATAAGAGAAAAAAATATATGTACACATATGTGTGCTAAAATATTCTTTAAGTTGAATCGGAAAACATGTACGTGGTTTCAGCTTACATGCTGAGAGAAAAACTGTACATGTTAGAAAAATTAGAGTTTTGCCAAAAAAAAAAGAAGAAGAAGACGTGCAGCTTATGGACTGTTGCAATGAAACAGAAATCTTCTTTTTAGGGAACGAAACAAAAATCTTAACACAAACGTTTGTATTCGTATCACTGCTAGGACATGGTAGCAAAATACGTGCTAGACTATTTAAGGAGTGGTATGTAAAATATTTGGATCTGTGCCGAGTGTTATTATTTTTGAAATTCGACAAAATATAATCGATAAATAGAAACATTGCCGAGTGTTAAACTTGGCAAACAAAAGATATTCGGCAAATCTAAAACTTCGCCAAATCTTACAAATGGCAAACAGAAAATACTCATCAAATAATAAACTCCGTCGAGTTTTTTTACATGACACACAGCAAGTTTTTGGCCAAACTTTAAATTCAACCAATGTAAATTCAACAAAATCAAATAAATGGAAACTTGTGTGTCTGTGCCAGTATAAAAGATATTTTTGAGGCACCATATTGATCTACATTCATCTAAATTATTTTGGATAGTTAGATGTATAAATTATGGCTAAGATTTCACTAGAGAAATAGAGTGTAATTACACGACACATTAATCATTACAGACCTAATATACGTGACTAGATTCTCATATTTAGTGGTACCCCCGTATCTGTAAATTTTCATGCACGTTCCTTGGACTCCTATATTAGTGGTACTGCCATATCAGATGACAAATTTAAAAGAAATACCGTATGTGATGGCAATGCATATGCATGGAAAAGGAGATGTTACTATTTTTTTAAAAGCTGATCATGCTAACCGTGTCAAGACATACCTAGATGTATAAAATTTTCGAGACCTATATCCAACAATTAATGGTACTTAGCTAGCCGCGCCCAGTAGAAAATATAAATTACATACCTAGCTCAAATTCAGTGATATACGGGTATTTGTGGCTAAGTTTTAATTGGTACTCGACACATTGAGCGTGGCAGGTCTACCCGTGTAACTCATAGAGTCTATGTCCAGGTCTTTAACCAAACTATATATAAAAAGACTCAGAATAAAAACGGCGGAGATTATATCACTGCCACCAAATATATCGATCAATTCCATGTAGCTAGCTTTATAGTTGTATTTTATACAATCGATGACCTGTACTAGCCTGCCCATAATATAACCTACATTAGTATGTGTTTTGGGTAAGTTTTCACGGTTGATCTCGACAAAAGTGAAGCCAAGCCAAGACCTGCCTATATTTGTCACAAGTGTATTTATCTGTATGAATTATGTCCATGTGAAGACAAGAAGCCAAATAGCAACCATTTTAGGATGTGACATGTAAAATACAATATTAAATATAGTGAATTTGGTACCGAGAGAAGTACAATACAAGATGCCAGCTATACAGTGTAAATTTATCTATTCGTACATCAATCAGTAGAGAATAGAAACATACGACACATGTAAGACTGTAAACACACCTCAAGTTCTCTGTGCATTGAGTCATTTGACTATTAGAGGTGAAACAGTGAAAGAACAGGCGCAAGATATTAGCAATATATTTTGGTCTTATAATTAAAAAGAGTTTGAAAGTTTGACATCAATGTTTGACTTAAGCCTCACCTAAAGTCTCCAAGTGCATTCACTCGCATAATTTGCCGCTAAAGGTCAAAGAAACTATGTAAATTAAATCATTGGATGACTTGCAACCCTATGCTCCAGATATTTTAGATTAATGAATTAAAATTATTAGCTTGATCCCATACCGGTATCCAGTGAACAAGTATGAAGTGGTGTTGTGGGGACAGAGAAAAATGCAGAAAAATAGAGTGCAAATAAAAAATTACCTAGGGTTTCAGGGGAGTAGTGTTCAATGTATTTGTATTTTAAATTTCAAGAAAAGAGAACATCAATTTAGACACGAGTTGTGAATATTTTCATCAAAAGGGCTAACCAATGGGTGTCCCATTCAAATAGATAGAAACAAAGTTTATTCACATCTGATAATTAAAAGAATGAAAAACATAAGCCAGATATGTCTTCAATGGATTTAGATTGGCGCAATTGTTTTGGAACAGGGTGCAATTGTCTCTTACATGAGTTTGAGATGATCAACATCACAGGACATTTGATTTTTTTTTACAAAATACAGTGGCACATCCTTTCTAAATGTGTAACAACCATGGGAATATGTCAAGGTCAAATGTAGAAAGAACACTAAAAAAATATTAGCTACTAAATTATGAATATTACTTAGCTTACTAAAAAAGAGTGAACAAGTAAGATGTTTCCTACGCGATGATTTATAACACAGGTTGTTAAGAAAAAGTAATATTACTCCCTCCGATCTATATTGAGGGAGTATTATATTACTTATAAAAATGTTCCATTCCTTTTTCTTAAAACTATATATGTATAAATGTTTCAAATGCCGTATACTTTGCAATTAAACATGTAAATGAGAGGAAAATATTATGATATAAGATAGGAAATTACTAGGTTCCACACCGGGGCCCCAAATTCCTAGAGATAGCCCGTACAAGTGTAAATACGTATGTAGATATGTCCCTTATATATTGAAAAATGTTCCATTTTTCTAATGTAATAGGTTCATACAAGCGATATCCGTAGGCCCTCTCTTTATCACAGACACATTTCAGTGAATTTCAGTGATTCTGATAAAGGCTGAAAAAGTTTCGAATCTGAAATTTTAAACCATGCTATAACACTATCCCAGCCGCGCCTTTGAATGTTCTCACCATTCCAAGTTCTAGCAGCTATGGAGTTCACTCTTGTGCTCTCCCTTCTATTCCTCTCAAATCTCCACCATGTGAGCTCTGAAACGCGTTACTTTACCTCGATGTTTACCTTCGGAGACTCCTACATCGACACCGGTAACTTCGTGATCATGGCTGCTCCGGTGGTGCCGGTGTGGCAGGGCAAGCCTCCATATGGCATGACCTTTTTTGGCCACCCGGCGGGCCGCATCAGTGACGGGAGAGTCATTATTGATTTTATCGGTAAGTATCCGTTGTACAAGAAGAATAGTTTTCTGAAAAAAATATATGAATATTTGGGTATTTGTTTTTGCAATTTGAGTACATGTTCTGTTTCAGTTTTGTACCGACACTTGTCCATCCCATTGATGCAGCCGAGCAGTTTGGTCTCCCTCTTCTTCGAGCCTCCCTGCAGAATAGCTCGGACATCTCCAAAGGTGTAAATTTTGCCGTAGGTGGTGCAACGGCGATGGACGTTGGGTTCTACGAGAGGAACAAGCTGGTCCAGTTCAAGCTTCTGAACAACTCTCTGGACGTGCAGTTGGGTTGGTTCAAGGAGCTCAAGCCATCGATTTGCAACACTACAAAAGGTCTGGAATTTTCACCACTATAGCACTAGTATAGTGTAGTTCTGGTAGTGCTTAATTCCTACCGGTTAGATATTGAGCAACTTATTATACCAACAGGGTGCAGGGACCGCTTCAGTACAGCTCTCTTCTTCGTTGGGGAAATTGGAGTGAATGACTACAGCTATGTGTGGAATGCGGGGAAGACTGAAGACAAAGTGATGACTTATGTACCCAAAGTTGTGAAGAAAATTGCCTTGGCCGTGGAGGTATATTTATGCTCTGGAGTTTCTTCAATTTTGTTGCGGAACATATTTCAGCACACACCATTTTTTGCGCTGTTATGTTAGGACGCGACAATGCGCTGTAACACAATACAGAACTCAACAACATTTGCACATGGCTAAACTTTTTACTTGTGACATTAGACATGGCTAAACTAGTAATGTTACATTTGAACTCGCAGAGGCTCATCAACGAAGGAGCGGCATACCTTGTCGTGCCAGGGAATCCACCAAACGGGTGCTCACCCACCATGCTCACGCTCCGCTCGAGCCTCAACAGGACAGAGAACTATGACCCGGTTGGCTGCCTAAGCGACATCAACCGCGTGGCCAGGCACCACAACTCCTTGCTTCGTGCGGCAATTGGCGCTCTCAGGGTCAAGTACCCCCATGCCACGATCATCCTTGCTGACTTCTACAACCCGATAATCTCCATCCTCCAAAACCCCAATCATTTCGGTAACGGTTTATCAAGATTTGTGCTGTGCACTTTGACCATTGTTTAAAAAAATATCCTGCAATTCGCAGGTATCTCCTGTGCGAATGCACTCCGTGCTTGCTGCGGTGGCGGAGGAAACTACAACTGGAATGCTAGCGCCGTCTGTGGAATGCCTGGGGTGCCTACATGCATGGATCCTTCAGCGTTTATCAACTGGGATGGGGTTCACTTCACGGAGGCCACATACCAGTACATCGCCAATGGGTGGCTCTATGGTCCTTTTGCCGATCCACCAATACTCAATGCCATTCGCCACTAATTTAAGAGAAAAACTTGAGACATACCATTACAAGCAGTGTATGGTCATGATGTTAGATTCCAAAAGGAATCAATAAAATATTTGAAATTTAACTGGCTTATGCACAAAATACCAACATAATACTGCGGTACTTAGACAACAAGATGCGAAACAATTCAAGCAAAAATACGACCATAATTTGTTTTATGTTTTCGACAAGGGACGCTTTGTTACTTAAAAGATTTAAACATTACATGTGGCCTCTGCATAAATAGGATACACACAGCCGTTCAGAAGTCTCAAAGAATTAAAATTATCCGTTCAGTGATTAGTAACTGTTATTATGACGCTACTGTACCATGAAGTTTATCATCTTATTTAACCAGTAAACGCTGCCGTAAACAGCTGAAATGTTGATGAAAGTGATATTGATACACGCGATGGTGCCGAGAAGGTGCATAGTGTCAGCCCTGGCATCTTGAGCGGCCTTTTCTTTCCAAAAAAGGGGAAATACTTTGGCCTATGCGCCAATTAATTCACACAACCATTTGTTATTGCAATGTTATCATCAAGAGTATCACAAATCCGCAAAGAGTGGATACAAAGATCAACCTACGAAATAAAAAGACATCAACATTGGGCCTTCATATTGGAATTTGCCACTGCGATTTATGTCCATAGTGCAATTAATACCAGAATGATCTCATAAGGCTCATTCATACATGTAAGGGCTGTCAGCAAAGATTAGTCTGACATTATCAGTTGGGAGGGAGTTCCACATCCTTATAAGGTAGGGTCTTCCCACTCAATAGAGTATGAGAAAAGGAGCGGCTGACACTCGATGCACGCCTCTGAAGGGGACACTCAATGGGGAGGATCTAGAGGACAAGCAGCTCATAGTTGTGGTTATGGAGTTGTCTAGAATCCAAGATGAAGTCGCCACCGAGCAGAAGTGCAAGTACGGTGCTGATAAGATCACTCAGTATAGGCCTATTTGTCTTCTCAGATGTATTTACAAGCTTATTACCAAAACCTTAACCTTGAGAATTGAGCCATATACCACTAAATTGATTGGTAAAAACAAAAATGCCTTTATGGAAAAAAGGTGTATAGTGGATGGTATCATGTCCTTGCATGAGATTCTTCATCACTCCCATGTTAAAAAACATGTTGGGATTGTTCTGAAGCTTGATTTTGAAAAAGCTTTTGATAAAGTGAATTGGAAGTTTCTTTTGAACTGTCTCAAAGCCATGGGTTTCTCTGATCTCCTCTGTCACCTCTGTCAGTGGATTGAGAAGATCCTTACTGATGGTACGGTTTCTGTTAAAATTAACAATAAAACTGCCCCCTACTTTAAGAGTGCTAAAGGGGTTAGGCAAGGTGATCCTTTGTCTCCTTTTCTTTTCAATGCCACTGTTGAATGTCTTGCTAAAATGGTGTTGGAGGCTCAACAGAATGATCTCCTGGTGGGGTTGGCCCCTGATCTCATTGATAAAGGTGTGGCAATCATGCAATATGCTGATGACACGGTTCTCTGCATTTCTCATGATTCTGAGAAAGCATTAAACCTGAAGTTGTTGTTATATTTGTTTGAGTTAATGTCTGGTCTTAAAATTAACTACCAGAAAAGTGAGATTTTCCTGGTGGGTGGGGACAATAACACAACTGAGTTTTATTCCTCTCTTTTCGGTTGTCAAGTTGGCCCTTTCCCTATGAAGTATCTTGGTGTCCCTGTCACTTTCAGAAATCTTAGAGTCTCTGACTTGGATCCTTTGGATCAGAAGTTTATTAAAAAGCTTGATGCCTGGGTTGGTGGGGCTAATTCCTCTAGTGGCAGATTAACCTTGGTCAATGCTTGTTTGTCTAGTCTTCCTTCTTATTTTATGTCTCTCTTTATGTTGTGTAAAACTTTCCTGGAGAAAATGGATAAACATAGGAGGCGTTTCTTTTGGCATGGGAAGAAGTTAAAAAGAGGTTACTATATGGTGAAGTGGACTAAGGTCTGCAGATCTAAGAAGAATGGTGGTTTGGGGGTCCTAGACTTACACAAGCAAAACATTAGCTTGCTGTGCAAATGGTGGTGGAAGTTAGACACTGAATAGGGGTTATGGCAAGATATTGTCAAGGCCAAATACTTAAGGAATATGTCAGTTGCTAGTGTAACTGCTAGGTTTAATGATTCCCCTTGTTGGAAAGGTCTCCTCAAAGTTAAAGATACTTATATGGTTGGGAGGAAAATTAATCTCAGAAAAGGTAATATTTGTAGGCTTTGGCAAGATTCTATTTCTGGTGAGCCTCCTTTTCCTTGCAGTTTCCTGAGCTTTTTGATTTGTGTTTGGAGAAGGAGTGCACTATTCTGGATGCTTCTGCTTCTGATTTTGATATCCCTTTTAGAAGAACCTTGAGAGGTGATAATTTGTTGCATTGGAATGCTATCAAAGATAGTTTGAGGAATCTTCCTAGATCGAATGACAGTGATTTCATCACTTGGTCTTTGAACCCTAAGAAATGTTTCTCCACCAAGTCAGTTTACCATTGGTTGGAGAGGAATCTTGCTGGTTCTCATAATAAATGGATTTGGAAGGCTAAGCTCCCCTTGAAAATAAAAGTCTTCCTCTGGCAATTCTGCCAAGATGCTGTGTTGACTAGGGAAAATATGAAGAAAAGGCAATGGCCTGGAGCTCCTGTTTGTTCTTTTTGCAACCTTGAGGAAACTAATGATCACCTCTTCTTTACCTGCCCTATCTCTAAAGTTGTTTGGGGAGTTTTAGGCAAAGCTTTTGATTCTACTTTTGTTCCTGTTTCTTTTTGGCAAGCTATGGCTTGGTTCCATTCATACCTGCCAGGTTTTGAGAAATATCATATGGTTATCCTAGCCTCCATTTGCTGGGCTATCTGGAATATTCGAAACAGAGTTACTTTTGATAAGTTTCACTTGAAATCCCCTAGTGTAATTACTTTCTACTCTATTTCTTTGCTTATCTACTGGGCAGGTCTTCAGAAGGATGCTGCGGATAAGGAGAGGCTTATTGAGGGGGCTAACAGGCTCAAGCAGGTGGCGACTTCAGTGTACTCTCGTCAGGTGGAGGACTCTCGTCAGCTGGCGATTGTGACGATGACCTGATGTCCCTTTGCTGGCTTTGCTGTTTCGGTCGGCTGATCTCCTGTCTGTTATGTTTTAGACTCTGGTGTCCCTGGTTCCTTGTCTGTAATAAGTTGCACTTAGTAATAAATAGTGGTATCAGGTTTTCTCCCCATAGTATGCGTTTCGATGGCGAGCGCACACAGTGGGTTTCCTGATACTGCTCAGCTAGCTTTCCCCCCACCTCCCCCTCTAGAACTTCTGTTTTGTTGTTCCAGACTTTGTTATTTCCGTTCAAGTAATGGAAAGGGGTGGAAGCCCGGTTGGAAAAAAAGAAGTGCAAGTACGGCCGAGGAGGCCGCTCACGAGATAAAGCACTACACCGAGGTGGTTTCCCGCTTCATGCTTAATCAAAGTAAGAATGATGATCATCCAGACTTCAACGACACCTGCTGGAACACCTCATCGGATGTGGAGTATGAAGGTGAGGGGAGATCATGCATGAAGTCAAGCTGATCTCTCCCTCTCTCTATCTAAATGATCATGCCTGCTTGGCAAGAGCAATTCCAGCAAATGAAATTTCTCTAAGTCTATACCCTATTAAGTTGTCAAGCCATCACGATCAAACATTCAATTATAAGCATTGATGCCAAGGATTTAGTCAAGTACTTCTAATCTGACATGGATGTAATTGGTATCTTCACGATATTAATTTATGCCAAAACTTTAGTCAAGTGCTTCTAATCGAACATGGTTGTAATTAGTATCTCCGCGATATTAATATTTTTCTTTATTGAATAAGAACTTCTAATCTAACCAAACATCTACTCAACAATTCAAGCTTGCAAATTGACCCAAGGTATAGCTCAGTTCATATTCCTTGTCTGTTATATCTCTGTACCAAAACCTTGTCGAAGTTCTTTTTTGACTACGAATGATATATCTGTACTAGTAGATGTATAAGTGCTCCGAAAAACACATCTAAATATCATGAAAAAATATCACACGATCTTCATTTCCTACATGTTGTTTAGTAGGTACCTAGGTATACTCTTCCTAACCTATGGACTAGTCAGCTTGTCGTATATTTACTACTCTGAACCTACGAAATTCACCATCTTTTTGCCCCGGAACTATATGCCATGCCTCTGAAAGGTTCTCCCTCGCTTTCGTTGCTGAGCGGCTTGTTGATCTTCAACTCATCTTCGGTATTGTATCGGGTCAACTGTTCCGAAGTCTGCTCCATGCCCACATCGCGGATGCGTTCTAGTATAAAAATGATCACAATTGATGACAACTTGACAAAGGCATCGGCATCTGCATCTGCATCTGATATTTCTCAGTTTCGGATCACGATTGCATTGTCTCTCATTTTTCTCTAAAACTATGACCAGTTGACCGAACTTGCTTGGCAAGGGCAATTCCAGGAAATGAATTTTTCTCAAGTCTCTACCCTATTAAGTTGTCTGGCCGTCACGATCAAACATTTAATAAGTTCTCATAATATAAGCAGTGATGCCAAGGATATAGTTAACTATACCTCATTACCTCCACTACTTAACAATTCCAATAAGCAATTATCTCTTTTGTTTTTTAAAAAACTAGCACAGTGGCCCTCGCAAATGTGAGGGCATATTATCTCAAATCATTTAATTATTTTCATGTGGCTATTTGTTTCTCATATTACCTCCTTTATTTCAAATTAGGATACCTCGGAGTTAGTAATTTCGGCATTTTTTTATATATCACGTTGTCAAGAATTAATAATAAATAAATCGTGGAAACTTGTTGCTATGCGAGGGAATCATCTTACTGGCAGTGAAACTATTGCAATGTTTCATAGATATTCAACTAATTTATTGGAAATAATACTGTCCATACTCCACGATAATTTGTTTTGAAATCTATTGATATTTTATAAAACAATAATCAATGTGTTGAGCATGTGCCTTCAATACAATCGATATTATATAGAGTTTAGGTTCCTCGGTTCGTCATGGAAACACTCAAACCGTCATTTCTTTTTACAAAATGATCTTATCACAATCGTAAGATAGAAACCTGGTCATTTTTTTGTACTCCTCCATTCCTAAATATAAGCCGTATAGTTTTAAGGAAAATTCCAAAATATCCCGTATCGCGTTGCACCACTTGTCTGGAATTTTATTTTGGGATTTGATTTCGTTTCCTTATCTTATTCAAACTACTCTATTTTCCCACATCACTTGACCATGGGTAATCCCGCCCAAACCAGGTGTACTTTTCCCTCCAGGTGCGTTCTTTAATTTTTGTGCCAAAAATTATATATGGCTTATATTTAGGAACACATGGAGTACTTTATATATTTGAAACAGTCCAAATTCATTTTATTTGAGACACATATTTCAGATGTTACTATCAAAATTAATTTTAAAGATGTGGATCAATGTGGTAGATTTAATGGAACCTCTGGACAATCTTCGCGAACTTATTTGGACCAGGTCTTGGTCCAAGACGTGAAGGATGAACCTGATCTCACGGAGCAAATATGAAGTTGTATAGGCGGGCGCTGCCAACGGACGTTGCTACTTTCTGCTAGCCATCTACTCAGCGACACAAACATGGATCGGTCAGTGCATGAAATGAAAGGAGAATCGATAACCATAGAAAAGCAAGATAAACCGATAATGTTTACTAATATAAGATATTTGAGCTTTTTGTAGATTTACTTATTTTGGTTCATATCTAGACTATTTTCAGTATGTTGATTCACTTAGTTTGAACCATATATCTAGTATATTTTAAAATATTTAAATGTCTTATACGGAATATTAGTGAATAAAGGGAGTAGAATGATTTTCTTAACGCTGCCAAGCAGACGTTATTGTGAAAAGCTCTTTTTATCCGATACTGTCTATGTAATAAACTCTTTTTTTATCTCCCTTGACGTACAAAGTGTTGAGATTGACACGTATTCTCACTGGTAACCTTTTTTTCTTGAACGTATCTCCTTTCTGGTGTCCAGTTTAACTTCATCGCAATCTTTTTTTTTTTGAAAAGCTACCCGATCAGATTTTTGTGTTGCCAAGGAGCATACATAGTTTTTAAGACTTCAAGCCAAACGGACGTGCTTAGCCTGGACTATGGATAAAAATTTGTTAATTAAACGTGTCAATAAAAGTGTACTGTGCAACGGATTTGTAACGTGTCAATAGTCTACGTAACTCTTAGATCTATTAAATCTTAACCGTTAGAATTAAAATCAATGGTATATTTATTTCTAGCCTATGTGGTTTAATGTGGTGTCTCTATTTTAGACATCCGTATTGTGCTTTTAGTATATAGTAGATGTGCATTTTTTCACAGGTATATGTCAGTTCATATTGCTTGTCTGTACTCTCTACACCTCAATTTAAGAGCTAGAGAACGACAGCTCACCCGGTTGAAGATGTAGACGCTTTCAGTTTATAGAATAACAACCGGAAATAAGCCAGCGTTCTACTATTAACTACTCCTCGTGTGGCTTGGACTTTTCATCAGCATTCCAAGTTCTAGCAGTCCATGGAGCTCAAGCTTGTGTTCTCCCTTCTCTTCCTCTCATGTCTCCACGGCGCGAGCTCCAACTCGCGCTACATCACCTCCCTGTTTGCCCTCGGAGACTCCTACATCGACGCCGGCAACTTCGTGATCATGGCTGGTCGGGTCGTGCCGGCCGTGCCCGTGTGGCATGACAAGCCTCCTAACGGAATGACCTTCTTCGGCCATCCCACGGGCCGCCTCAGCGACGGGAGAATCATCACCGATTTCATCGGTATGCTGAGCCATGTGCTTCCTTGCACCAAACGATTATCTTGCTGGAAATTTGATCTGATAGAGGTTATTGAATGTCTGAACATATATATGTTTTCTGGAGATTGAGTTCATGCTATGGTTGCAGCTGAGCAGTTTGGTCTCCCTCTTCTCGGAGCCTCCTTGCTGAATAATCCAGACGTCTCCAAAGGCATAAATTTCGCTGTCGGTGGTGCGACGGCTATCGATGTTGACTTCTACGAGAGAAACAAGCTGGTTCAGTTCAAGCTTCTGAACGATTCTCTGAATGTGCAGCTTGGTTGGTTCGAGGAACTCAATCCATCGATTTGCAACGCCACGAAAGGTCCGTGACATGCTGTGCAGTAGTATTTTTATAGTTCGTACCACTTGCATTATACTGAGCAACTGGCCAATACAGGGTGCAGAGATTGCTTCAGTAAGGCCCTCTTCTTCGTTGGGGAGTTTGGAGTGAATGACTACAACTTTGTATATACGGAATGCGGGGAAGAAGGAAGACGAAGTGAAATCTCATGTACCAAAAGTTGTGGAAAATATTATCAGCGCCGTGGAGGTAGGTTTGCCTCTATCTTTTTATTTTTGCGAAATGTCTATATCTTTCTCTAAACTTTGGATCTTCGTTAATAAAACGCCGTATGCATCAATTGATCCAGAGGCAGGGAAAACCCATTTTGAAAAAAGTCTATATCTTTCTCTACTCTCTTTTCTTTCATCTAGTTTTTTGTTGTTCATTTTGTACGAACCATTCAGTGACTTCATCTGCAATTTATGTGTTTTCCAAACTCCTATGATACTTGATAATACGTGACATTTGTTAAGGAGTATTAGTATTGGTCTACGTATCTAAGAGTCTGTATATGTTGAGAGTTATTATCCTTGTACTCCAAGTCAGATGTACTATATATTATGGCATTTGGCCTCTGATAATATAAGTTTCTATTTGTCTAACGATATTAATCCTGCATTATTCTTGTTCATGTATTCTCTGATGCCTACTATATAAAGTGACCCAGCCCATTGTAGCATGCATTTTTTTCTTCCCTTGGTACGATGTAATGGCTATGCTAGGCTCGGGTATATGGTTGGAAATGCATTGTTAGCCCCAAGTTCGTTTGCAACATTGTACAACTCTCTTAGAGGGGATACCTTCGAAAGGTGTCTTTGCATATTGTTGCATCTCAAGTTAACTGAAAACAATCAAATTTTAATAATGTAAGGAGTCAAATTATTTTTTTGCGGGAAAAGAACCAATTATAGTTATTGTGTTGTTCTTCCAAAGAGATTTTGCACAAAGACTGAAAGGTATACAAGTAGATGTAGATCTCACGCATATTCGATGGTCGGATTGCAAAATAATATAGATTCTGAATTTTTGTATTGGATAAAATTGTATTTGTAGCAAACATATGTGGCATTCTAGATTTCAAATTAGTCTACAATTACACATGTCAACTGAAACTGTACTTAAAAAGCATTTGGCACTTGAAAAATATGGTTGTAAGAATTATATATATTTGCACCACAGAGGCTTATTAACGAAGGCGCAATATATGTGGTTGTGCCGGAAAACCCACCAAACGGATGCTCGCCTACTTTTCTCACCCTGCGCTTGAGCCTCAATCAGACATGGAACTATGACCGCTTCGGCTGCCTAAGTGACATCAACCGCGTGGCTAAGCACCATAACTCCGTGCTCCGTGCGTCAATTAGCGATCTCAGGGGCAGGTACCCCCATGCCAGGATCATATTTACTGATTTCTATAAACCGATCATCTCGGTCATCCAAAATCCCACCCGATTTGGTAAGAATTACTCAGAATTTTTGCAGATCACTCGCTCAAACTTGTCTCAACCATTCTCTGTAGGCCAGGTCACTAAGTTGTTTGAATATTCTGCGATTTGCAGGAGTTGCTAAGTCTGATGCTCGTCGGGCTTGTTGCGGAGGCGACGGGAAGTACAACTGGAATCCCACTGCTATATGCGGCATGTCAGGATCGACTGCCTGCAGAGACCCATCATCGTTCTTGAGCTGGGACGGTGTTCACTACACTGAGGCAACCTACCGGTACATCACCAAGGGGTGGCTGTATGGCCCTTTCGCTGATCCACCTATACTCAGTGTCATTCATAATTAATTTGAAAGAAAAACCTGAAGAAACCATACCACTGCAGGCAATACAAGGAGTGTACGAAAAGATTGACTATAATTAAAAAAGGAATGAATAAAATTTAAGGTCAATATGGTTATTTTGATATTTGAATCAATTTGATTTTTTGGTGTAGAGATTCCATATTAACAAGATATGGTCAAATAAGTAAGAACTACACATTCTATCAGCTTCCCTCAATCTTAGTTGTGGAAGACAGATTGAGATTGTGACTGTACACAAAAGAACAACAGAAGTGGTTACGGTTCTATAAAGATATCATCCCTGTGATCTTTCATTGACATGAACAAAGTTGTAGCAGTTTTTGAGCAACCTATTTATGAACAAAGTTAAAATAAACTAGAATATGGTTTCTTCGGGCATGGAAGACTTGATTTTGAGGAAAAAATGTAGCGCCAATATTTTCCCACCACAAAAATGTAACGCGATTATGTATATGTTGAGAGTTATTATCCTTGTACTCCAAGTCAGATGTACTATATATTATGGCATTTGGCCTCTGATAATATAAGTTGCTATTTGTCTAACAATATTAATCCTGCATTATTCTTGTTCATGTATTCTCTGATGCCTACTATATAAAGTGACCCAGCCCATTGTAGCATGCATTTTTTGCTTCCCTTGGTACGATGTAATGGCTATGCTAGGCTCGGGTATATGGTTGAAAATGCATTGTTAGCCCCAAGTTCGTTTGCAACATTGTACAACTCTCTTAGAGGGGATACCTTTGAAAGGTGTCTTTGCATATTGTTGCATCTCAAGTTAACTGAAAACAGTCAAATGTTAATAATGTAAGGAGTCAAATTATTTTTTTGCGGGAAAAGAACCAATTATAGTTATTGTGTTGTTCTTCCAAAGAGATTTTGCACAAAGACTGAAAGGTATACAAGTAGATGTAGATCTCACGCATATTCGATGGTCGGATTGCAAAATAATATAGATTCTGAATTTTTGTATTGGATAAAATTGTATTTGTAGCAAACATATGTGGCATTCTAGATTTCAAATTAGTCTACAATTACATATGTCAACTGAAACTGTACTTAAAAAGCATTTGGCACTTAAAAAATATGGTTGTAAGAATTATATATATTTGCACCACAGAGGCTTATTAACGAAGGCGCAATATATGTGGTTGTGCCGGAAAACCCACCAAACGGATGCTCGCCTACTTTTCTCACCCTGCGCTTGAGCCTCAATCAGACAGGGAATTATGACCGCTTCGGCTGCCTAAGTGACATCAACCGCGTGGCTAAGCACCATAACTCCGTGCTCCGTGCGTCAATTAGCGATCTCAGGGGCAGGTACCCCCATGCCAGGATCATATTTGCTGATTTCTATAAACCGATCATCTCGGTCATCCAAAATCCCACCCGATTTGGTAAGAATTACTCAGAATTTTTGCAGATCACTCGCTCAAACTTGTCTCAACCATTCTCGGTAGGCCAGGTCACTAAGTTGTTTGAATATTCTGCGATTTGCAGGAGTTGCTAAGTCTGATGCTCTTCGGGCTTGTTGCGGAGGCGACGGGAAGTACAACTGGAATCCCACTGCTATATGCGGCATGTCAGGATTGACTGCCTGCAGAGACCCATCAGCGTTCTTGAGCTGGGACGGTGTTCACTACACTGAGGCCACCTACCGGTACATCACCAAGGGGTGGCTGTATGGCCCTTTCGCTGATCCACCTATACTTAGTGTCATTCATAATTAATTTGAAAGAAAACCTGAAGAAACCATACCACTACAGGCAATACAAGGAGTGTACGAAAAGATTGACTATAATTAAAAAAGGAATGAATAAAATTTAAGGTCAATATGGTTATTTTGATATTTGAATCAATTTGATTTTTTTGGTGACGAGATTCTATATTAACAAGATATGGTCAAATAAGTAAGAACTACACATTCTATCAGCTTCCCTCAATCTTAGTTGTGGAAGACAGATTGAGATTGTGACTGTACACAAAAGAACAACAGAAGTGGTTGCGGTTCTATAAAGATATCATCCCTGTGATCTTTCATTGACATGAACAAAGTTGTAGCAGTTTTTGAGCAACCTATTTATGAACAAAGTTAAAATAAACTAGAATATGGTTTCTTCGGGCATGGAAGACTTGATTTTGAGGAAAAAATGTAGCGCCAATATTTTCCCACCACAAAAATGTAGCGCGATTATGTATATGTTGAGAGTTATTATCCTTGTACTCCAAGTCAGATGTACTATATATTATGGCATTTGGCCTCTGATAATATAAGTTGCTATTTGTCTAACAATATTAATCTTGCATTTTCTTGTTCATGTATTCTCTGATGCCTACTATATGAAGTGACCCAGCCCATTGTAGCATGCATTTTTTCTTCCCTTGGTACGATGTAATGGATATGCTAGGCTCGGGTATATGGTTGGAAATGCATTGTTAGCCCCAAGTTCGTTTGCAACATTGTACAACTCTCTTAGAGGGGATACCTTCGAAAGCTATCTTTGCATATTATTGCATCTCAAGTTAACTGAAAACAGTCAAATGTTAATAATGTAAGGAGTCAAATTATTTTTTTGCGGGAAAAGAACCAATTATAGTTATTGTGTTGTTCTTCCAAAGAGATTTTGCACAAAGACTGAAAGGTATACAAGTAGATGTAGATCTCACGCATATTCGATGGTCGGATTGCAAAATAATATAGATTCTGAATTTTTGTATTGGATAAAATTGTATTTGTAGCAAACATATGTGGCATTCTAGATTTCAAATTAGTCTACAATTATATATGTCAACTGAAACTGTACTTAAAAAGCATTTGGCACTTGAAAAATATGGTTGTAAGAATTATATATATTTGCACCACAGAGGCTTATTAACGAAGGTGCAATGTATGTGGTTGTGCCGGGAAACCCACCAAACGGATGCTCGCCTACTTTTCTCACCCTGCGCTTGACCCTCAATCAGACAGGGAACTATGACCGCTTCGGCTACCTAAGTGACATCAACCGCGTGGCTAAGCACCATAACTCCGTGCTCTGTGCATCAATTGGCGATCTCAGGGGCAGGTACCCCCATGCTAGGATCATATTTGCTGATTTCTATAAACCGATCATCTCGGTCATCCAAAATCCCACCCAATTTGGTAAGAATTACTCAGAATTTTTGCAGATCACTCGCTCAAACTTGTCTCAACCATTCTCTGTAGGCCAGGTCACTAAGTTGTTTGAATATTCTGCGATTTGCAGGAGTTGCTAAGTCTGATGCTGACGAGGTTTATCCCCGGCAATGCCCATGTCGAAGGGCTTTCGATCTAGGAAGCGTATTGGGAACCTGGCGAACTCGACGGCGATCAGACGAAAGCAGTGGGACACGAGGATTTACCTAGGTTCAGCCCCCTCGAAAGGTAAAAGGCCTATGTCCTGCTTGTCTGACTTTTGTATTGAGGTGGTGATGACGATGGTGGTGTTACAATGGCGGCGTAGATTGGAACTAGCCAAAAGTAGAGAACTTGAAGGTGTCGAGCGCTCCGGCGTGAGGTGGGTGGAAATGAATCTAGGGTTTCGAAACCTCCCTCCCAGCCTTTTATAAGTTAAGGCTAGGTCTCAGGAGTGTTTCTCAAGCCTCGTACAGATCGGATCAACCGAGACCTAATCTAGCTTGGACTCTTCGAAATTTTGCTTGTACACCAAGTAATACTCCTGGGCCGCATCGAGACACTGCCTTGATGGGCCTCGAAAGCCTTTCTTGAGACACCCCACCTGGACGGAAAACCAGGTAGGCGAATGTCGGGGGCCCATCTGTCATTCCTTCGTCAGTAGCCCCCGAGTGCCTGGGATAGCCGAAGACTATGGCAGGGACTCCCTCTGAAAGTCTTCCTAGTCGCACCCGATATGAGCACTTAGCCTGTAAAACTGTAAATACATAGAAATCATTCGAGTAGTAAGCTTGTTTGGTGCACAATTTTCGAATCACTCTCATTTAGAGCCTCGAAAGTGCTAAGTTGGGTTTGCAGAGGGATGCGCATAACCGGCCTGAGACTCACGCCGGGTCTCAGTTAATTGCATTGCTGCAAAGACATTCGGTTAGCTTACTCAGATTCGAGTCCCCCGACTCGAACCCGCATGGGCTGGCGCTACCCCGACCTGAGCCGCGTTGGACTTACCAGGTCGAAGCCCAGTTCATTTGTGAGGCACCCGATGCGTCCATCGGTGCAAGCTTCATACCGTAGGTATGAAAAATTTTCGGCAGAGCGCGTTTGATACGAATACCGGGCCATTCGATGTTGCAAATCGTGGACTTACCTTCGTATTTGACATACGGCATCCGAACTGGTATATTGCCACCGAAATTCGGGTATGTTGATTGAGGAGCGTTGATAGCTCGAAAGACAGGTTAGAACAAGATGATTCAAAGGTCCGAAGCTCGAACCCGGATCTCTGAAGGTATTATTGGGTCGAAAGAAGCAGCTTGAAAGATCGAAGCCCTGCCTCGGATGTCTCGAAGGCGCTGCTAGCCCAAAAGAGATAACTCGAGGGACCGAAGTCCTGCTTCGAATGCCTCGAAGGCGCTGCTGGCCCGAAAGAGATAGCTCGAGGGACCGAAGTCCTGCTTCGAATGTCTTGAAGGCGCTGCTGGCCCGAAAGAGATAACTTCGAGGGACCGAAATCCTGTCTCGAATACATCGAAGGCGCTGCTGGCCCGAAAGAGATAACTTCGAGGGACCGAAATCCTGTCTCGAATACATCGAAGGCGCTGCTAGCCCGAAAGAGATAACTTCGAGGGACCGAAATCCTGTCTCGAATACATCGAAGGCACTGCTGGCCCAAAAGAATTGACTCAAAGAGCAAGAGGACATAATCGTCAAGAAAAACTCGGTGTAGATTCGAATGACGCAAAAGAGAGGTACACAAAAAGCCTCGAAAGAAAACCCAGTCGAGATGCCGTTCGAGTGCAAGAGGCACATATCTTCAAAATTCGAAAGAACCCTCACCAGTCTCTGCCCTTTGAGTCGAAAAGAAAACATCCTACCCAAGGGAACGCGTCATCGCTGACGACGCACTGTGTCGAGTCGTCACCTCATCTTCTGCAGGACAGGCCTGAGCCTGCCAGGACAAGACGTGTGGTGGGCCCTCAAGCCGCGCATCGTGGCCGTTGACAGAGTTTGACCGCACGTCCCGCGCGTGGGTGAGAAATAACCGGCGCGGTTTCCTTGATTACCGTGCGTAGTGGACGCCGCGGTGCTCGCGTGCTGACACGTGGACGGTGGGATCAGCCCGGCCGTTTCCACTTCATCGTGGACGGCCGAGATCTGATGTAGATCTCCAGAGCCGGAATAAATGACGGTGGCAGGGTAACAGTCTATCTCACACTGCCACCATCTTCTTCTTCCTCGCACAGTTCTCCTGTAGCTCTACCCTTCCATCTCCATTTCCGCGACCTTTGCTGCGCCCTGACCATGGGCAAAAGGAGCTCCACAGCCGCCGGCGCCGCTGCTGCTGCTAAGAAGGCCAAGACGGCCGACGCCGAAGGCTCCGCCGTCGGTCGCTGGGTCCAATCCAAGGTCGGAAATAAGGAACTGTCCCAGGCCGAGAAGATGGGTCTCCTGAAGAACGCGCCGGCGGAATCGCTCGCCGCCGGCCCGGAGATCGTTCCCCGGCCACCCCTCGGATTCCGGGTAATTTTCATTGCCTTTTTGCTGCGGGGTTTGTCTTTTCCCCCGCATCCCTTTCTCCGTGGCCTTCTCTTTGCCTACGGGATTCAGCTCCACGACCTGAATCCCAACTCTGTTCTCCACATTGCGTGCTTTATCACGCTTTGTGAGTGCTTCCTGGGGATCGAACCCCACTGGGCACTGTGGCGTCGAATCTTCGTGATTCGGCACCCTCTGCCCTATCAAACCGGCGGTTTTGGCGTCCAAGTGCGCCCAGACGTCGAGTATTTCAACCTCCAGACACCCGAAAATAATCCTGGGTGGAGGACGAAGTGGTACTACGCCGAGGACAAACCCTCCGATGGCGAAAACTTCGGACTTGAGGAGTTCCATCCCACCGGCGTTCTTCGACCTCGCGTATCCTGGAGGCATGATCTTTCGGATGAGGAGCTGAAGATCACGGAGCCGCTGATGGAAAAGATCCAGCAGCTCCGAGCTACTCCGAAGAAGGAGCTTTCGGGGATCCAGCTGATTCGTACTTTTATCGAGCGCCGAATCCAGCCGCTCGCTGCTCGAGCCCACTGCATGTGGGATTACAGCGATCGCCGGGATTCGACCCGCATTTCCCAGGACGAACTGCACGAGGCCGAAATCGACGAGTGCGTTCGCACCGTCACGAACATCAAGAAGAAGGATCCCGTGCCGAAGATCTTCGGCGCCGTAGCCTTTAGCAAGGCCTTTCCCCGCACCGAGGTATGACTTTGTTCTTATTCGAATGTCTTCCCTATTTCTTAGCCGGATCGCCCTATGTCGAGTGCAATCCTTCTCCTCGTGCAGGTATTTGACGTAGCCCGGTGCTATCCGCCCCAGCCCGAGATGGGCGAATATCCGGGGCGCGACTTTGCCGAAGTACTGGAGGGGTCAACCTCCGCCGCTCCATCGCCGCCGAGGGCCCCGAAGAAACAGCGAGTCGCGGATGTTGTCGAAGATTCAGAAGATATCGACGACACCCATTTTACTTCGGGTGATGATGGCAACAGTGCGATCCCTGCCTCGCCTTTGAACCGCCGTCCTCCTCCTCGAACAGAGAAAAAGGTCCTTCCGAAGTTCGGGATCGACGCATCGTAAGTTTTTCTTTCGCGCATCTTGTGGTCTTCTTTTGATTTGGTTGTCCGGTTCTAACGCTGATGATTGCTTCAGATCTTCCACCGAGGAAACGTCGACTGGTCCGGGGGATCAAGATCGATACCAGGTTCGACCTCATGACGACGCCCTTGAGCAAACGGCAGACTCACAGGAGAAGGTCGCTGATATTGTCGCCCCCGAAGTTGCTCTGACGAAGCCTTCGACCTCTTCCAAGAAGAAAGCGACGGAACAAGAATTCGTGCTTGTCTCCTCGTCCGGCGGGCCTTCCGGTCCTAGCAACCATGTAAGTCCAAAGACTCTCGACTTGCACTTCGCGTATTTGACCATTAGTAGCCCCCGAGGGTGAGTCTAAGTGTTTACACTTAGGCTTGCCCTCCGAATCATGACTCGAAGGTTAATCTTCTGTTCTGCCTTTTTTAGCCCGTTGTTAGGGACCTGTCGAAGGTTTGCAGAAACTTCTTTGCCTTGGAGGAGGAGAACCGAAAGTTGTCCGAGAAGCTCGAAGAGTTTCGACGTGAGTGCTGCTATTTCACTTGTAGAGTTTTGCTCTGCCTGTTACCTTGCTCTTCTTCCTGACGACATCCTTTGACGAATTAGGGATTGGAGCCCAGGCTGCTGCGGACAAGACCTCTCTGAAGTCTCAGCTGGACAATCTTGCCACTGAAAACTCGGGCTTGAAGGCTAAGGTCGCTGAGCTGAACGACGAAGTCGCCCGGCTGAAGGTCGAATCGTCCGAAGCTCAGGAGCGCGCGAAGAAAAGCCGCCTGGACGCCGAGGCTCGAGAAGGAGAACTGCACCAGCGCCTGCAGACTTCTCTTGATGCCTTGCGCGGTGAGTTCTTCGAGCTTGGTCTCGATTAATTTTTGCGCCGAAGAACTTGATTGTGACTTGGAAGTTTTGTTTTTTCTTGTAGCTGCTGCCGAATTGGACGCCGGAGCTATGAAGGGGCCCGCTGGGATCGAATCCAGTGTTGGCCTCGCCGAACGCCTGAGTCGGGAGGTTGTCAACCTCCTAGCGCGAGTTCGGTCGACGCTTGTTCGCGTTCGGGATACGTCTGTACCCGATTCGACCAGCGACACCATGGCAGGGATCCTCGACGCTGTGGCGGTGAAGGAGGGCGGCGAAGACCCGTTATTTGCCGCGGTGCGCCGTCAGGTAACTATCGGCACCGAGTCTGTCTTCTCCATGATGATGATGCACGACGTGGAGTTCGACGCTGACAAGGTGACGAGCACGTACCCGAAAGACAAGGACGGACGTGACAAATCCGCCAAAACTTATGTCGCTCGTGCTCGTGAGCTGGCTGCTCGAATGACGGGCTTTCTGGCCGATAGGAACGAGAAGCGTGCAGCGGCGAGGGCTCGGAAGCGTGGCGCGTCCGTCGCACCATCTAGCAAGGCTGGTAGTTCGGCATAGTGCGAGCAGCGCTTCTGGTGCTCACTTGTAATTAGTTTTGCTGGCTCACATCGAGGGCTGTGACCCCGATTAGAACTCTTGCTGCTGTAAAACTTGTTCTGCTGTTATGTTAATCGTCATGCCATTTGGTTGCCATTGCTTGTGTGTGATGTTCGACTCCTCATGCAGGATCCTTCGCTGACCTCTGGTGCTTGGCCTGTTTCGTACGAAACAACTGGCAGTACTGCTGGTGCCATTGAGCGAAGAGCGCCCTCCACGAGCGAGTTGTCACTAATTCGATCGTTGCGCGATCAGCTCCAGAACACGCAGCGCCAACTAAAGGTTGTTACTGCCAAGGTCGATGTTGCTCTTTCGAAGGCGTCTTATGCTGCGGACTGCGAGAAATTCCTTCTAGATGAGATCGAAAATCTTGGCAAATCTCTGAAGTGTAAGTCTTCGAACTTCTTTCGCTGTGCGTTGGCTTGGATGTGCAGGATTGAGTCTTCGTTCTCTTGTTCGCAGATGCGTGTCTTGACAGTGCAGCCGAGGCCCGGCGCGTAAATGCGCATATTATTGCTGCCCAGAATCATGCCAACTCCGTTGCTGATAACTTCTGGGCTGATCGATCGAAGGCAATGAAGCTGACACTCCTTCAGGATAGGATTGCTCAAGCTGGTGCGTTGGCTGAGACGAGCCGAGGTGCCCTTGCGCTGGTGCACCAGGCGATGTTTCCTCTAAATGATCAACCCGAAGGTTTGCCGGCGCTACTCGATCGATTCGAGAACGGCAATGCTATACATTCCTTTGTCCGGGCGCATCTGCGCAGTGGGGCTGTGGTCGCACTTGCTTTCGTGCATGCGCACTACCCTGAAGTCGACCTAGAGCTTCTGAAGACGCCTCCGCCGTCGCCCAGCGGTCGCTACGAAATGGAACGACATTATGCTGCTTGTAGAAGTACCGGCGACTGTATCGCTCGACAAATTGTCGTCGAAAGCGATCGTCAGAGGGCGAGTCAAGATGCTGCGGCACCATGAACTAGCTTTGTTGTTCTGTCTGTATCTTCACTCTGTACATGTATTGTATACTTGTGTTTATATTCGACTGTGTTGAAAAGGCAGAGATCCCGAGCATCGATTAGGAGGGCGAAAGTTCTCCAGCGTAGGTCGAGAGAACGCGTCCCCCAAACGTGAGCCGATTGAGCGCGGCCCTAGAGCGTAGGCGTAGTCCCCGAGCGTGGGTCGAAAGGCTGGGCCCCCGAGCATGGGTCGAAGCCCCCGAGCGTGGGTCGAAAAGCCGATCCCCCGAGCGTGGGTCGAAAGGCTGAGCCCCCGAGCGTGGGTCGAAGCCCCCGAGTGTGGGTCGAAAAAGCTGAGCCCCCGAGCGTGGGTCGAAGCCCCCGAGCGTGGGTCGAAAGGCTGAGCCCCCGAGCGTGGGTAGAAAGGCCGAGCCCCCGAGCGTGGGTCGAAGCCCCCGAGCGTGGGTTGAAGCCCCCGAGCGTGGGTCGAAAAGCTGAGCCCCCGAGCGTGCACAGGTATAGAACGATGAAGTTGAATTTTATTGCTTGGTGCCGAAGGCACAATGGTGGGCGCGGACTGCTGCCGACGCCTGATTACATAGTAGAGGGGGTAGAGGAGACAGCTTTGCTAGCTAGGGGTAGAAGCGGCGCAGCTGCGCGGCGTTCCACGGGTTGTCGATGTCTTTCCCCGTCTTTGGGTTGCGTAGACGATATGCCCCTCCTGGGATGACCTCGTGGACGAGGTACGGGCCTTCCCATGGTGGTTCCTGCTTCGACGTGCTTGTTTGCTTGAGTCGGAGCACAAGGTCGCCCGGTTCGAAAGAGCGTCCGCGTACCCATCTGCTGTGGTAGTTGCGGAGGCTCTGCTGGTAGACCGCCGATCGAACGAGGGCGACGTCTCGAGCTTCGTCCAGCAGGTCCTGGGCGTCTGCTAACGCCTTGTCCGCATCTTCCTCGACGTGGGCGGTGATGCGGGGCGCGCTGTAGCGTACGTCCGTGGGTAGCACGGCTTCTGCTCCGAAGAGCAAGAAGAAAGGTGTGTAGCCTGTCGAGGAGTTGGGCGTTGTTCACAGGCTCCATAGCACCGACGGCAGTTCCTCGACCCAGGCGCCTGCCGCGCGCTTGAGGGGTCGAAGCAGTCTCTTCTTCAGGCCTCCGCAGACGAGTCCATTGGCCTTTTCGACCTGTCCATTGGACTTGGGGTGTGATACCGAAGCGTACTTGAGCTTGATGCCGAGGTCTTTGGCGAAGGTTTGGAATTCGCCCGAAGTGAAGTTGGTGCCGTTGTCGGTGATGATGCTGTTCGGGACGCCGTACCGATAGACAATGGACTCGAAAAACTTGACCGCCGTGATTGCCTCTTGATTGGTGACCGGAACAGCTTCGATCCACTTGGAGAACTTATCCACGGCGACGAGCAAGTACGTATGCCCTCCTCGAGATGATTTGGGGAGAGGCCCCACTTGGTCGAGCCCCCATTGCGCGAAGGGCCATGCGACAGGGATGGTGTGCAGTTCCGATGCCGGCGCGTGCGGCTTGGTGGCGAAGAACTGGCAAGCGTCGCAATGTTGGACTATGTTCCTGGTGTCGTAGAGGGCGGATAGCCAGTAAAATCCAGACCGAAAGGCCTTGGCCACGAGGGTTCGACTGCAGGCGTGGTGTCCGCAGGTTCCTTCGTGGATTTCTCGAAGGAGAGCAATCCCATCTTCCTGTGCTATGCACCGCTGGAGCACTCCTGTGGTGCTGCGTTTGTAGAGTTCCCCGTTGATTATCGTGAAGGCCTTAGAGCGCCGCATGACTTGTCGGCGATGGATGGGGTCTTCCGGGAGTTCGCCCCTCGTCAGGTATGCCAAGTACGGTCTTGTCCATATTGCTTCGATGAGCATGACCGCGGCTGCATCCTTCGGGAGGTCTGTTGCTCCTGCCGCTGGGGCGGTATTGACCGTCCGAGCTTCCGGACGTGTTGCTAACGCCGGGTCGATTACTGGCTTGATCTTGACGGAGCGCTCGAATATCTCTTCAAAGAAGACTCCAGGCGGTATTGGGAGGCACCTTGAGCCGACGTTGGCCAGGTTGTCTGCCTCCTCGTTACTTTCTCTGCCGATGTGCGTTACTTCGCAGCCCTCGAATTCGCCTTCGAGCTTGTCGTACATGGCGCGATATGCGATCATGTTCGCGCAAGTTGCGTCGCACTCCTTCATGACTTGCTGAGCGATAAGGTTCAAGTCTCCATGAATCTTGATGCGGGTTGCCCCGCAGGCCTTCGCCATGCGCATACCGTGAAGGACGGCTTCGTATTCTGCCTCGTTGTTGGAGGGATTCGGGAAGCGCATGCGGAGGACGTAGCGCATCCTGTCTCCTTGTGGTGATACCAGGATCACTCCTGCTCCTGCCCCCGAAACCCGCTTGGACCCGTCGACGAAGATGGTCCAGCTGTTCGACAGGTCTGGGAGTTCGGGCATCTGGGCTTCTGTCCATTCGGCTATGAAATCCGGTAGGACCTGTGACTTGATCACGGACTGGCGCTGGTACGTAATTTCCCAGGGTCCTAGCGTGACTCCCCATAGCGACACACGCCCTGTGGCGTCTGGGTTGTTGAGGATGCTGGAGACTGGATTCGAGGCCACTACTGTGATTGGGTGGCACTCGAAATAGTGTGGCAGTTTCTTCCCCGTCATGTATATGGCGTATGCCAACTTCTGGTAATGGGGGTATCTTTGCTTGGTCGGCGATAAAGCTTCGCTCAGGTAGTACACGGGTCTCTGGACGCCGTGCTCCTTGCCATCTTCTGCGCGTTCGACCACAAGCACTGAACTGACAACTTGATTAGTAGCCGCAATGTATAACAACATGGGCTCTTTTTCTCGCGGTGTGACGAGAACTGGGGAAGTCGATAGACGCCGCTTGAGATCTTCAAACGCAGCTTGTGCTTCTTCGGTCCACGTGAAGTTGTCTATTTTCCGGAGCAGCCGATAAAAAGGGAGCGCTTTTTCGCCAAGCTTGCTGATGAAGCGGCTGAGCGCTGCGAGTCGACCTGTCAACTGCTGGACATGTCGAAGCGTCTTCGGAGGCTGCATGCTGATGATGGCCTTGATCTTTTCCGGGTTGCCTTCGATCCCTCTCTCGGAGATCAGATATCCCAGCAGTTGGCCGGTGGGTACCCCGAAAGAGCACTTCTTCGGGTTGAGCTTGATGCTGTATCTGTCGAGGTTGGCGAAGGTTTCTCGAAGATCGTCGAGCAAGGTATCTGCTTTCGTGGTTTTGATAACAATGTCGTCGACGTAAACTTCGATGTTGCGGCCGATTTGTTCTTTCAGGCACGCCTGCATGCACCGTTGATAGGTGGCTCCGGCGTTTTTGAGCCCGAAGGGCATCGTCATGTAGCAGTAAACCCCGTGCGGGGTGATGAACGCCGTCTTGTCTTCGTCTTCAACTTTCAGCCGTATCTGGTTATACCCAGAGTAGGCATCGAGGAACGAGAGGCGCTCGCATCCTGCCGTGGAATCAACGATCTGGTCGATTCGGGGCAAAGGGAAGTAGTCCTTCGGGCAGTGTTTGTTTAAGGCTGTGAAGTCGATGCACATCCTGTAGATCTTGGTGTCCTTCTTTTCCACCATGACCGGTGGCGAGAGCCACGTGGCTTCCTTGATCTCTCTGATGAACTTGGCTTCGAGGAGGCGATTGATTTCTTCGCCCATCGACTTGGCCTTCTCTGGATTGTACCGTCGCATAGACTGCTTGACCGGTTTCGCGTTGGGAAATATTTTAAGCTCGTGCTCGGCGAGTTCCCTGGGGATGCCTGGCATATCTGCTGGACACCAGGCGAACATCCTCCAGTGCTCACGGAGGAACTCGACGAGCGCGCTTTCCTATGCGGGGGAAAGGGAGTTCGACACCCGCGCCGTCTTGGTTGGATCAGTCGGGTGGATCTGGTGTTCTCGGGTGTCTTTGGTGGCATCGAAAGACAGCTCTGGGGCGTTCTGCTGCGCCGGTGGGTCGATGTCCATGACAGTGGCCTCCCGAATGTGGTGCAGCTCTTCGTGCACCCCGAAAGTCTGGGACATGTCGTTGAAGTCCTTGTCGCAGTTTTTTGATCGCGCAAAGCTACCGCTGATCGTTAGTGGTCCTCTGTTTGCGGACATCCGCAACTTGAGGTAGGCGTAGTGGGGTACGGCCATGAATCGGGCGAACGCTGGTCGCCCGAGGATAGCATGATACTGCGAGGGCCAGTCGACCACCTCGAACTCGATCTTCTCCTTTCTGAAGTTAGCTTTGGTGCCGAAGATGACATCGAGGTGTATCGCCCCCAATGGGTATGTCGGCTTCCCTGGGACGATTCCGTGGAAGGAAGTCTCCATTGGCAGTAGATTGTTTAGTGGAATCTTGATCTTTCGCGGTGTGTCTGCGTAGATGAGGTTCAAGCTGCTGCCTCCGTCCATAAACACCTTTTTCGAGGTGAAGCCCCCTATTTGCGCTTCGAGAACCAGAGCATGGTGCCCTGGGCGTGGTATCTTCGGTGGGTGATCTGAACGGTCGAAACCAATCGGGTGTTCGGACCAATTCAGATATTCGGGAGTAGCTGGTGGCGCGTGCTCGGCGTGGAACACTTCTCTCGCGCGCTTTCGCCGGACTTTGTTCGTCGGGCGCCCCCTCTGAATCATGGGCACGAAACCTCTTGGAGGCGGGAACTCTTCTTCCTCGTTGGCCGGCTGTCGCTGCTCGGCTTGCTGGATCGTAGCGGCCTGATGACTTTGCTGTACGACGTTTGTCGGTGGATTCGGCGGTGGCGGTGGAGCATTGTAGGCTATCGCCCCTGCCACCGGTTGTTCGACGTTCATTCTCTCCTGAAGTGCTCGGTTGAGGCGAAGGAATTCCCTGCACTCGATGAGGAGGTGTGCAGGTTTTCGTACTCCGTCCTTGTCGAGGTACGTGTGCCTTGGGCATCCGCTATCAAGCATCTCTTCTGCCGACAGCTGTGGCTGCCGGCGACGCCACTCCTTGCTGGGTTTCGAGTCACGGCTGCTACTGCCGTAGTAAGTATTTCCTCGTCGCGGTAAGTCGCGATTGTCGTCGCGGTCTTCGTGCACGTAGCCAGCTGCTACCATATCTACGTTCTCCGTGTTGTCGTAGCGGCTTCGGCGACCTTTCTTCCGGGATCCGGGATGGAATTGGTCCTTCGCATCGCCATCGCGTTCTGCTGATCGACGGCGGCTTCTGGGAGCCGAGATGGAGTCTTCGCCATCGGCCCATTCGTTCGCCAAACTCATCAGGTGGTTGATGGTTCTGGGCTTGCAGCGCCCCAGTTCTTCCTTAAAGTCACGCCGAAATAAGCCATCCCGAAATGCATCGATGGCCCTTTCGGGCGAGATGTTCTCTGTCGTGTTCCGAAGGCTGATCCATCGTGAGATGTATGACCTCAGGTTTTCGCCGGTCTTCTGCACGCATAAGCGGAGCACTTCGAACGACGTAGGGCGTCGTGAGGTGCCTCGGAAGTTTGCGATAAATGCTTGCCGAAACTCTTCCCAGGAGCGAATGCTGTCTTGGGCGAGATTATTCAACCATGCCCTTGCGTTATCTTTTAGGTGCAGCGATAACAACTGGAGAGCGTTGTCTCTGGATCCGCCGCTGATCTTGACAGCAGTCATGAAATCATCTAGCCAAATTCGGGGATCCTGCTGCCCGTTGAACTTGACCACGCCATCGCTGAGCTTGATTCCTTTCGACAATGGTGCCGAGCGGATCAGAAGGCTAAAGCATTCTGCCCCGCAGAGTCCGTCGCTGGGACCGCCGAACGCTTCCGCCTCGCGTCGCGCTCGCCCTTGGTCGACTCTATGCTGGGCCAGACCATGCCGAAGCTCTCCGTTGAGAGGTTCGACCACTTGCGTCCGAGGCGCTACTGCTGGCGCTGGTGCTGGGTGCCTGGCCTGTTCCGGTGGCGGAGCGGTTCTTGTTGTTGTCGCACCATGAGCTGAGCCAGGCGTGCCTTGCAGCACCCTTACTCCTTCGAGTGCTAGATTCCTCAAGTGTCGCATGTGTTCGTCACCGTTGGATGCGTTCGCGGCAATGTATGCCGCTGCGGCCATGATCGCCGCCTCTTTGGTCTTGGGCATTAACTCAGCTTCATTGAATTCTGCCTCCAGGTTTCGGGTGACATTCTGCATATCGGCCCCATGCTGAGTGCGCGATCTTGATCTATGCTGAACGCTCGAAGAATAATGCGATGATCTTTCTGCCCGCCTCCTGCTGGATGCGTCGGCCTCCTCTCTGCGCCGTTCCAGCACTCGCCTATCAGCGCTAATCTGATCTTTTTGCTCCTGAACGACAAATCGGAGTGCAGCCAAATCGCTTGGACTTGGGTTGGGTCCGAAGTTTACTTCGCCCGCATAGACCCTTCTTGCGAACCGGATCTGGTCATGTGTGACCACTTGGCGACCGCTGTCTGCTCGGTTTCGACTGTCGTTGTCGTTTCCGTCGTTGTGTGACACCATCATGCAGTGGCCCCCGGGCCACGGGGTCGAATCATCGCTGATTTCGCCCAGCGCTGGAGGATAGACGTCGTCATTTTCGACGTAGGGCCCGACCTCGACCATGAAGTCAGAGTCGTGATCAGCCATATAGCCGTCGCTGGATGCGTTAGATTCGCATAGCGAGGCAGAGCTCACCGAATTGCCGATTTTCCCCTTAGCTTCGGGGTAGACGTCGTCGTCGTCGTCGGAACACGTGTAGTCTGAGTATAACCCCTCGACGTAGTCAGGATCATAGGGTGCGGTGCGAAGGGTGAGGGCGTTGAGAGCCCGATCGCATTCGGATATCGTTGGGTAGATAGCTGCTGTACCTCCCCGCGGATCTTCACAGCCGGCGATCTCATGGAGTGAGAAATCTCCGGCGCCTATGTAGTGGTATGCGTCGCAGTCGACGCAGTAAGCGGTGGTCGGGGATGGAGGCGGATCTTCGAAATCGTTCGACCCTACTGATGGGGTCGAAATCTTCAGTCTCAGCTCCTCCTTCGACGGCGCTAGTGACGCGCTTGTCGAGGGTTTGCCCCCGACGGATGGTGGTGTCGTCGCTCCGGCCACAAGCGGAGCCGATTCACCAATGGAGAGCAGTTCCATTGCTCCATTGCTGTCCACATGGAAATTGAACAGGCCGAAGGCCATGTCGTAGCCTTCGGGTGCTGCTCTTGCCGCGCTTGGGACGGGGTCGATGGCGCTCACCGTTGAGGTGAGGTTGATGGTGCTTGGCGAGATGCCATCGATGACAGTCGAATCGACGGCGCCAGTCTCGAGCTCCATCGGGCTGGTGTGGACGATGTCCGGCACAGCGATGCCGGCGAGGGTGTCGATGCCGATCTTGGAAGTGGTGTCGTCGTTGGTCGGTGCAGCGATGCCGACGATAGTGTCGATCTTGATGGGGGTGTCGACGTTGGTCGGCGCAGCGATGCCGACGGTAGTGTCGATCTTGACGGGGGTGTCGACGTTGGTCGGCGCAGCGATGCCGACGGTAGTGTCGATCTTGACGGGGGTGTCGACGTTGGTCGGCGCAGCGATGCCGACGGTAGTGTCGATGCCGATCTTGGTTGCGGTTGGTGATGGAGCCGGCGAATCCGTAGATCCAGATCCCGTCGTCCCCACGGTCGGCGCCAATTGACGAGGTTTATCCCCGGCAATGCCCATGTCGAAGGGCTTTCGATCTAGGAAGCGTATTGGGAACCTGGCGAACTCGACGGCGATCAGACGAAAGCAGTGGGACACGAGGATTTACCCAGGTTCAGCCCCCTCGAAAGGTAAAAGGCCTACGTCCTGCTTGTCTGACTTTTGTATTGAGGTGGTGATGACGATGGTGGTGTTACAATGGCGGCGTAGATTGGAACTAGCCAAAAGTAGAGAACTCGAAGGTGTCGAGCGCTCCGGCGTGAGGTGGGTGGAAGTGAATCTAGGGTTTCGAAACCTCCCTCCCAACCTTTTATAAGTTAAGGCTAGGTCTCAGGAGTGTTTCTCAAGCCTCGTACAGATCGGATCAACCGAGACCTAATCTAGCTTGGACTCTTCGAAATTTTGCTTGTACACCAAGTAATACTCCTGGGCCGCATCGAGACACTGCCTTGATGGGCCTCGAAAGCCTTTCTTGAGACACCCCACCTGGACGGAAAACCAGGTAGGCGAATGTCGGGGGCCCATCTGTCATTCCTTCGTCAGATGCTCTTCGGGCTTGTTGCGGAGGCGACGAGAAGTACAACTGGAATCCCACTGCTATATGCGGCATGCCAGGATCAACTGCCTGCAGAGACCCATCAGCGTTCTTGAGCTAGGACGGTGTTCACTACACTGAGGCCACCTACCGGTACATCACCAAGGGGTGGCTGTATGGCCCTTTCGCTGATCCACCTATACTCAGTGTCATTCATAATTAATTTGAAAGAAAAACATGAAGAAAACATACCACTGCAGGCAATACAAGGAGTGTACGAAAAGATTGACTATAATTAAAAAAGGAATGAATAAAATTTAAGGTCAATATGGTTATTTTGATATTTGAATCAATTTGATTTTTTTGGTGTAGAGTTTCTATATTAACAAGATATGGTCAAATAAGTAAGAACTACACATTCTATCAGCTTCCCTCAATCTTAGTTGTGGAAGACAGATTGAGATTGTGACTGTACACAAAAGAACAACAGAAGTGGTTGCGGTTCTATAAAGATATCATCCCTGTGATCTTTCATTGACATGAACAAAGTTGTAGCAGTTTTTGAGCAACCTATTTATGAACAAAGTTAAAATAAACTAGAATATGGTTTCTTCGGGCATGGAAGACTTGATTTTGAGGAAAAAATGTAGCGCCAATATTTTCCCACCACAAAAATGTAGCGCGAGTCTGTATATGTTGAGAGTTATTATCCTTGTACTCCAAGTCAGATGTACTATATATTATGGCATTTGGCCTCTGATAATATAAGTTGCTATTTGTCTAACAATATTAATCCTGCATTTTCTTGTTCATGTATTCTCTGATGCCTACTATATAAAGTGACCCAGCCCATTGTAGCATGCATTTTTTTCTTCCCTTGGTACGATGTAATGGCTATGCTAGGCTCGGGTATATGGTTGGAAATGCATTGTTAGCCCCAAGTTCGTTTGCAACATTGTACAACTCTCTTAGAGGGGATACCTTCGAAAGGTGTCTTTGCATATTGTTGCATCTCAAGTTAACTGAAAACCGTCAAATGTTAATAATGTAAGGAGTCAAATTATTTTTTTGCGGGAAAAGAACCAATTATAGTTATTGTGTTGTTCTTCCAAAGAGATTTTGCACAAAGACCGAAACGTATACAAGTAGATGTAGATCTCACGCATATTCGATGGTCGGATTGCAAAATAATATAGATTCTGAATTTTTGTATTGGATAAAATTGTATTTGTAGCAAACATATGTGGCATTCTAGATTTCAAATTAGTCTACAATTACATATGTCAACTGAAACTGTACTTAAAAAGCATTTGGCACTTGAAAAATATGGTTGTAAGAATTATATATATTTGCACCACAGAGGCTTATTAACGAAGGCGCAATATATGTGGTTGTGCCGGGAAACCCACCAAACGGATGCTCGCCTACTTTTCTCACCCTGCGCTTGAGCCTCAATTAGACAGGGAACTATGACCGCTTCGGCTGCCTAAGTGACATCCACCGCGTGGCTAAGCACGATAACTCCGTGCTCCGTGCGTCAATTGGCGATCTCAGGGGCAGGTACCCCCATGCCAGGATCATATTTGCTGATTTCTATAAACCGATCATCTCGGTCATCCAAAATCCCACCCGATTTGGTAAGAATTACTCAGAATTTTTGCAGATCACTCGCTCAAACTTGTCTCAACCATTCTCTGTAGGCCAGGTCACTAAGTTGTTTGAATATTCTGCGATTTGCAGGAGTTGCTAAGTCTGATGCTCTTCGGGCTTGTTGCGGAGGTGACGGGAAGTACAACTGGAATCCCACTGCTATATGCGGCATGCCAGGATCGACTGCCTGCAGAGACCCATCAGTGTTCTTGAGCTGGGACGGTGTTCACTACACTGAGGCCACCTACTGGTACATCACCAAGGGGTGGCTGTATGGTCCTTTCGCTGATCCACCTATACTCAGTGTCATTCATAATTAATTTGAAAGAAAAACCTGAAGAAACCATACCACTGCAGGCAATACAAGGAGTGTACGAAAAGATTGACTATAATTAAAAAAGGAATGAATAAAATTTAAGGTCAATATGGTTATTTTGAGATTTGAATCAATTTGATTTTTTTGGTGTAGAGATTCCATATTAACAAGATATGGTCAAATAAGTAAGAACTACACATTCTATCAGCTTCCCTCAATCTTAGTTGTGGAAGACAGATTGAGATTGTGACTGTACATAAAAGAACAACAGAAGTGGTTGCGGTTCTATAAAGATATCATCCCTGTGATCTTTCATTGACATGAACAAAGTTGTAGCAGTTTTTGAGCAACCTATTTATGAACAAAGTTAAAATTAACTAGAATATGGTTTCTTCGGGCATGGAAGACTTGATTTTGAGGAAAAAATGTAGCGCCAATATTTTCCCACCACAAAAATTGTGGAGAATCCTATCGAACACTAACTTCCACCCAGATTTTTAAGCAGTGGCATTGGCAACCGCCATGTACTCTAACTCTATGCTATAGTGAGACATAGTAGGCTATTTTCGAGCATAACAAGCAATCAAGTTTCCACTTTAAAGAGTGCATATCCCTCAATGGAACGACTGTCCTCGACACCACCCGCTCAGTCAGCATCTGGATATTAAAGAGGTACTGTACACATAGGGTTGAAGAAGCAATCTATGACCAAGAGTGCATCCAACATACCGAAGAATTCGCTTAACTGCAGACCAACAATCTTTAGTAGGCGAATAAAGAAACAGGTGAACTGCACATTTGACATCACACACCATCGGAGCATATGCATTCTTACACCTGAACACACTAGCTAGTCGTAGAAGGTTAAATGCATATTTGCGCTGAGGGAGAGTATGCCCTTTTCGTCAACAAGTAACTTCCAAACCAAGAAAATAGTGAATACGACGTAAATCCTTAACAACAAATCCCTGGTGAAGACCACAAACAAGACAATCAATTTCCTACAATGATGAACTGTGCTCGATACTATTATTAACATAGACAAGACAATATATTGTATGTGAAAGATAAACAATGATGTGTCAACTGTGGATGGCGTGAATCTATCTTGGCAAAGAATAGAGACAAGACAATCATGCCTCTTGTGAGATGGAGAGAAGTAACAAATGTTTATAGGAAACATGTCTCCATAATCCAAGGCGTAACGCTATTTAAATACCTTGGCAACAAGAAATGTTTTATACCTCTCAATTGTCGTGTCTCTTGACTTTGAAGGCCCAATTTGATCAATAATGTTAATATCATATTTGTGAGCAATGAGACAAAATGTGTTATTCTTGATCAAGGCATGAAAGTCCCATTTCACCATCTCGCAACAACGTATAATTCCAAGAACAACGTTAAAATGGCGAGCCAAGAGACATGATTGAGACTAAGCGGCTCAAGGATCGGCTCGGTCTGTGAAGTCTATGTCAGAGGCGAAGACGACTTGAACACATCACTAGGAGATAGAATGCGTATGTGGAAACAGGAAAGTCTTGCTTGGCTGATGCCAAAGGCGACGTAGGTGGCTCCAGTGTAGATCTACGTACGGGTGAGGTCGGCTCAAAAGAAGCCAAACAAAGTGAGCGTGTGGCCTCAGTCTGTTGGGCTTGTGCACCACATGCATGGCAATAACCAAATCAAAAGCACAATTACAGATTATTTACAAGACAAAGGGTTAAGATGTGAACTAATCTAACTATTCCATATTAAGGTCAGATGCATGTAGGGCTGGAATAACACCAAGCTGCTCGGCTCGTTAAGGCTCATGCATGACTAATGATCGCTGAGGCTTAAATTGTTAAGTTCGTTATCCTTAGCGAGCTAGAAATGAACATTGGCTCGGTTCATTATATGCTCGCGAAGTGCTCGTTAAGCTTATTAAGAAGTTTGACACGTCAAAAATTCTAGGCGTGGATGTGCTGCATGTCTATGGGAAGTTGACGAGACGATGAGTCAAGAGGGGAATCGCTGATTTCGCTCTCGGTTTGTCGATCCTTTATAAAATTATGATAGTTTTCACTGGGTATGAGATAGATTGGGTTGTTTTGGCCTACAAGATAAGATGATATCCAAATTGACGGACTAGGAGGGCTCTTTAGCTCGTTCGTTTAACTCATTAACGAGCAAAATATGCTGATAGGATTGTTTGGTTAGAGAAACGAGCTGAATTAAAAGAGTCGAGGAAACGAGCCATCTCGTCGGATACGAAACAATCATGTATTCTATCCACTAATGCATGCTACACTTGCAGACATATAGAGGTACATAATTTTTCGTTACCGAGTGCCAATCATACAACTGGTGCGGGAGATTTCCAGGAACATTTGTCTGTAAGAAAAGGTTTGTAAGCCTAGCAATATTGTATTCTATCACAACAGCCTAGCAGGATAACTAACAATGTGAGACTTATTTCACTTACCGAAAACCGAACTAATACTATGCAGCATCATACCTTCGAGTTGCAGTTTTCTTTACAAATCCCCCATTATTCACTTCAATTGACGCCACAAATGATACACGAAAGCGAGGCAATCAGTAAGGCCGCTCAAACAGTCGAACGCGATCACACGACCACGCACATATCAAGCCTCGGTGTAGAGGTGGGCCGCGAGCTTGGGCTCCACGACGGCCTCCAGCGGGAACTTGCGGGGCGTGGACAGCCCGAAGATCTCCTCCATGCTCAGCTCCTCCGCCGCCACGCCGTCGGGGAGCCTCCACTCGAAGCCGTGCAGCAGGTTTGCCAGGCTCACCTGGATCACCTTCAGTCCCAGGCTGTACCCTGGGCACATCCTGCGCCCCGACCCAAACGGCAGAAGCTCGTAGTCCTGCCCCTTGACGTCGATCTTGCTGCCGAGGAATCGCTCTGGTATGAACTCCTCCGGCGCATCCCATAGCGCCGGGTCGCGGCCGATGGACCACACGCTCACGAGCACGCGGGTGCCAACGGGGATGTCGTAGCCACCGATGGACGCGTCCTCGCGGGACAGGCGGGGAGCCAGCATCGGCGCGACAGGGTGCAGCCGCATAGTCTCTTTGACAATGGCCTCCACGTAGGGAAGACTTGGAATGTCCTCCTCAGTCACCCAACGGCCTTGCCCCACCACGCGATCCAGCTCCTCCGTGGCATTGGAAAACACCTCAGGCTTCTTAAGGATCTCCGACATTGCCCACTCAACCGTCATGGCGGAGCTCTCTGTTCCGCCGGCGATGAGTTCCTGCATGGGATTTAGTAGTTTAGCGCAACCAATGGTTCAAAACATCAGCATCGTACCTCATTTTGGAGGTGTTTCCCTTTGATGCGAAGAGCTCAGCTCTATTTGAATGTGTGACACACTGAAAACTCTCTTCAGAAAAGTTTCTTTTTAAAGAACTAGCACAGTGGCCCTCACAAATGTGAGGGCATATTATCTCAAATCATTTAATTATTTTCATGTGGCTATTTGTTTCTCATATTACCTCCTTTATTTCAAATTAGGATACCTCAGAGTTAGTAATTTCGGCATTTTTTTATATATCACCTTGTCAAGAATTAATAATAAATAAATCGTGGAAACTTGTTGCTATGCGAGGGAATCATCTTACTGGCAGTGAAACTATTGCAATGTTTCATAGATATTCAACTAATTTATTGGAAATAATACTGTCCATACTCCACGATAATTTGTTTTGAAATCTATTGATATTTTATAAAACAATAATCAATGTGTTGAGCATGTGCCTTCAATACAATCGATATTATATAGAGTTTAGGTTCCTCGGTTCGTCATGGAAACACTCAAACCGTCATTTCTTTTTACAAAATGATCTTATCACAATCGTAAGATAGAAACCTGGTCATTTTTTTGTACTCCTCCATTCCTAAATATAAGCCGTATAGTTTTAAGGAAAATTCCAAAATATCCCGTATCGCGTTGCACCACTTGTCTGGAATTTTATTTTGGGATTTGATTTCGTTTCCTTATCTTATTCAAACTACTCTATTTTCCCACATCACTTGACCATGGGTAATCCCGCCCAAACCAGGTGTACTTTTCCCTCCAGGTGCGTTCTTTAATTTTTGTGCCAAAAATTATATATGGCTTATATTTAGGAACACATGGAGTACTTTATATATTTGAAACAGTCAAAATTCATTTTATTTGAGACACATATTTCAGATGTTACTATCAAAATTAATTTTAAAGATGTGGATCAATGTGGTAGATTTAATGGAACCTCTGGACAATCTTCGCGAACTTATTTGGACCAGGTCTTGGTCCAAGACGTGAAGGATGAACCTGATCTCACGGAGCAAATATGAAGTTGTATAGGCGGGCGCTGCCAACGGACGTTGCTACTTTCTGCTAGCCATCTACTCAGCGACACAAACATGGATCGGTCAGTGCATGAAATGAAAGGAGAATCGATAACCATAGAAAAGCAAGATAAACCGATAATGTTTACTAATATAAGATATTTGAGCTTTTTGTAGATTTACTTATTTTGGTTCATATCTAGACTATTTTCAGTATGTTGATTCACTTAGTTTGAACCATATATCTAGTATATTTTAAAATATTTAAATGTCTTATACGGAATATTAGTGAATAAAGGGAGTAAATGATTTTCTTAACGCTGCCAAGCAGACGTTATTGTGAAAAGCTCTTTTTATCCGATACTGTCTATGTAATAAACTCTTTTTTTATCTCCCTTGACGTACAAAGTGTTGAGATTGACACGTATTCTCATTGGTAACCTTTTTTTCTTGAACGTATCTCCTTTCTGGTGTCCAGTTTAACTTCATCGCAATCTTTTTTTTTTTTGAAGAGCTACCCGATCAGATTTTTGTGTTGCCAAGGAGCATACATAGTTTTTAAGACTTCAAGCCAAACGGACGTGCTTAGCCTGGACTATGGATAAAAATTTGTTAATTAAACGTGTCAATAAAAGTGTACTGTGCAACGGATTTGTAACGTGTCAATAGTCTACGTAACTCTTAGATCTATTAAATCTTAACCGTTAGAATTAAAATCAATGGTATATTTATTTCTAGCCTATGTGGTTTAACGTGGTGTCTCTATTTTAGACATCCGTATTGTGCTTTTAGTATATAGTAGATAAGGTTGCAATTTGCAATCTGAAACATACGGACTACCTGAATGAAAGCCTTGATCCCGTCCCGTTTGATCTGCACCTCCAGACTGGGGTCACTGGCTATCTCCAGCAGCACGTCGACCATGTCCTTTGCAACAAAGCTTGTCCCCTCGAGGCGTCGTCGCCCATCGTGTTCTTCCACGACACGTTCGAGGAACCGATCGAATACCTGGCTGAGCTTCTTCATCCTCTTGATGTACCCCTGCAGGTCCATCCAGTCGAGCCACGGGATGGAGTCGCCGATGTTAAGCACGCCGTTGAGCACGAACCACTCGTCGACCATCCACTTGAACTCCTCCAGCGTCGTCCCGTCCGTAGCCTCCTTGTGTACGTACTTCTTGCCCAACACCATGCGCGTGATCACGTTGAGGCTTAAGGTGAATAAGTAGTCCTTGAGGACCACGGCGCGCCCAGAGGCCGAGTGAAGATCGCGCAGGAGCGCGTGCATCTCCTCTCTCCGGATGTACTCGTATGACTCTAGCCGTTTGGCGCTGAAGAGCTCGGTGATGCATATCTTGCGTGCCTGTCGCCAATACGCGCCGTAGGGGGACCAGGTGATGGCGCTGTAGTTGTAGGTTGTGTACTTGCCGGCCGCCGTCTTGGGCCGGTCTATGAACACGGCGTCGTGGGTTTTTAGAAAGAACTTGGCCATCTCCACCGACGAGCCGACGACGACCGGGAACAAACCGAATCGGAGGTACATGAGAGAGCCGTACCTCTTTGAGAGTGTGTGGATGGAGCGGTGCGGAAGCGTGCCAATGAGGTTGAGGTTGCCGATGATCGGCCATGGCTTAGGTCCAGGCGGGAGCCTGTATACGCAGCGGCCACGACGTAGAATGGTTGCGAGTAAGAGCGCGGTTGCAAGCACGATCGCGAAGAAGGGCGCCCATGGTGGTAGCTCCATTGGGACTCCTGGCCCTGGGTTCCTGACGTCCACTTATTAACTGGCTAGAGGCGGCTAACTCCTCACAGGACATGACAGGTGAAACTTAAGCGGCTAGCAATGAAGTCAACAGTCGTGGAGTTGCATGAGTTACCATGTGTGTGGTGGGGGCAATAGAACACGACCCTGTCGATTCACATAAACAAGGAGATGAAAAGCTTCGCAGAAAATGGAGGGGAAAGTTGGCTAATCTGCACGAGATATAGCAAAGAAAAGGGAGAAAAGGACTAATACAGGAAAAGAAGAAGAAAAAACGAGGACTAACACTAGACAAAACGGAGAAAAATGGCTAATATAAGATGATGCACAACTCCCACGGGATAACAACAAAAATGAGAAAATGATTACAACCACATCGGCTGCCTAAAGAGGTTTCAACCCCGGATACGCTCTTCCACCTGATTTTATTTTTCCTTTTGTAATCAAGGATGTAACTCTCACTACGGGAAAGGTTCAAGGGGGCGACGGCTAGGTCATGTGCCGACGGCTATTTATTGGGGCTGTCGGCATCGGGGAGCCAGACAGGGCGACAAGCAGACCGTCGACACAGGGCTGGCCGTCGACACAAGCAATTCTATGCCGATGGTCGCCATCGGCACAACATCTACCGTCGGCACACACAAGTAGGAACCATCGGCACAACAAGCCCGGGGGCACAGAGTCTGGCTCGGGACGGCGGGTTAGACGGTGTCGATCTGTGTCAACGGCCAGACCGTCGGCCTACTCTGTTAGGCCTATGCCGACGGCCTAGCCGTCGGCACATATATATTTTTGTTTTTTATTTATTTATTACTCTAAAGTATTTTAATGTATTTATTTTTTGTTCACCAATTGTAGGGTTATCGCATGCGTGTGCATATTATCTCGAAGGGTGGGAATGCTCCCAAAATTTGTAGGGATCTGTACCCCTCCAAGAAATTGCGTCAGTGTTATCACATGCGTACGTAAGTATTATCGCATGCATGCATAAGTGTTATCGCATGCGTGTGCATGTTATCTCGTAGGGTGGGAATGCCCCTAGACATGATGAAACCCTAGCCTATTGCCCCCGCGCGGTCTACTCCCAAGATTTCTCCGGACGACTGCAAGCCTGTGGGCTATTGTGTTTCTTTGGCTTTGGTTAGGACATATGAACATGGAAACCAAAGAATTGGCCTTGCATACCCCTCGAAGTCCGGTCTACGGCGAAACCCTAGCTCGTGGCCTACGCGCGGTCTACTCCCCTAGATTTCTCTGGAGGACGTCAAGCCGGGGGCCTAGTGTGCTCCTTTAACATTGGTTAGGACATAGGAACATGGAAACCAAAGATTTTCCCATGCTTACCATAAGATTCTCCCCGGTTGAACCGACGTGGGAGTTTCCACCTCTAAGTCAGAGACCGAACCATAGGTATATGTGGAAGGTCACACTTGGGGGCTAGCTATTGCATCTCCCTACCCACCAACACAAATGCACACACATATTAGGTCCACATGCATGTTTTGGGTGGGTTCTGGCCCCTCGAAGCTCGGTCTGCATGCATACGTGGTACTATCTCCTACATTCTTACGTGGTACTATCTCCTTCCTATAAATCAGCGAGACCATTTGGATAAGGGATGCAATTGGTTAATATCGGTCGTATATATGGGCTATATTTAACCTGTCTGACAGCAACCCATTAGATTGCAAGGTGCCTAGAGGTTCTTTGTATGCTTTATTTTGCTTGTTGATCTCCGTGGCAACTTTGAGAGACATGTAATTTGTAAGCTCCGAATCTTAAAAGTATGTAATACATAAAGTCGTGAGCATCATTTCGATGTAGAGGTTGGGGCGTTTCCTCTTTCCGAAAGAAAAAATCGGGCGACCAATAGTGTGTGATACGTCTCAAACGTATCTATAATTTTTGATGCTCCATGCTTGTTCTTACACCATTTGCTTAGTGTTTTGTTACACTTCGTAGTATTTTTATGCATTTTTCGGGACTAACCTATTAACAAGATGCCACAGTGCCAGTTCCTTGTTTTCTGCAGTTTTTGTGTTTCAGAAAAGTTGCACAGGAAATATTCTCGGAATTGGACAAAACAAAAGCCGAACCTCCTATTATTTAACGAAGCTTCCAGAAGACCAAAGAAGAGACGGAGGGGGGCCACAGGGCGGCGCAGCCTGCCCCTGGCCCGCGCCCCTAGTGGTGAGGGCACCCTGGCCCACCTCTGGCGCCGCCCCTTCGCCTATAAAGACCCCCCGACGGGAAAAACCTAAATACCCGATCAATTTTCCAGAAACACATCGCGATCCACCGCCGTCGTCGACTCGAGATCGGGAGGGTCCAGAAGCTCTTCCCAGCACCCTGCCGGAGAGGGGAATCACCACCGGAGGTCTTCTTCATCGCCATGCTTGCCTCCAGTGCGATGAGTGAGTAGTCTATATTGGACTATGGGTCCATAGCAGTAGCTAGATGGTTGTCTTCTCCACCATGTGCTTCATGTTTAGATATCATGAGTTGCCTTACATGATCGAGATCACCTTTGTGTAATTCTACATGTTGTGTTTGTTGGGATCCGATGAATATTGGTGTTATGTTAAGTTGATATGTTGAATATTATCTTATGTTATCTCTATGTTGTTTATGATCTTGCATGCTCTCCATTGTTAGTAGCTATCTTGGCCAAGTAGATACTAGTGACTCCAAGAGGGGGTATTTATGCTCGATAGTTGGTGATACGTCTCAAACGTATCTATAATTTCTTATGCTCCATGCTTGTTTTTACACCATTTGCCTTGTGTTTCGTTACACTTTGTGGCGTTTTTATGCGATTTCCGGAACTAACCTACTAACAAGATGCCACAGTGCCAGTTCCCTATTTTTTGCTGTTTTTATGTTTCAGAGAAACTACACAGGAAATATTCTTGGAATTGGTCGAAACAAGTTCCAGAACTCCTTTTTTCCTGGAGGAGGACCGAAGACCGAACGAGAGCCGGAGGGGGGCCAGGGGCTGCCCACACAATAGGGGGGCGCGGCCCAGCCCCTGGCCGCGCCCACCTATTGTGTGACCACCCTGGTCGCCTCCTGACGACGCCCCTTCGCCTATAAAAAGCCTCCCGACAGAAAACCCTAGGGGAATCGGCGTTTTTCCCAGAACAGTTCCGTAGCTCCGCTGCCGTCGAAGACAAATTTCGGGGGATAGAAGTCTCTGTTCTGGCACCCTGCTGGGACAGGGAAGTGCCCCCGGAGCCATCTCCATCAGTCTCCATCGCCGTCTCCGTCGTCTCCATCGACCTCACCGCCATCTCCATCAACCTTGCTGTCTCCTATGATGAGGAGGGAGTAGTTCTCCCCCGGGGCTGAGGGCTCTATTGGTAGCTATGTGGTTCACCTCTCTCTCCCATGATGTGATCTTTATGTGATCGTGAGCTTTGTATCTAGTTGAATTGGTAGATGTTATTATTCTGATATTATGCTACTCCTGTGCTTTATATTTGTAAACTCCGGAGATACCTTGTATCATGGTGTGACAGTGACTGACAGTGTGCGCATCATGTGTGTCTTTTTGGTTAATGTCTCTATGAATTGTTGGTGTTTGTTGGAACCATCTAGTGCGTTCACGGTGACAGTGTGGGACAATCTAGTTTGGGGAAATACGGACTTTGAGGAGTGCTTCGTAGCCCTACGCATGATTAGTGGTTGTTATCCATTGGGGAATTGTTTTGAGTTGCATATTGATGATAGTATCTATTGGTTCAATTATGTTATATTTGTTGAGAGTGTGTCCACTAGTGAAAGTATGATCCCTTGGCCTTGTTTCCAAGCTTTGCACACCGTTTCCTTTCAGTTTTGTTACATGTTTGCTCGCAGCGATATTTATTTCAGATTACATTTACTACTTATAATCATCACTACTACTTGTATTTCACTATCTCTTCGCCGAACTAGTGCACCTATACATCTGACAAGTGTATTGGGTGTGTTGGGGACACAAGAGACTTTCTGTATCGTAATTGCAGGGTTGTTTGAGAGGGATAGCTTTGACCTCTTCCTCCCTGAGTTCGATAAACCTTGGGTGATCCACTTAAGGAAAACTTGCTGCTGCTCTACAAACCTCTGCACTTGGAGGCCCAACACTGTCTACAAGAACAGACGCGTGCGTAGACATCAAGCTCTTTTCTGGCGCCGTTGCCGGGGAGGTAAGGTAAAAGGTACTCACATTCTTTGGTTACTAAGTCTTTTAGTTGCTGGTAGTGCTCGGAGTTATTTCCTTTAGATTCTGCAATTATATCTTTTTGTTTCTTGTTTTTATTTTCACTAGTTAGGCTTAATAGAAAACAAAGAGTTCTTTAGTATTTTTCCTATGTTAGGATATGATGTGTTTGAAGAGAAAATTGAAAAACCTTTGGAGCTTAATTTGCATGCTAATAGTGTTGTTAGTATTAATACTTTGAACACCGTTATTGCTAATGTTATAGAAAAGGCTAAGCTTGGGGAAGCTAGTTTTGTTAAGCATGATATTTTTAGTTCCCCAGCTTTAGTGGAGAAAGTTTGCTCTGATGATATTTTATCTCCCATATGTGATGTTTCTTATGATGCTTGTGCTCCTCATCCTTTTAAAATACCTACGAAAATTGTTGAACGTGCTATGGATAACTGCTATTTAGGAGATAGAACTGTCCATCCTGGTGATCATTTGCTCTTTATACATGAATTATGCGAGTTGTTCAAGTGTGCAGGTATTTCAATGAACCGAGTTAAGAAGAAGCTATTCTCTTTATCACTAAAGGGCAGAGCTGAGGAATGGTATAAAACACTGAAGGATGGCCGACCTATCGACTGGAAGGGAATTGTACCTCTCTTTTATTCTAAATTCTATCCTTCTAGTGAGGTTTATAAAGATAGGAACTATATTTATAAATTTCATCCGCATGAGGGAGAAAGCATTGCCCAAGTGTGGGGAAGATTGAAGTCACTAATGCTCAAATGTCCTATTCATGATCTTCCTCGTAATATTGTTATTGATAATTTTTATGCAAGGCTTTCAGGACATTACAAGGACCATCTAGATGCATGCTTGGATGGGTCTTTCACAAGCAAGGATGTTGACACCAAGTGGGATCTGCTTGAAACAATTCAAAACAATATTGAAAGTTGGGATAGCGACAAAGGTAAAGGATCAGGTATAAATTATGAGTTTGATTGCATTAAGTCTTTCGCTAAAACTGCTAATTTTCAAGAGCTTAGTGCTAAGTATGGTCTTGATCCTCAAATTATGATTGATTGCTTTAAAACATTTGCTTCCCATATTAATGTTCCTAAAGGAAATGGGGATGTGTATCATGAACCTTTTAAGGACACTTGCGTAGAAAATGATATTGTTGTTGATGATTGCAATAAACATGCTCGAACCTATGAAATTCCTACTTCCTATAAGCATGTTAATTTTTGTGGAGTACATAGACCTTGTGAACAGAGTCACAACAAGGAAGATTATTGTATCCACCACGGGAATGAAGAAACCCGAATGTGGCACAAGGCTCTAGATCAGCTTGGTGAAAAGGTTTGTGAGCTTTATCCTTTTCTTTGTGAATTTTGCGATGACATAGGTCATTTTAATTTTCAATGCTCAAGCCCTAATAGTCACCCTTCTAGCACCGCATGTTTGTATTGTGATGACAAGATTACTCTCAATCAGCATGATGAGCTCACTTTGTTCTTGGGGTGTGAAGAGATATCTAGAAATATTTCTTTGGTAGACATGAGTGTTGTTGATATTAATAGCACCCTTCGTGGTTGTCGTCTCTATTGTGTTAAAGATTGCCTTGCAAATACTTACATACAAAACCTTATAAAACATGATGTTTTGCCAAGCTATGACAGGACTAATAGATGTTTCTATCTTATTAATAGAGAGGAGGAATCCTCCAAAGTTTCTTTTGTTGTTTCTGTCAGTAAACCAGATTATGTGGAGAAGATGCCTTTTAAGCCTCTCCCTCCTGAAGGAGAGAGTAAGAAGAGTAAGAAGAGGAAGAAGAGGAGTAAAAGGCGAGAGGAAATGGTATCTTCCCCTAAGCATGTTGCTCCTATTATAGATTATGATAATTCTGATTGGGATGATGTTCCCATGCCTGTTACCTATGTTAGTGATCATGATTGGGAAAAGCACTCTACTTTTGATATTGAAAATCTTTTTGGTACCAATTCTAAGGTTAATAATTTTTGTACCATTAGTACTATCCATGTTCCTTCTTATGATGATATGTTTGATGAATATGCTTTGCGAAATAGCTGTTCTCTAGCTTGTGATGATACTAAACCTCTAGTTTATGATGGTTACAATGATGAGTATAATATTTTCAGTTCACCAATTTTGAGGAGAAAATTAGTTATGATTACAATATGCCTCCTGTTTTTGATGATTATGGTGATGAGAATAATTATTCTGTTGAATCTCCTTCTACTACGATTGTTCATGTGGGGAGTATTAATTCTTTTATGCATGTGGCTCATGATAGGGATGTTTTATGTGATAGTTATATTGTTAATTCTATTCATGATGCTACTGAAAGTTACTATGAGAGAGGGAAACATGGTTTGATGGATCTCAACAATATTAAGTTTCCCCTCTTAATGTTGCAAATCTTGAAGTTGCACTTGTTTTATCTATTCATGTTTGCTACTATGTGCCTCATTGATTCATTTTCTTACAAGATTCCTATGCATAGGAAGTGGTTTAGATTTAAATGTGTTTCATATTTGCTTTTTGATGCTCTCTTTTGCTTTAAGTTCCTATATAGCGCATTTATGGCGCCTACATGAGCATCTTTGCAAACTACTGCGCCTAGCTCAAAGGCGTTAAAGAAAAGCACTCTTGGGCGATAACCCAATGTTTTACTTTCAGTTCTTTTTCTTTATTTGAGTCTTGGAAGCTATTACTACTGTAATAACCGCTCCTTATTATTTTTTATTTCGTTGTTGTTGAAAGTGCAAACTTTGTTTCCCTCAGATTTTGTGTGTTAGATAACAACATTAGTGATAATAATTGTGTGCTAAGATTTGCAGGTTTTTCATTTGAAGAAATGCCAGGCCGGATAATCCGGCCAGGGGTGGCCGGATAATCCGCCCCCTCTGGGCTGGCCGAAAAACGGCTAAGGACTTATCGCGGCGTCACCCAGATAGGGGGGCCGGATATTCCGGGCAGGGGCCGGATAATCCGGCCAGCCGGATATTCCGCCCCAGACTTGGCCGGATAATCCGCCCTCCCCCGGGGGTGGCTGAAATTCTGCTAAGGACCTGGCGCGGCGTCACCCAGGTAGGGGGGGCGGATATTCCGGCCAGGGGCCGGATTATCCGGCCAGGGGCCGGATTATCCGGCCAGCCGGATTATCCGGCCCAACTTTGGCCGGATTATCCGCCCCTCCAAGTCAGCAACGGCTACATTTTGGGAGGGGCTATAAATACCCCTCCCCTTCTTCAACCTCAAGCTGCTCGAGCTGTGAAGAAAAGACCCCATTTTGGAGCCACCAAATTAGCAAGATCTCCTCCCTCAACCCACCAAAGTCGTTGATCTTTGGAGAATCGAAGGAGAAGGCCTTGATCTACATCCTCACCAAAGCGATTTGATTTCCCCTCTCATTTGCTAGAGGGCCCTTTGGTCTTGGGTTCCCTTGTGTCCCTTGACCTTGTTTGTGTGATTGAAATCTTGATACTTGTTGATTGAGATCTTTGTGGTGCTTGGGAGCCTCCAATTCAGTTGTGGAGTTGTGCCCCAAGTTTTGTAAAGGCCGGTTCCGCCTTGAGGAATCCCTTAGTGGAAAGTGAGCTAGGCCTTTGTGGCGGAAGCTTGCACCGGAGAATAGGGTGAGCCTTTGTGGCGTTGGTTAGGCCTGTGTGGCAACCACACCCCTCCAACGTAGACGTACTTCCCCTAAAAAGGAAGGAACTACGGGAATTACATCCGTGTCTCCGTGTGCTCCACTCTTGGTTACCTCTATCCTTTATTACCTTTACTACTTGTATCTTGCTTAGCTTTCTAGTTGACATATAGGTAAATTCACCTTAGTTGCATATCTAGAGAATTTACCTTTGTGTCAAGCCTAAATTGAAAAAGAACTAAAATTTGAGTAGCACCTATTCACCCCCCCCCTCTAGGTGCCCATACGATCCGTTCAATTGGTATCAGAGCCTCGGCTCTTTATTCGGGCTTAACCGCCTAAGAGTATGGACACCTCTCCGAGTGAGGGCTCGGGTCAAGTTTCCATGGGTGAGTTCAAATCTTTGGAATCATCCATGGCTTCCATGACAACTCAAGTAAATGAGCTGCGTGAAATGATAGCGCAACTCTTGCAAGCTAAAAATGCTAATGCTCCTCCACCTCCGGAAAAACCCGCTACTCCACAAGTGGAGAATGTGGGGATAGAAGAGGAGGGTGCCGATAAAAATGGCGATGCTAAGTCTTCCTCTAAGGGCGACGGGAAAGGTGAATTCCCTCATTGGTATTCACCCGACCCGCCGGTTCCTCATCCTCATATTAACCATAGAGGAGATCCACCTAAGCTTGATGCATTAAATTTTGGTCAATGGCAATATCAAATGATCTCTCATATGCGCAGTTCTTGCATCGAGCTTTGGAGGATCGTTGAGGAAGGATTCAAGGCCGTGGATCCCCACAACATGACAAGAAGAGATACGGTCGATAGCCAACTCAATGCTACCGCTCTTCACATGATTCAAGTCGCCGTGGGATCCAAGGACTTGCCTCACATCCAACACTTCTTCACCGCCAAAGAAGCTTGGCAAGCGCTCTCCGATGTCTTTGTTGGCAATGAGAGCATGAAGAAAACAAGATATATTGCCTTCTCAAATCAAGCGGAGGGTTTCTTCATGATGGATGGTGAGGACCATCAAGAAATGTATAGAAGACTCAAGACCATTGCTACCACCTTCAAGAACCTCGGTGCTCACCATATTGATGATGAGTGGATCAAGATGAAGTACATTCTTGCTCTCACTCCATATGAGCCCGCGGATATAAAGAGTGTTCAAGGAAAGCACAACTTCAATGAGATGACCTCCAATCAAGTGATGCAAGAAATTCAAGCCTACAAGGTTTCCGCACAAAATGCGGAAGATGCTCGTGCCCGTGCCATAGGGATGCAAAGAAGCTCCAATCTTGCATTGAAAGCAAGTGTGGTTGAGAAAGAGGTTCCTCTTCAAGCAAGTATTGAAGCAAGGCTAGAGATGTGTCCCGAGGACATAAGGCATGAGTACAATGAGCACATGGCCTTCTACGGAAAAACCTTTTGGGTTGATCCACACAAGGCTAAAGAAGACAATCAAAGAAGAAGCAAGTCAAGTGGCTATCAAAGGAATGACAACAATGGTCAAAGGGTGAGGACTTGCTACAATTGCAATGATAGATTTCACTTCGTTGCCGAGTGCCCTTATGAGAAGAGAGAAGACCATGGTGGAAAGCTCATACTCAAGAACAAGACCAAGTCACCATCCAAGAAGCCTTTTGTGAAGAAGGGTGGACCAAAGAGGAAGCAACCAAAGTTTGTGTTCTTGACTCAAGAAGAGTACTCCGCAAGTGAGAGTGATGAAGAAGAAACCACAACTAGTGAGATGGCCGCAATGGCAACCACCTCCACTTCCTCCACATCACTCTTTGAATCCCCCAATGAGGACTCTCTTCTCAAGAACGTCAAATGCCTTATGGCCAAGTCTTCCGAGGTATCACCCACATCTTTCTCTTCCTCTAAGACAAATGATGCTTCCTTGAATGATCTTGCTAGTCTTAGAGTAAAGGAAGAAATTATTGCTTTTGATGACTATGTGTCTAGTGTAGATGGCGTTCATAAGATTCACTTTGAACGTCTATTGAGCCAATATGGTAAAACTCTTGAAAAACTAGATGAACAAATGAGGCTTGAAAGAGAATATGCTCAAGATATTGCCTCACTAACCGAGTCTCTTGAAGAAGAGCAAGAGGAACGAGCAACTCTTGAAGAGAAGCTCGACTCCATTGAGGAAGCTAATAATGAAGTTGTTTCCAAACTCATTAAAGAGCGAGATCATGCTCGTGCTAAAGTAAAAATGCTTAAAAAGGAAAAGGTTGAATTTGGTGTTGGTCATGATATACTTGTTAAGGATTTAGAAGATCTTGACAAGGCTCACAAGGTCTTGAAAAGTGAACACTCTATTCTTACCAAGTCACATGAACAACTTCAAATTCAATTGACTAAGAATAATGTGCCTAGTTCTTCTACTTCTACTTGTGATCATGCAAATGTCATTGAAGAAAATGCTAGGTTGAAAGATGAGCTTGCCAAGTCCTCCATTCCCATAGGTGAGAAAAACTTGAATGACCTTTTGAGTAAGCAAAATGCATTCGGTGATAAAACGGGGATTGGCTATGTCTCAAAGAAGAAGAAGAAGAAGAAGAACAAGAAAAAGAAGTCCAAGCCCGCTCAAGCAAAGAAGGATCCTATTGTGGGTGGCAAAGCCACTCATGATGATCATGCGGGAATTGCTAACCCTCACTATGTTTTATTCCGTGATTATTATGGTGATGTTTATGCAAAATATGTTGGTCCAAATGATGGTTATATTGCTTGGTCTATTTGGGTTCCAAAGACCCTTGTTGCTAACAAAAGAGGACCCATTGAAAAATGGGGACCTAAAACCAAGCAATGATCTCTTGTAGGACTATGCTTCCGGTGGATCGAAATGGGTGCTTGATAGTGGATGCACAAGTCATATGACCGGAAGCAAGGAGATTATGATGGAGTTGAGGCCTAATGACAATCATATAACCGTCACTTATGGAGACATGTCACAATCCGAGGTATTGGGTCTTGGCAAGGTGGTGGTCGCACCGGATATTTCCCTTGTGGACGTCATGCTTGTTGAGACCCTTGGTTATAATTTACTTTCAGTTCGTGCACTTGGTAAGATGGGCTTTGCCGTCTTCATTGATAATGACATTGTGGTACTCTTGTGGAGCAAGTCTCTAAAGGTCGCTTTCGTTGGACACATTGAAAATAACTTGTATGTGGTGGACTTTTCGGGGAAAACCACTACAAGTGCAATGTGTTTATTTGGAAAGGCCGATGTGGGTTGGCTTTGGCATCGCCGTTTATCCCATGTCAATATGAGAACTTTGCAAAGCCTTCACAAGGGTGGCCACATACTCGGACTAAAAGAGAATGTTTCTTTTGCCAAAGATCGTGTTTGCAGGGCTTGCGTTCTAGGAAAAATGCATGATTCTCCCCACCCAAGCAAGACTATCATTTCTTCCAAGAGGATCTTGGAGCTCCTTCATGTGGATCTTTTTGGTCCTCCCTCTCATGCAAGTCTTGGTGGGAAGAAATATTGTTTGGTGATTGTTGATGACTATTCAAGATATACTTGGGTTTACTTCTTCAAGCATAAGAGTGAGACTCAACAAACCGTCATCGACTTTGCCAAGGAAGTTGAACGTCAACATGGTCAAACTATTTTGTCAATAAGAAGTGACAATGGCTCAGAGTTCAAGAACTACACCTTAAATGGATTTCTTAGTGATGAGGGGATTCGTCATCAATATTCCGCTGCATATACCCCTCAACAAAATGGTGTAGCCGAAAGGAAGAACCGGACTCTTATGGATATGGCTAGGTCCATGTTGGCGGAATTTAAGTCTCCATACAACTTTTGGGCCGAAGCTATCTCTACGGCTTGTCATTCTTCAAACCGGCTCTTCCTCCGCAAAGGCCTAAACAAGACTCCATATGAAATACTCACCGGAAGCAAGCCCAACATCTCCTACTACCGGGTTTTCGGGTGTAAGTGTTTCTTTAAAAGAAAAGGAGTTCGTTTAGGTAAATTTGATCCAAAAGCAATAGAAGGTATTTTTGTTGGTTATGGTGCCGAGTCCCACACTTATCGAGTCTTCAACAAGTCCACCGGGCGTGTTGAAGAATCTTGTAGTGTGGTATTCGAAGAGAATGACGGCTCCCAAGGGGGGCGAGATGTTGTTTCTTGTGATGTAGATGATGAAATACCTCGAGAAGCCATAGGAAGAATGGGCGTGGGATTTTTCCGCCCCATTGAGGGACACCTTGTGGCCGACCGGGAAGGACTATGCTCTACTCAAGTGGAGCCTTCATCTTCACAAGCTCAACAAGCCTCTCCCAAGGAAGCAACTAATGCACCAACCGAAGAACAAGACAAGGACCTTCATGAAGAAGAAGGGGCACCTCCATCCTCTCCGGTTATCTCAACCGCCCCCAATTCTTCACATGACCAAGATCAACCTACTCATGAAGACAATGATGATCAAGGTCAATTTGATGGTCAAGACGGGGACCAAAATGATCAAGATGATCAAGTATCTCCTTCAAGGTCTAATGAGGAGATCGAAGCCCGTCGCAAGAAAAGAGTTGAAAGAGACTTGGAACTTAAAGGTCATACCCTTGAGAGGGTTATTGGAGATTTAAGAAGCAAAGTGTCAACCCGGCGTCAATTGGCACAATTTAGCTCTCATCATGCTTATATCTCCATGGTTGAACCCAAGAAAGTATTTGAAGCTCTTGAAGATCCGGATTGGTTGGATGCTATGCATGAAGAACTCAACAACTTCAAGCGCAATAATGTTTGGGTGTTAGTAGAGAAGCCAAAGGAGTGCCGCAATGTGATTGGCACAAAGTGGATATTCAAGAACAAGCAAGATGAGCATGGAATTGTTGTGAGGAACAAGGCAAGATTGGTTGCTCAAGGTTTCTCTCAAGTTGAAGGCATTGACTTTGGAGAAACTTATGCTCCCGTGGCTCGTCTTGAGTCCATCCGTATCCTTCTTGCATATGCCACTCATCATAATTTTAAGTTGCAACAAATGGATGTTAAGAGTGCATTTCTTAATGGTCCATTAAAAGAGGAAGTGTATGTTAAGCAACCCCCGGGGTTTGAGGATCTCAACTTCCCTAACCATGTCTACAAACTCCATAAGGCACTCTATGGCCTTAAACAAGCCCCACGTGCGTGGTATGAGCACCTTAGGGAGTTGTTGGTAGACCGTGGGTTTGAAGTTGGGCAAATCGATCCTACTCTTTTTACTAAGAGGGTCAATGGGGAGCTTTTCATATGCCAACTATATGTTGATGATATTATCTTTGGCTCTACTAACAAAGCTTTTAATGATGAATTTTCAAAGCTTATGACCGATAGGTTCGAGATGTCTATGATGGGCGAAATGAAGTTCTTTCTTGGTTTTGAAATCAAGCAATTGAAAGAAGGGACTTTCATCTATCAAGCTAAATATGTCCAAGACATGCTCAAGAGGTTCAAGATGAAGGAACTTAATGGAGCCGCAACACCAATGGCCACAAAATGTCATCTTGAACTTGATCCCAATGGTAAAGATGTGGATCAAAAGGTATACCGTTCTATGATCGGTTCTTTGCTTTACCTTTGCGCATCTAGACCCGATATTGTGTTGAGTGTAGGTGTGTGTGCAAGGTATCAAGCCGCTCCTAAAGAAAGCCACCTTATGGCGGTTAAGAGAATCTTTCGATATTTGGTTCATACCCCAACTTATGGTCTTTGGTATCCCAAAGGCTCGGATTTCTCTCTTTGTGGCTTCACGGATTCGGATTGGGCCGGTGACAAGGATGATAGGAAATCAACCTCCGGAGCTTGCCAATTTCTTGGTAGGTCTTTGGTGTGTTGGTCTTCTAAGAAGCAAAATTGTATATCTCTCTCCACCGCCGAAGCCGAATACATTGCCGCCGCAAGTGGATGCACTCAATTGTTATGGATGAGGCAAACTTTGAAGGAATACGGTGTCAATTGTGACAAAGTGCCTCTTTTATGTGACAATGAAAGTGCTATCAAGATCGCCTATAATCCGGTGCAACATTCAAGAACCAAGCATATTGAGATCCGGAATCATTTCATTAGGGATCATGTTGCCCGTGGTGATATTGAGCTTGCTTATGTGAGCACCAAGGATCAACTTGCCGATATATTCACGAAGCCTCTTGATGAAGCAAGATTTGGATATTTGAGGAATGAGCTAAATATCATCGATTCAAGGAGTGTGGCTTGAACATCTTGCAAATACACCTATATTTCAATGCTTGTTTGGTTTAGGTGTGGGCATGGAGATAGGGGGAGTGCGGTCCTAATTAATTGGGCTATCCCTCCCCCCATAATGCCGATAGTAATCATATCATTCTCTTAATATCATTTTATGATTTTTGAGCTTCAATGATGAGTAGTGGTTATGGACTCAAGATACATCTTCGCGGTCCAATGCCATAACACTCAAACATGGTGGCTTCGGCCACCGACCTCTTCTTTGCGAAGAGTTGATTCATTGCATATCTTATTTGAGGTTCTCTCCCGATGTTTTTTCTTATTTTTTTTGAGATGGGAAGGCACTTGCATTGGATTTTTAGCCGATTTGCTCTTGCAATGTTAAGTGTCGAGAACCACTCCGTGTTTGCTCTCTCACCTAAGCCATCCTCTCTCAAGACATCTATCTATGCACACGAGTTCAAATTTTTCATCAAAACAACATCTGTTTTTGAAAAATTCGAGTTGGCCAGTTTGCTGGCTCCAGGCCAGAATATCCGCCCTCTCTGGGCCGGAATATCCGGGGGGCCGGATTATCCGCCCCTTCCTGGCCGGATAATCCGGCCGTAGTGACCCTGGGTATATAAGGGGGTGGGTCGGGCTGCCCTAGGGCAGTTCCCTCCCCACCCCTTCCAGGTGATCCCTGCCGCCGCCGCCTCCTTCCCATCGCCGCCGCCGGAGCTCCGGCCAACCGTTTGGCCTGATTTCTTCGGAGGTTGCTCTCCTTCTCCCCCGGAAGGCATTCACCAAGCGGATTTCGCAATGGATGCGGGTATTGCTCTTCTCATTGGATGTGTCTTTACCCCTTCTTGTTCTTGGTGATTTTGCTCTCTAGGTGTTGTTTTCCTGAATCATGTTGTATGGTACTTTCTTCCCGATCTATCAAATTGTAGGCTGCAGCAACACGTAGAAATTTTTTTCGAGGGGGCCGGATTATCCGCCCCCCCCTGGCCGGATAATCCGGCCTGGGAAGATATCTGTCATTTTTTTTGTTGCTGCTCTCAATTTGCTGTTTTGGTGAAGGTTGTTTATTCATACTACATGGTTCTTTGATCTTTTCCGATACTCGTGTGCATACGCTTATCCCCATGCTCTCCGTGCATCTCTCTTTCACAGGTGGTCCGAGTATGCCGAAGCGCAAGCGTCGGCTTGTTCGGAATGAGGAAGGAGTTCTTCTGGATGAGATTGCTATCCGGCGGGCACAGAGGGATGCTGCTAGGAAGGCTGAGCAGGAGAAAGCTGCCAAGGTTGCCAAAGCTCGTGCCCGTCGTCGCAAAGGCAAAGAACCTCGTCCTGACTACAAGAAGATGCCAGAGGCCGAGTACATTCTTGTGCGGAGGAACAATTGGTATGCTACTGCAAGAGATGAAGACATTGAAGATAGGGGTTTCTGGAATGAGGAGTAGTGGGGGATTTTTTGTGATATTTATGAGCCTTTCAAGAATCCTTGCCGTCCAATGCATCCGATTGACTTTGATCACCTCCGCAGCAAGTCTTACTTTGATGAAGCACTCTCTGTGATTGAGAAGTTGGGTTTGATGGGATTAGCCAACATTCAGTGCGACTACAATCCCGGTCTTATCAAGCAGTTATATGCTACTCTGGTGATTTTGCCCAATGCTCAGAAGTCTATGAAGTGGATGACCGGCGAACATGAGTGCACATCGGACTTTCCTACGTTTGCCTCTCTCTTGGGGTATGCGTACAATGGAGAGACCCCAGTGGGTCGGCGTATTCACAACCCGGGGAACAAGCCTGACAAGGACAAGCTCCATGACCTCTATGACTCCACAGGTGTTGTGGGCTTCATCAATGGCCTACATCCGCTTTATGATCAGCTGGTCCGCATTTTCAGGGAGAACATTGCTCCTAGTGGTGGCAACAATGATGCCATTCGCACCTCTCTGGTTGATCTGCTTGCTTTTGCTCATGAGTGTGCCACGTCGACTGACCCTGCTGAGGACTTTACCCTTGATGTGATGGACTTCATCTTCTATGAGATCAAGGATGCTATTATTCAGAGGAACACTGTGCCATATGCTCCTTTCATCATGCTTCTCATTAAGCATGTCCTTGGAGACTATGATATTCATGATGACTGTGTGGAGCACAAGGTCAAGAAGATGTATATCAAGAGAAAGGCGAAATCTGCTCCTTCAGCTGCATATCCTGACACTTTCATGGCTGATGCGAGGACTAGTGCTACTGCTCGTGAACAGAGGGCTGCTGCATCTGTTGTGTCTAGGGAGGTGAGGAAGCTCAGCTGGTTTGAGCGGAATGTTCTGTGCATGAAGGTAGAGATCCACCGTGAGAACTACCAGGCCTATGTCGAGAGGAAGAGCATCCTGGACACTCAGCAACTTATCCTTCACCGTCTCAGTGGTGCTCAGACTGCCGATCCCACTCCTACTGCTCCTGTGGCCTATAATGCTTGGAACACCGATCGCTACAACTGGGTGGATATGCAGAAGCATCTCTTTGATGCTCCCGCAGGAGGTGCTCGTGCAGAGGCTGAGGAGGACTTTGAGGCTGAGGAGGACTTTGATGATGAGGATGAAGATGCTGGAGATGATGAGGGTGATGGCGGAGATTATGCTGATGAGGACTTCGATGACGTGGACGAGTGATTTCTCGGGATGTGTAGCATCGCTCTTCTCCCTTTTTTGGTGTCTTGATGCCAAAGGGGGAGAAGTAGTTCTATTAGGAATTTGTCGGGATTTGCATGGGTGGAAACACAAGCTTGCGCGCTTATCATTCTTTGGTGCTTGTGTTTCTTCTTATTTCGTTTGTCTTAAGTCGAACTTTGTGTGTGGTTGAACTTCGTGTCGTTTATATGCTACCATGTGGTGTATGAGACTATGTCATATGTTCTTAATATGCTATGTGGATCATTATGTGTTGTTCACTTATTTTTATCAGCTCATGGTTATTGGTGAAATGGCTATGGAATTATTGCCCGGCATATCATATTATCATATTCGGGATTCCATAATCCATAATATTTGAGTTATCTATGCAATGGTATGTCTCTTCTAAACTCATTGGTGAAGTTGCACACATCTAGGGGGAGCTGTGTATTTTGATCAATTATTCGTTGTTTGAATTATTCGACCTTTCTTGCAAATCCTAGTGTTGTCATCTAACACCAAAAAGGGGGAGATTGAAAGTGCAAACTTTGTTTCCCTCAGATTTTGTGTGTTAGATAACAACATTAGTGATAATAATTGTGTGCTAAGATTTGCAGGTTTTTCATTTGAAGAAATGCCAGGCCGGATAATCCGCCCCCTCTGGGCTGGCCGAAAAACGGCTAAGGACTTATCGCGGCGTCACCCAGATAGGGGGGCCGGATATTCCGGGCAGGGGCCGGATAATCCGGCCAGCCGGATATTCCGCCCCAGACTTGGCCGGATAATCCGCCCTCCCCCGGGGGTGGCTGAAATTCTGCTAAGGACCTGGCGCGGCGTCACCCAGGTAGGGGGGGCGGATATTCCGGCCAGGGGCCGGATTATCCGGCCAGCCGGATTATCCGGCCCAACTTTGGCCGGATTATCCGCCCCTCCAAGTCAGCAACGGCTACATTTTGGGAGGGGCTATAAATACCCCTCCCCTTCTTCAACCTCAAGCTGCTCGAGCTGTGAAGAAAAGACCCCATTTTGGAGCCACCAAATTAGCAAGATCTCCTCCCTCAACCCACCAAAGTCGTTGATCTTTGGAGAATCGAAGGAGAAGGCCTTGATCTACATCCTCACCAAAGCGATTTGATTTCCCCTCTCATTTGCTAGAGGGCCCTTTGGTCTTGGGTTCCCTTGTGTCCCTTGACCTTGTTTGTGTGATTGAAATCTTGATACTTGTTGATTGAGATCTTTGTGGTGCTTGGGAGCCTCCAATTCAGTTGTGGAGTTGTGCCCCAAGTTTTGTAAAGGCCGGTTCCGCCTTGAGGAATCCCTTAGTGGAAAGTGAGCTAGGCCTTTGTGGCGGAAGCTTGCACCGGAGAATAGGGTGAGCCTTTGTGGCGTTGGTTAGGCATGTGTGGCAACCACACCCCTCCAACGTAGACGTACTTCCCCTAAAAAGGAAGGAACTACGGGAATTACATCCGTGTCTCCGTGTGCTCCACTCTTGGTTACCTCTATCCTTTATTACCTTTACTACTTGTATCTTGCTTAGCTTGCTAGTTGACATATAGGTAAATTCACCTTAGTTGCATATCTAGAGAATTTACCTTTGTGTCAAGCCTAAATTGAAAAAGAACTAAAATTTGAGTAGCACCTATTCACCCCCCCCTCTAGGTGCCCATACGATCCGTTCAGTTGTGCCAAGAGAAACCTCTAATTTGAGTGAGGTAAGATTTGGGGAAGTTGCTGTCCTGCAACAGATTTCGGTACTGCACCGTAAAAATTCTTGAAAATTATCAGAATATCTTTTTGACCTGCGATTTCTTGTGCATATGCCCCAGGTTATATCCAAACTTTCATTAGTTTTACACTTTTTGATTTGAGCAATATAAAACCCTCTAAAAATCGATCTTTGTCAGCTGTTCTGTTTTGACAGATTCAGCCACTATTTGTGTTTGCCTCTCGATCGCTTTCTTTTTGAGTTCTTTTTATCCGGGAACTTTTGGGGAAGTTGCTACAGTAGTAGATGCTTTAATATGTGGTGGGCTTGAGTTTAAACCTGAACCAAAAGGGTTTATTTACTATCATGATTATTCTAACATTGCTAATAAAATTGTGTTAAGTTTTGTATAAAGGAAGTTTTCAAGTGTAGGGATTGGAGAATGATGAGATGAGATGAAGAATGGACAAAAGCTCAAGCTTGGGGATGCCCATGTCACCCTAAGAAATATCCAAGAAGTACAAGCGTCAAAGCTTGGGGATGCCCCGAGGCACCCCCTTTCTTCATCGGCAAAAATCAGGTCACCTTTCAAGACACTATATTTTTATTGCTTCATGCACTATGCATTTTTCTTGGAGCGTCAGTTTTGGCTTTCAGTTTTCTTTTGTTTTGTTTGCTGCAATAAATGGTTGGATCACATCATGTTCTTTTTGGAGGAGATGAACTCCGTTTTCCATTGCCAAGAACACTCTAGTTTTCACTCTTATCGTTGAACGAGTGTTCTCTTTTTCTGCTACTGCGTTTAGCTTTCATTTTTCGCCTTGATTTTTGTTCAGATCTTATTATATCTTTGCATCAGGGTGTATTTTGACCTCTGGTCCATGTTGGTTTTCATCAAAAGAGTTGTTTAAAAAAGGTTCGAATGGTGTTGGAAAATAGAAAAAGTTTTATGCAAAAAAGTGGTACAAAATGAGCTTGTGTAGACTGCGGCCTAGGCTTTTGCATGCCATGCTTGATTGCGTTTTGATAGTATACTTAGTGATTTTTTTTGTAGCATGACTTGTCTCAAATGACTAAGATTGCTTAATGAGCCTTTGAAAAAATCATGCGTTGTTTTTATTATATGGAAGCATTTATTTGGTTTTCTCCTTTGATGCTTTATTTGGGTTGACTTGGCACATGCTTACACATGTTGACTACAAAATAAGTCGCCTATAGCCCCTATGATCATTTGTATTTTGACTTGTGATACCACTTTATGCTTCTTTCAATGATGTTTTGTCGCTATGCATGATTATGGCCGTTATTGCTCTCTTAGTTGGTCGCTCCCAGTCTTTTGCTAGCCCTCATTTTGTACCGAGTATAAGCTCTACTCGTGCTTCCAACTCCCAAAAACCAAGTTTGCCATTGTGTCCACTATAAATTCCTATGCATGGTATTTGCAAGCCATTCCAAGTAAATTTTCATGTGCTACCTTTCAAAAAACCTTCAAACACTTCTCATTTTGTGACACTGTTTTTAGCTCATGGGGACATAGTGGTCGAATTTGTTATCTTCCATATTGTCTTATTCCAAAAAGAAAAAAAAGGAAAAAAAGGCACTCCTCCATGGTATGTGAATGTTGGTGGGCACCCGATGGAATCGGTTAGCCATGGTTTGTGAAAGGAAAAAAGGTGGGGAGGAGTGCCAAGCTTTATAAAAGAGCACCAAAGTGCCAATCTCTCTCTCAAAAACTTGCTTTATTTTTGTATGGAAGATAGTAAGAACCCCATTGCCAGTCGTTGACAAAGACAACCACCTCTCAAAACCAATTTTTATCTCTCTGTTTTACAAATGAAAAGCTCTAGCACATGTTTAATCACTACTTCCCTCTACGAAGGGCCTTTCTTTTACTTTTATGTTGGGTCTCCACCTTCTACCTTTATGCACCGTCTAAGAGAGCATAGTTGTCATTCGGAGTATAATGTGCATATTCCCAAAGTTTATTATTGATTGATTCATGATTATGGTTTTGCTTGTTCTTAAATTATTTGTATCTAGTCGCCCTCTGAAACTTGAAGGTGTCCTATGCATTTATGTTTTGCTACTCCATGAGGGACAAGCTGAAAACCATTTGTTATGTTTTCCATATGGTTGAAACACACACGTGACTTTCATTGTTTCATTTTCATGATCTTTTCTTTGTGTTTCTTTTCATGCTATAATATGGTTGCTAAGTTTCTATTATCAAGATCATGTCTTTCATGCCCATGATTTAAGTTCTTTGATCTCAGCACTCAATGCTCTACCTCGTTGATCAAAATGTGATGGTGCATGTCACCTCAAAAATTATTCTTTTGTTATCAATTACCTACTCGAGGACGAGCAGGAGTTAAGCTTGGGGATGCTGATACATCTCAAATGTATCTATAATTTTCGATGCTCCATGCTTGTTTTTACACCATTTGCCTTGTGTTTCGTTACACTTCATGGCGTTTTTATGCGATTTCCGGAACTAACCTACTAACAAGTTGCCACAGTGTCAGTTCCCTGTTTTCTGCTGTTTTTGTGTTTCAGAAAAACTACATAGGAAATATTCTTAGAATTGGACGAAACAAGTTCCAGAACTCCTATTTTCCCGGAAGAGGACCGAAGACCGAACGAGAGCCGGAGGGGGGCCAGGGGCTGCCCACACAACAGGGGGGCACGGCCCAGCCCCTGGCCGTACCCACCTATTGTGTGACCACCCTGGTCGCCTCCTGACGATGCCCCTTCGCCTATAAAAAGCCTCCCGATGGAAAACCCTAGGGGAATCGGCTTTTTTCCCAGAACAGTTCCGCAGCTCGTGATACGTCCAGAACGTATCTACTTTCCCGAACACTTTTGCTGTTGTTTCTCCTCTAATTTATGTGTTTTGAATGCAACTAATGTTGTTTTCAGCAGAATTGCTCTGGTGTCTCGTTTTTGTGCAGAAATCCAACTTTCAGTAAAAATTCGGGAAAATATTGCAAAAATCCTATTTCACCAGAAGACCCACAGAGCCAGAAGATGAGACGGAGGGGTGCTGGGAGGCCACCACACAACCAGGGGGCGCGGCCCAGGCCAGGCCACGCCCACCTGTTGTGTGACCGCCTCGGCCATCGCCTCGACCCCTCCTTCCGCCTACATATACCCTCTGACCTGAAAGGAGCGGGGGTTCGGCGTTTTTCCCAGATAGACTTTCGCTGCGCCGCCCCCATCAAAAACCGCGATTCGGAACTAGAAACTCCGTTCTGGCACCCTGCCGGGACGGGGATTTGGAGGAGATCTTCATCACCATCATCACCGACGTCTCTCCATCAACCATCTATGACTCCCCCATCCATGTGTGAGTAATTCCCGCTGTAGGTGAAGGGGATGGTAGGGATTAGATGAGATTGTTCATGTAATTTGCTATGAGATTGTTAGGGCATAGTGCCTACTATCTTCTATTAGTGCTTATGACATTGTTGCAACTTGTTGTGCTTAATGCTTGTCACTTTGGGCCCGAGTGCCATGATCTCAGATCTGAACTTGTTATTGTTTTATGATGATACTTGTTATTTATGGTCTTATCTACAACTTGTTTACACATATTGTTGTCCGGAACCCGAGGCCCCAAAGTGACAAAAATTGGGATAACTGGAGGGGATGGCTATGATGTGAGGATCACATGTGTTCACCGAGTGCTAATACTTTGCTCTAGTACTTTATTAAAAGGAGTACCTTAATTACCAGTAGTTTCCCTTGAGGCCCTGCTGCAACAGGCTGGTAGGACAAAAGATGTCGTGCAAATTTCTCATTGCGAGCACGTACGACTATATACGGAACACATGCCTATGATTGTTAGTACTAGGATGCTTTATTATTATTTATCTGCAATGCCCATGTCTCACTGATTTCATGACTTATCTTATCCATGCAACGCTCAAACATCCATTCCTATGCCTACAGTATTTCATCCTACTGTTTACTATTGCTACTATTACCGCTTTTATTTTACTACTGCTGTTACTGTTTCACTACTATCACCTCTATAAAACTGTTGCTACTGATAAATCGCTGCAAAGAAGTCTGTTTCCAGGTGCAGCTGAATTGACAACTCATCTGTTAAGGCTTATAAATATTCTTTGGCTCCCCTTGTGTCGAATCAATAAATTTGGGTTTTACTTCCCTCGAAGATTGTTGCGATCCCCTATACTTGTGGGTCATCAAGACTATTTTCTGGCACCGTTGCCGGGGAGCATAGCTTTATTTGTAAGTTCACTTGGAATTCATATTGTTCGCTGCAATCCATTCATCATGGGTAAACCTTGTGATGGAAAAGTTCCTATATTGCCATCCACTACAAGAAGAGGTACGACTTTGAACACTTCTGTTGCTCTTGATTCACCATCTGTTATGAGTAAGTTGCTTACACCACCACATGCACACACTACTGCTACTTCTTCTGCTGAGTTTGAAAATGCCACTGATAATTTAGATGATGCTTCTACTGTGCTTGATGAGAGTGGTTCACTAGGTTCCTTTTTAGATGCTACAATTGCTAGAGCTAAGATGGGAAACACCACTGTTACACCTGTTAGTTCACCCGAGTCTAGGGAATGCCCTAGTGATGATCTTGATGACACTTATATTGAGCTTGACGATGATTTTATTGCTAAAGCTCGTGCTACTCATGATGCTAAAGCTGTTAAGGAACTTCTAGCAAGACATGCTGTTAGATATAAATTATCTCCTGATCCTAAGTTTGCTGCTTCTCCCATAAATATTAGAGATAAGGAATATGATTTCTCTTTAGATTTATCTTACATATCTATTGTTGAGAAAGAGCCTTTTTGTGGTACTGAGAATGAAAGTTCTATGGAGCACATGAATGAGCTTTCTACTTTGAGTAATTTGTTTTCTGATGATATTAAGCTTTGCACTTACTTTGTTGCTAAGATTTTTCCTTTCTCATTGAAAGATGCAGCTAAAACTTGGTTTAATAGCTTGTCTCCTGGATCTATTCATAGTCCTATTGCTTTGGTTAATGCTTTCTTTCAGAAATATATTCCTGCTAGTGCTCAACATGCTGTTGTGCAGAAAATCTTTGATTTTGAACAGGGAAAAGGAGAGATACTGCCTGAATCTTGGACAAGGTTTTGTTCTTTAATTAGAGCTTTGCCTAAAGAGCCATTGCCTAAAAATGAACTCCTTGATATATTTTACAATGGACTAACTGATGAATCTAAGACATATCTGGATAGTTGTGCTGGTTGTGTTTTTAGGGAAAGAACTCCGGCTGAAGCTGAAGAATTAATGGCTAAAATAAGCCGGAATCATGATGATTGGACAATGGCTGAGCCAACGCCAACACCAGCACCAACACCTGTGCTAGTTCCAGAACCGACACCGAAGAAGAGAGGAATAATTGAATTAAATGATGAAGCTATGAGGGAAGCCAAGAAATCTCTTAAGGAGAAAGGTATTAAGGCCAAAGATGTGAAGAATTTACCTCCTATAGAAGAATTATGTAAGCCAATCCCTCACTCATCTACTATCGAGGTACACTCTCTCCAACGCTTTGATGATAGAGATATTCCTTACTCTAAACCCCCTGATCAATGCTTAGATGAATTAGATAATTTTATTGTTAAGCAAGATAATTTTAATAGAATGGTGCAGAATCATTTGTTGGAAAATTCCAGAGCTATTAACAAGTTGCAGGATATTGTGGAGAGAACCTCCAATGATGTGAAGGTACTTGTTAAATAATTTCAAATGGTTCAGACTCAAATTGATCAGCTTACCAAAGTGCAAAAAGACTTGCTAGTTAATGCTGCAAGAGAAAAACAAGCATGTGAAATACGCACAAGAGGAGGTGCTACCACTCAGGACCCCTTATATCCTGAAGGACATCCTAAGAGGATCGAGCAAGATTCTCAACGCACTTCAAATGATGATATTCCTTCCAAGAAGAAGAAAGAAGCATAAAACAGTTGCAGAATCCTCTGAAGCAGGTAAAGATCCTAATAGTGTTTCTATTTCTGATGCTGAAACTGAACCAGGTGATGCTCCCGATAAAGAAGAAGTTGAAGAGGAGCCAGAAAAGATTGATAAGAATGCAAAGTACACCAAAGAAGACTTCATTGCCAACAAGCATGGTAATGACAGAGAACCTTGGGTACAGAAACCAATGCCTTTTCCTGGTAAGAAACACAAGTCCAAGGAAGAAGAACACTACAATAGGTTTTGTGAATGGATGAGACCTCTATTTTTGCAAATTCTTTTGACTGAAGCTATTAAAATGCCTCCTTATTCAAAGTATATGAAAGATATTGTTACTAACAAAAGGAAGATTCCTAATGAGGAAATTTCCACTTTACTTGCTAATTATTCTTTTGATGGTAAAGTTCCAGAGAAGCTTGGAGATCCAGGTATACCAACTGACAAGGGTATAGTTAATAGAGCCCGTTAGTTGAATACCCCTGAGGCCCGTTGAGTTAGGCCCAACTGTAATGATAGTCGAATACGAGTTATTACCGTATGTCGATATTTGTAATCTGTATCGAACCCGACCCGATCCTCGAGACCTAGCCACCTATATATAGGGGCCAGGAGAGGACGGGGGAGGGCAGATTGAAAGCAAGCCAGGTTGAACACCCAAGTTTACTTTCGACACACACCTATTTCGACTAACTTTACCTTCGAGTTCATCCGACGCCCTATCTCCCCGATCCTAAGTCCTTCATCTAGGACATTTGCCGAGTTAACCCTCGTCAATTGGCGCCGACCGTGGGGACTCTGGGTGTTGGAATCATGAATTCGACGGCTTTTTCGCTTGTAGCCAACAGCAGTCCAGAAGTCGACGGAAGTCAAGAAGTGGAACTAACAATTGGAAGCTTGAGCATTTTCATCGGGCCGTCGGGTTCCTCTCGCCTTTCGGATCCGATGAAACAAGATCAAGATTCATTGGCAAGCAAGCCCGAAACAAAGGAAGCACTGGAATCATCAGAAGGCTCTTCCAGCGAGGTAAACTCGCCGGTCAGCCCAGGGAAAGCATTAATCGCAGAAAGCGACGAAATTCAGGAAAAATTCGACTCAGAAGAAAAAGCGTGTCAGACGCACAACAACGCAAGGGACCTCGCCGTAGGAAGCAGCGGCGTCTCCAAAGTACATCAGTTATGCGTTATTATCACTGAAGCAGAAGATGGAAACAACAGTGAAGGAAGCAAGAAGTTCGACAGGCAAGTCGACAAATTGAAAGATCACAACAAAGGGGAAAAAGAGAAAATACACGTCTCGACAGGTGAATGGAGAATGATTACGTCAGCCATTAATCATGGTACAGAAGTCCCCGAAGGATCGCGAAGAGAAGTTCTAATGGGATATCAATATGCACTATACCAACACAAGAAGAAACTAAGGGAGGAAAGAGACATGATGTTTCAAGACAACAACAGCATATCAAGAGAAGAATACTGGGAAGACTATAGTGAAGACTCAGAATATAGCAGAGAGAGGCGTGGAGATCCAAAACACAGAAGAGGGGCAACAGCACGCGACAGAGAAGAAGGGTACTCGAGGAGCCCCACCCCACAGCTAGAAGAGGAGGAAGAGGACCTGATACAAAAAACGCCAGAGGCGGCATTAGCAGCAGCACAAGCGTATTTACTAGCCACAAGACCAGAGCATGGGGACCCGCGAGAAGATATGCACCGAGCCGCGATACGAAGCCTCGGAATAGTAGAAGGTAAAATCAAGGATCGAGTCCCAGAGTTGAAGTCGACAAGCTACAAGGGAAGCGGCAAGGAGAAAGTTCAGATACAAGTACTTAAGCGATGACTGTAGTGAATCATCAGAAGAGGAAAAGCGGCAAAAAAGGAAGAAAGATGCAAGAAGTATAATAGCACAAGCTCGAGTAGATAAATCGCGGCATGCTTGGAGGGAGGAAAATTACGAAGACGATGATAAAGATATGGGTGCGTTATGCTTTACCCGTAGGGTTCGCAAAACGCGAGTACCCAAAGGATTTAAATTACCTCACGATCAGAGCAAGTATGACGGGTCGCAGGAACCCACCTTATGGCTATCAGATTATTTACAAGCAGTGCAGATATTAGGGGGAACAAAGGCGACTGCAATGCAAAGTTTGCAGCTACACCTCACCGGAGCCGCCCGGTCTTGGTTGAACACCCTGCCCGACGAATCTATCGGGAGCTGGGGGGAACTCGAAAGTCAATTCACAAGAAATTTTCGTTCCACCTACAAGCGCCCAGCATCACTGGAAGAAGTTAAAGCATGTGTGCAGAAGAAAGGCGAAACGCTACGATCTTATATACAACATTGGGGTATAATCAAAAACTCAGCAGAGGACATCTCCGATGAACGAGCAATAGATGCTTTTTCAGAAGGACTTCGTCGCTCAGATCTTGTGGAAGAAATAGAAAGAACAAGACCCATGACAGTAACTGAGCTAATGGAACAAGCCAACAAATTCGCTGATGGAGAGGACGCGTACAACAACAAAAGAGGACGTTCGCCAGAAGTCGACAGAATAAGTCGACAAAGGAGAAGATACCGCAGCGGAGGCAATCAAGGAAGGCGAAATCAGGTAGCCGCAGGATATATACTAGAAGAAGAGGAAGGATACGAAAGCAGGAGGGTTCAAGCAAAAGGAACAGAAAAATCAAGGTACTCTGGTCCTTCGGCTGAGGATATGTTATACGGACCTTGTCGAATCCACTATGCGTACCTAGACGGGAAAAGGGTCTCAAATCACCAGATGAAGGATTGCAGAACATTCCTAAGGTTGCAAGGTGCAATGAGCTCAAGCCAAGAAGGAAGGCAAGGAGAAAAGCGGAGAAGTCAAGGATATCAAACTCAAAGATTGTCAAGACACCTAGAGTCAAAAGTATACATATCAGCTATGATTCAACCGGTGCCCAAGTCGAAAAAAGAACGGAAGAGCATAACCATGCAAATAAACCTAGCAATATCATCACCACCAGCCACCACAGAGTACCTACGGTGGTCAGAGCAACCAGTCAAGTTCAGTAGAGCAGACCACCCACGGAAAGTTCCTCGACCGGGCCACTCGCCTATGGTTCTAAAAGCGCAAATAGGAGGATACGACATCGGAAGAGTGTTCATGGATGCAGGGAGTGGCATAAACTTAATATATGCTAAAACACTGAAGGCTATGTGCATCTCACCAACAAGTCTGAAGCCAACAGATTGCTCTTTCCACGGGATAGTACCAGGAGCAGCAAACTACCCTTTGGGAAGAATAGAACTCAATGTCTGCTTTGGTAGCAGCGCAAACTATAGAAGAGAGAAACTGGAGTTCGAAGTCATGGATTGGCCGTCACAATATCATGCAATCCTGGGGCGCCCAGCATTTGCAAAATTCATGGCAGTACCGCATTACGCGTTTCTCACGCTAAAAATTCCAGGACCCAAAGGAACAATCACAGTACAAGGGAGCTTTGAGGTAGCCAACACATGTGACAGAGAATTCAATAAGATGGCGCAAACCTTCGGCATGACAGCAGAATATGAGAGGTTAAAAGGAGAAACAAATCATAATGTGCTACCCGACGTTGGACAATCCCTGCCAGATAAGGCTTTCGATACAACGCAGGACTCAAAGAAAATTCAGGTCCACCCTACGGATCCAAACAAGACGACATCAATTGCGGTGAACTTGGATCCCGCATAGGAAGGCGCGCTCGTCGAGTTCCTCCGTGAGCGCTGGGAAATCTTCGCCTGGTGTGCATCGGACATGCCAGGGGTTCCCAGGGAACTCGTCGAGCACGCATTAAATGTAGATCCCAAGGCGAAGCCAGTCAAGCAACCACTGCGACGATTCGATGAACCCAAGAGGAAGGCAATAGCGTCAGAATTGCACAGATTAGAAAGTGCTGGATTCATCAGGGAAATCAAAACTTCGAGTTGGGTGTCGAACCCAGTAATAGTGCCCAAGAAGAACACAGACGTACAAAGAGTATGTGTCGACTACACATCTCTCAATAAGCATTGTCCAAAGGATCCCTTCTCTTTACCCCGCATCGATCAAATAATCGATTCAACAGCGGGCTGCGCAAGGCTTTCCTTTTTGGATGCATATTCTGGCTATAACCAGATCAAGTTGAAGAAAGAGGACGAGGAAAAAACGGCCTTTATCACACCATACGGGGTGTTTTGCTACCAAGTGATGCCATTCGGCCTAAAAATGCAGGAGCAACTTATCAAAGGATGATGCAGAGTTGCCTCGGGAGCCAAATAGGGCGCAACATACAAGTCTACATTGATGATGTAGTCATCACCACAAGAGAGGAGAAATCTTTAATCAGCGACTTGGCAGAAACCTTCGACAACCTGAACAAATTCAAGCTTAAGTTGAACCCGACAAAATGCTCCTTCGGAGTTTCAGCAGGGCAACTTTTGGGGTTCTTGGTATCAGCACGAGGAATAGAGGCAAATCCAGAGAAGATTCAAGCAATTCTAACAATGGGGAAACCCACGAAACTCCACGACGTACAGAAGTTAGCAGGACGAGTCGCGGCATTAAGTCGTTTCGTTGCTCGACTAGGGGAGAAGGCGCTACCTTTTTACGCACTTATGAAGAAGTCAGACGACAAATTTGGGTGGACAGAAGAAGCAGACGCAGCGTTTGCGCAATTGAAGAAAGTGCTTTCCACGCCGCCAGTGCTGGTCGCACCTAAAGAAAAAGAGCCACTACTACTGTACATCGCCGCAACCCATCAGGTGGTAAGTACAGTCCTAGTAGTCGAAAGAAGTGAAGAAGGCAAAGCTCATGGCGTCCAGAGACCAGTATATTTCATCAGTGAAGTGCTATCCCCAACCAAACAGAGGTACCCGCATTATCAGAAGTTGGCATACAGTGTCTTCACAACTGCACGAAAACTACGGCAGTATTTTACTGTGCACCCAATTATAGTGGTTAACGAAGCACCACTATCGAACATATTGAACAATCCTTTAGCGACGGGACATGTCTCTTTGTGGGGAATAGAGCTATCTCCCATGGACATCACGTACGAGAAGAGGAAGGCGATCAAGTCGCAAATTTTGCCAGATTTTACAGCAGAGTGGCTCGAGCTGCAAAGTACAGGACCACCAGATTTATCGAGTACCTGGACAATGTATTTCGACGGTTCTAAGCGAGTCCAAGGCACAGGTGCAGGAGTAGTATTGGTATCACCTCATGGCGACAAACTAAAGTATGTCCTAAGGATGAGTTTCCCACAGGCTTCTAACAATGAGGCAGAGTACGAGGCTTTGCTGCACGGAATGAAGATGGCTAAAGCTTGTGGAGCAACTCGCCTAAAGATATTTGGAGACTCTAACCTTGTTGTCCAGCAAGTTATGAACAGGTGTGACACAATCAATGACAACATGATGGCCTACAAAAATTTGTACCATTATCTAGAAGGAACGTTCGATGGATGCGAAGTCTCTCACGTCAGCAGGAACAGCAATGAGGAAGCCGACACTTTAGCAAATATCGGATCACAATGCTTACCTGTGCCATCTGGAGTATTTTGGGAAGAAATAGCGGAAAGGTCAATAAAAAGTGCTAAAAGTTCGACTACCACGACAAGCTCGGGGGCTATAACAGAACCAGAGGAGGTCATGATGATAGAAGAAACATGGATGCAGCCATATATTGCGTACATGATAAATAAGAAGCTACCAGAAGATGCAGTGGAGGCTAAAAGGATAACTCGAAGAGCGAAAGCGTTTGTCGTGATTGAAGGGAAACTATACAAGAGAAGTATTACAGGCATTTTACAACGCTGTGTCACACCCCAAGAAGGGCAAACAATATTAAAAGACATACACTGCGGAGTATGTGGCCATCACGCCAGCAGCAGAGCAATAGCGGCAAAAGCTTTTCGAGCGGGATTCTATTGGCTAACAGCCATCGAAGACGCGAAAGATATAGTTCGAAAGTGTGAAGCATGTCAAAGGTTTGCATCCAGACCACACGCACCAGCAGCGGAGCTACAAACAATACCATTATCTTGGCCCTTCGCACAATGGGGACTCGACATGGTGGGAAAGTTGCACAAATCTTGGCCAGGAGGGCATGTCTATATGCTAGTGGCAGTCGACAAATTCACCAAATGGGTGGAAGCGGCCCCAGTAACAACTCAAGATTCTACAGCAGCAATCAGTTTCATCAAGTCAATAGTTTTTCGTTTTGGTGTACCACATAGCATCATCACAGACAATGGGACAAATTTTACTTCAAGAGAATTCAGAAGTTATTGCGAAGGATTGGGAATCAAGCTTAAATTCGCATCTGTGGCACACCCGAAGACAAACGGGCAAGTCGAAAAAGCTAATGGTTTGATAAGTAGTGGAATAAAAAAGAGGCTTTTAGCACCTCTCGAGAAAGCCAAGAGCGCTTGGGTAGAAGAATTGCCCTCTGTTCTTTGGAGCCTAAGAACTACGCCCAATGCAGCAACTCAAGAAACTCCTTTCTTCCTGGTCCATGGTGCAGAGGCCGTGCTTCCAGTCGAAGTTACACATGAGGCTCCAAGAGTGACAGCATATGATGAGGCGACATCGACAGAAGCATTGCAAGACGACGTCGATGCGCTAGATGAAGCAAGAGATAAAGCACTAGAAAGAGCTACACAATATCAACAAAGCTTGCGAAACTACCATAGTAGTCGAGTTCGTCCACGATCCTTCGTGGTAGGAGACCTTGTTTTGCGACTGAGGCAAGATAGCCATGGGAAATTGGAGTCCCCGTGGGTGGGACCTTATATCGTCACGGAAGTGATACCAGGAGGAGCATATCGACTACAGGACAAGAAGACTGGGAAGGACGAAAGCAACCCGTGGAATGCAGAACAGCTACGGCGTCTTTATGCGTAGACTAAGTATAGAGATATCAATATATTCGAGTTCACCTTCTGGACCCAGAACATGAGGCCACAGGTCGGGTTCTTTGGGTTGGACTCGACAAAATTGTATAATTCTCGTGTTATTTCTCCACTCGGGGGCTTTAACCCCTGGGTCGTATGAAAAATCATTATGACAAGATGGAAGGATTTTTTCTTCACTATAAGGTTGTTTACACAACCCGATAAATACAAAAAGAACCTGGTTCATGAAAAGAACCCGATATCGTCCTTACATTTATTGGTTCGCAAAGAACCCGACATATGGAAAGCATATCTCAGAACATGACTTGTTCTCATGGTACTCGTAAAAGATAGTCGACACAAAGTACGAATATTTATTGATATCATTGCAGGAAGGACATTGTCAAACGAGATTACATGGATAACAGATCTAAGCAAAAGAGGGCTTCAAGCCTCATACTCCTTCTGGCAAAGAGTGCCATTATAAATCTTCACGTCAAACTTCGACGTACCGACGTGGAAGTCGAACGCCATGATGAAACCTTGATGGATGTCGTGGTCCTCAGCAAATTGCGACCAGCCACCTCTGAAGTACTGCTCGCCGTTGCCGTCATACCACACCTCCACCTCATAGGGGATGCCACCGCCAGATTGTTCACGAAGAACTGCCTCTCGCAGTTCGCGGCCATCCATAAACTTCGTAAAATCTAGCGGCAAGCGCTGAATCTCACGGCACTGCGCCATGGCAATGCAAAGGAAAGAAAAGAAACGGGGAGGTGTAGCAGGAGCAGCAGGCGCAGCAGGAGGAGGAGAAGCAGGGCCTGGAGTGGCGCTGGTCACCTTAGGTTTATTCTTGCTACCAAGGGGGCGGCCGCGGCGACGCTTAGCTGGGGCATCTGCAGAAGTTCCCGCGGCACCAGTGACTTTGGGCTTATTCTTGCTACCACGAGGGCGACCTCTACCTCGTGGAGCCATCGGGGATCCAAGGTTCAGACGAGAACCTACAGCGTCAGCCATGAGCACGACAGAAAAATCTCGCAAAAACCCTAGATGGAGGAAGAAGAGGATGCGGCGGAGGAGAAGTTTAATTAGGGTTTTCTACCTTAATCAGCAGGCGCATTTATTTATAAGCACATGCTATTGGGCTTTCGGGCTGCATCAAAGTCCGTGAAACACAATTTACAAAGGGAGTTAAATTCTGCGCACAGCAGACGATAATATCAATGAAAAAAAGGGAAAAAAGAAGAAGGGGGAGGATTATGCGATATGGAAACCGCGACTTAGACGCGGGGGCTTGTCAACAGTAAGATATTTACAGAAGAAAGAGGAACTGAACTTTGAGCCTATGCTTGACCACAAGTTGCCAAACATAGCCTCGGGGGCTACTCCCATCGGGAGCGCTGAGCGCGCACCCGATAAAGATGAGATGATCAATATTGAGGATAGAAAAGGGTGAGCATACAAAACTTCGACTACGTAGTCGACAAATCGAAAATTGGAGATTACTCCCATCGGGAGCGAGTTTTCTTTGGTTGCAGAAACCCGAATATTTTCAGTCGAAATTTGACTGCGACATAAGATTCTCGAGTTGTGTTATTGCAACAAAACTCGAATGCCGTGACTTGTCACGAAGGTAAGACCCCAGGATCCGTCCTGTGTGGCCTGGTATACGCACATGGATGCGCTCTGCTGGTATGTATCCGTGTCTACGACACGAAGAAAATCCTGGTGGACGCACTGGGTACCCTGAGAACCACTGGGATTCATTTTTTGTAAGTCCTAAATGAGGCAAAAGAATGGGTTTGACCGGTATCCCGAATTCAAGTCCAAGGGGATTGAATTTGAAGTAGGTGGCAAGTATCTGTTCCGGCAGTTAACTGACCTCTTGATCCGTCAGAGTTGTCAGGCTTGTTCATCAAAACCCCTTGCGAAAAAATATCATGAAATATAAGTCGAAAGACCAAGTCGAAGATTTGAAGATGTGAAGAATTGATCAAGTCGAAGATTTGAAGATTAGAGATTCAACCACAATCTATAATTCTGGTAGAATCTCAGGGGCTACTGACAAGGGTATAGTTAATAGAGCCCGTTAGTTGAATACCCCTGAGGCCCGTTGAGTTAGGCCCAACTATAATGATAGTCGAATACGAGTTATTACCGTATGTCGATATTTGTAATCTGTATCGAACCCGACCCGATCCTCGAGACCTAGCCACCTATATATAGGGGCCAGGAGAGGACGGGGGAGGGCAGATTGAAAGCAAGCCAGGTTGAACACCCAAGTTTACTTTCGACACACACCTATTTCGACTAACTTTACCTTCGAGTTCATCCGACGCCCTATCTCCCCGATCCTAAGTCCTTCATCTAGGACATTTGCCGAGTTAACCCTTGCTCCATAAAAAATAATTATGTTAGAACTGCTTTATGTGATTTGGGAGCCAGAGTTAGTGTCATGCCTTTTTCTCTTTATAAGAGACTTGATCTAGAAAAGTTGGTATCAACTGATATATCTTTGCAAATGGCTGATAAGTCTACTACTATTCCTATTGGTATATGTGAAAATGTTCCTGTTCAAGTTGCTAATAGTTGTTTGATATTAACTGACTTTGTTGTGTTGGAAATGCCAGAAGATGATAATATATCTATTATTCTTAGAAGACCTTTTCTAAACACTGCAGGTGCTGTTTATTAATTGCAATCAAGGAAAAGTAACTTTTAATGTCAATGACAAAGAGTATACAGTCTATTTTCCCAAGAAGATTGATAGAAAGAATGCTCTAAATTCAATCAAGAATGTTGAGACCATTCGAGTTGGTCAAATTATTTGTTCAGAGCGAAAGCCCAAGGAAGAATATAAAATTGTCATGATTGGGACTATGCCTATCAAGGTCGAGGTAACATAAGCATATAGTGAAATGCAAAGTTTTGCCTCATATAAAGTTAGTTTGGTGACAAGACTTGATCAACCTTGTTAACAAAGTGATTTTATATGAACGAAACTTCGCTTTCACCGCATTTACTTTACCTCACTTATATTTACTTGTTCATTTTTGTTCCCTCTGTTTAGTTTCATATTAGAATATCTTAGAGCTGCTGCATACTTGGTTTTGATTTGCTTTCTATCGCTCCACTATCGTTTTCCTGAGTTTTAGTCTGTTGTCAATTTCTGAAAAATCCTCGAAAATAAAGTTTCTCGAAAAATTCCAGAAAAATCTTTTTAAATTTTTATGTCAAAAATGGGTCAGAGAGGCACCTGGGAGACCTCAGGGGGACCTACCACACCACCACACAACCAGGGGGCGCGGCCCAGCCCTGGTCGCGCCCACCTGTTGTGTGGGGGGCCCCCTGGCCTCTCACTTATCTCTTCCTCCCCAGCTCTTTCTCTCTCCCAAAAAACAACGACACACCAGCTCAACTCATGTTCTTGCTGCTCTCCATCTTGATTTTTTGATCTCCTTGCTCAGCCCATCATTGTTGCTGAGATTTGGAGCATTTGTTCTCCGGTATGTGACTCCTCCGATTGTCCAAGTAGAATTTTGTTTAGTGAAGTATTTCTTGAGTATTTTAGCTTTATAGGCTGCAGGTGAAATGAGTTTGCATGCTTGTTCTATTGTTTAGAAATGTTATTTTGATGCATGTTAGCCCTCTAGTAGTTCCCTACATGTGTTTGTTTCAAAATCACTTTTTATGAGGTTTGTTAAAAATTTCAGAAATGGAGGGGAACGCATACCAACTCTTTCAACATGAACTAGAAGTGCATGAAGTCATGAGTGTTCACTGTGAAGAGAGGGTCTTTCCCTCAATCTATCCATGCTCAAAGTTCATGAATGCTGCCGGAATCCTATAGGACTTCCAAACTTTACTCTCTAATGCAAGATTGGAGCATTTTGTTGATGGTGAACCACCCCAATTTGCTAAACTAACAATGTCTGTGGTGCAGGATTTCAAATTTAATTGGTCTACATCTAACCCCCATGGTTCATTATAAAATTTACAATAAATTTGTGGACTTGCCCTTTGATGTTTTCTGTGCAGCCATTAGAGTACCATAGTGGGGATCGCGTGAAAAGATGAAGGAACGGCCTAGGCCATTGATGGACCTATATGGGGAGATTTGTCAAGGAAAAAGCTTCACAGGAGTGGGTGGTAAAATTTGAAATATTCATTTCCCATCCATTCGGTATTTTGCCTACTTTATTACCAAGTGTGTTCTTGCTAGGAAAGCTGCAAGTAAGTTATCCTGCTATGATCTAGCTTTTATTGCTGCTGCTTTGAGAGGTGATAGGACTTATAATTTGGGTGCTTTGATAGCTTTTCGTCTTGATGCTAACTGTGAGAAAGGGGGAATTTGTGGAGGTCTTGTTGCTTCACGCTTATTAGCTTTGCATGGTGTAGTGCCTCATATTTTAGATCTGTAGTTCCCCGTGATACATCTCAAACGTATCTATAATTTTTTATGCTCCATGCTTGTTTTTACACCATTTGCCTTGTGTTTCGTTACACTTCGTGGCGTTTTTATGCGATTTCCGGAACTAACCTATTGACAAGATGCCACAGTGCCAGTTCCCTGTTTTCTGCTATTTTTGTGTTTCATAAGTGATACACAGGAAATATTCTCGGAATTGGACTAAACCAAAGCCAGAAGTCTTATTTTACCCGGAAGCTTCCAGAGATCCGAAGAGGAGTAGGAGAGGGGCCACCAGGGCCCCACACACATGGCTGGCGCGGCCCAGGCCCTGGCCGCACCGCCATGGTGTGAGGGGGCCTGGGGCCGCCTCTGACATCGCCCCTTCGCCTATAAGAAGCCTCGGGACGGAAAACCCTAGGGGATTCGGCAATTTTCCAGAAGCAGTTCCGCAGCTCCGCCGCCGTCGAAGCCAAATTTCGGGGGACAGAAGTCTCTGTTCCGACACCCTGCCGGGATGGGGAAGTGCCCCCGGATCCATCTCCATCGGTCTCCATCACCGTCTCCGCCGTCTCCATCGACCTCACCGCTATCTCCATCAACCTTGCTGTCTCCTATGATGAGGAGGGAGTAGTTCATCCCCGGGGCTAAGGGCTCTACCGGTAGCTATGTGGTTCACCTCTCTCTCCCATGATGTGATCTTTATGTGATCGTGAGCTTTGTATCATGTTGAACAAGTAGATGTTATTATTCAGATATTATGTGTACTCTAGTGGTGATTGTTAAAGTAATCTATTCCTCCTGCCATGGTGTAACGGTGACAGTGCGTGCATCATGGTGGTACTTGGTTTAGGCTATGATTGTGATCTCTTGTGGATTATGAGAATAATTATTGCTATGATAGTATGGAGTGATCTATTCCTCCTTTCATGGTGTAATGGTGACAGTGTGTGCACCGTGTTAGTACTTGGTCTAAGTTGCAATGATATCTATCTTGAGTTATGCTTTGATTTGGATATATCTATGAGTGGTGTTTGTCAAGTACTTGATGAACTTTAAGGGGTGCTTCTGTAGCCACTACGCAATGACTAGTGTTATTCAATAGGAGAGTAATTCAGAGTACCATAGTGGAGAGAAGTTGTTTATTTGTTCAATCATGTTATATTGTTGGGAGTGTGTCCACTAGTGAAAGTATGATCCCTAGGCCTTGTTTCCAAGCTTTGCACATCGTTTACTTGCTGTTTTGTTACATGTTTGCTCGCAGCGATTTTCATTCCATATTGCAGTTACTACTTATAATCATCTATACCACTTGTATTTCACTATCTCTTCGCCGAACTAGTGCACCTATACATCTGACAAGTGTATTGGGTGTGTTGGGGACACAAGAGACTTTCTGTATCGTAATTGTAGGGTTGCTTGAGAGGGATAGCTTTGACCTCTTCCTCCCTGAGTTCGATAAACCTTGGGTGATCCACTTAAGGGAAACTTGCTGCTGTTCTACAAACCTCTGCACTTGGAGGCCCAACAAGTGTCTACAAGAATAGAAGTGCGTACACATCAAGCTCTTTTCTGGCGCCGTTGCCGGGGAGGTAAGGTAAAAGGTACTCGCATCCTCCTGTGTGAGTGCTCGGAGTTATTTCCTTTAGATTCTGCAATTACATCTTTTTGTTTCTTTTTTTTATTTTCACTAGTTAGGCTTAATGGAAAATAAAGAGTTCTTTAGTCTTTTTCCTGATTTTAGATTTGATGAGAGAATTGAAAATCCTTTGGAGCTTATTTCGCATAGCAATGTTATTAGTATGAATGCTTTGAACACCGTTGTTGCTAATGCTATAGAAAAGTCTAAGCTTGGGGAAGCTGGTTTTGTTAAGCATGATATTTTTAGTTCCCCAGCTTTAGTGGAGAAAATTTGCTCTGATAATATTTTATCTCCCATATGTGATGTTCCTCCTTATGATGATATGTTTGAAGAATATGCTTTGCGAAATAGCTGTTCTTTAGCTTGTGATGATACTAAACCTCTAGTTTATGATGGCTATGATGATGAGTATAATATTTTCAGTTCACCTACTATTGAGGATAAAATTAGTTATGATTACAATATGCCTCCTATTTATGATGATTATGGTGATGAGAATAATTATTCTATTGAATTTGCTCCTACTACTATTGTTCCTGTGGTGAGTATTAATTCTTTTATGCATGTGGCTCATGATAGGGATGCTTTATGTGATATTTATATTGTTAGTTCTATTCATGATGCTACTGAAAGTTATTATGAGAGAGGGAAACATAGTTTGATGGATCTCAACAATATTAAGTTTCCCCTCTTTATGTTGCAAATCTTGAAGTGGCACTTGTTTTATCTATCCATGCTTGCTACTATGTGGCTCGTTGATTTATTTTCTTACAAGATTCCTATGCATAGAAAGTGGTTCAGATATAAATGTCTTTCACATTTACTTTTTGATGCTCTCTATTGTTTTAAGTTCCTATATGGCGCCTTTGCCTCAAGCTCTTATATGGCGCCCACATGAGCATCCTCTCAAATTACTGCGCCTAGCTCAAAGGCGTTAAAGAAAAGCACTCTTGGGAGATAACCCATTGTTTTATTTTCAGTACGTTTTATTTTATTTGAGTCTTGGAAGTTATTACTACTTTAATAACCGCTCCTTATCCTTTTTATTTCGTTGTTGTGCCAAGAGAAGCCTCTAATTTGAGTGAGGTAAAGATTTGGGGATGTTGCTGTCCTGAAACTGTTTTCGGTGCCGCACCGTAAAAATTCGTATAAATTCTCTGTATATCTTTTAGACTTGCTATTTCTTGTGCATATGCCCCAGGTTATATCCAAACTTTCATTAGTTGAACACTTTTTGATTTGAGCAACAGAAAACCCCTCAAAAATTCAACCTTTGTCAGCTGTTCTGTTTCGACAGATTTCTACCAATATTTGTGTTTGCCACTTTATCGCTTTCTTTTGAGTTCTTTTTATCACGGAACTTTTGGAGAAGTTGATACAGTAGTATTTGTTATATATGTGGGGGGTTTTAGGTTGAAACCTGAAGCAAAAAGGGTTGATTATATGTTATGCTTACACTAATGTTGCTAATAGAATTGTGTTTAGTTTTGTATGAAGGAAGTTTTCAAGTGTAGGGATTGGAGAATGATGAGATGAGTTGAAGAATGGACAAAAGCTCAAGCTTGGGGATGCCCATGCATCACCCCAAGAAATATCCAAGAAGTACAAGCATCAAAGCTTGGGGATGCCCCCGAGGCACCCCTTCTTCATCGGCAAAAATCAGGTCACCTTTCAAGACACTATATTTTTATTGCTTCATGCATTATGCATTTTTCTTGGAGCGTCAGTTGTTTTAGTTTTAATTATTAGTTTAGTTTTGTTTGCTGCAATAAATGGTTGGATCACATCATGTTTCTTTTGGAGGAGATGAACTCGCTTTTCATTTGCCAAGAACACTCTAGTTTTTCACTCTTATCGTTTCGACGAGTGTTCTCTTTTTCTGCTACTGCATTTAGCCTTTGTTTTCGCCTTGATTTTTGTTCAGATCTTCTTTTATCTTTGCATCAAGGTGTATTTTGACCACTGGTCTATATTGGTTTTCATCAAAAGAGTTGGTTATAAAAAGTTTGAATCGTGTTGGAAAAGAGAAAAAGTTTTATGCAAAAAAGTGGTACAAGAAGGAGCTTGTGTAGACTGTGGCTTAGGCTTTTTCATGTCATGCTTGATGTCTTTTTGATAGTATGCTTAGTGGTTTTGCTGTAGCATGACTTGTCTCAAATAACTGAGATTGCTTAATGAGCCTTTGAAAAAAATCATGCGTTGTTTTTATTGTATGGAAGCATTATTTTGGTTTTCTCCTTGATGCTTTATTTGGGTTGACTTGGCGCATGCTCACACATGTTAGACTCTTACAAAGTCACCAATAGCCTCTATGATCATTTAGTTTTTGACTTTTGATGCCATCTTATGCTTCTTTTAATGTCGCTTTGTCACTTTGCATGATTATGGCCATTATTGCTCTCTTAGTTGGTCGCTCCCAGTCTTTTGCTAGCCCTCACTTTGTACTGAGTATGATCTCTACTCGTGCATTCAACTCCCAAAAACCAAGTTTGCCATTGTTTCCACTATAAATTCCTATGCATGGTATTTGTAAGCCATTCCAAAGTAAATTTTCATGTGCTACCTTTCAAAACTTTCAACTACTTCTCGTTTTGTGCCACTGTTTTTAGCTCATGGGGACGTAGTGGTCGGATTTGCTATCTTCCATATTGCTTATTCCAAAGAGAAAAAAAAAGAAAAAAGAAAGAGAAAAAGGCACTCCTCCATGGAATGTGAATGTTGGTGGGCACCCGATGGAATCGGTTAGCCATGGTTTGTGAAAGAAAAAAAGGTGGGGAGGAGTGCCAAGCTTTATAAAAGAGCACAAAAGTGCCAATCTCTCTCTCAAAAACTTGCTTCATTTTTGTATGGAAGATAGTAAGAACCCCATTGCCAGTCGTTGACAAAGACAACCACCTCTCAAAACCAATTTTTTTCTCTCTGTTTTACAAATAAAAAGCTCTAGCACATGTTTAATCACTGCTTCCCTCTGCGAAGGGCCTTTCTTTTACTTTTATGTTGAGTCACCACCTTCTATCTTTATGCACCGTCTAAGAGAGCATAGTTGTCATTCTGAGTATAATGTGCATTGTCCCAAAGTTTTCATTGATTGATTCATGACTATGGTTTCACTTGTTCTTAAATTATTTGTATCTAGTCGCCCTCTTAAACTTGAAGGTGTCCTATGCATTTATGTTTTGCTATTCCATGAGGGACAAGCTGAAAACCATTTACTATGTTTTTCCATATGATTTGAACACACGTTTGACTTTCATTGTTTCATTTTCATGATCTTTTGTTTGTGTTCATTTGCATGTTTACAACATGGTTGCTAAGTTCTTTATTATCAAGATTATATCTTTCATGTCCATGTTTTAAGTTCTTATGATCCCAGCTCACAATGCTTACATATATGATCAAGATTGTGTAGGTGCATGTCACCTCAAAAATTATTCTTTTGTTATCACTTACCTACTCGAGGACGAGCAGGAGTTAAGCTTGGGGATGCTTGATACGTCTCAAACATATCTATAATTTTTGATGCTCCATGCTTGTTTTTACACCATTTGCCTTGTGTTTCGTTACACTTCGTGGCGTTTTTATGCGATTTCCGAAACTAACCTATTGACAAGATGCCACAGTGCCAGTTCCCTGTTTTCTGCTATTTTTGTGTTTCAGAAGTGATACACAGGAAATATTCTCGGAATTGGACTAAACCAAAGCCAGAAGTCTTATTTTACCCGGAAGCTTCCAGAGATCCGAAGAGGAGTAGGAGGGGGGCCACCAGGGCCCCACACACATGGCTGGCGCGACCCAGGCCCTGGCCGCGCCGCCATGGTGTGAGGGGGCCTGGGGCCGCCTCTGACATCGCCCCTTCGCCTATAAGAAGCCTCGGGACGGAAAACCCTAGGGGATTCGGCAATTTTCCAGAAGCAGTTCCGCAGCTCCACCGCCGTCGATGCCAAATTTTGGGGGACAGAAGTCTCTGTTCCGGCACCCTGCCGGGACGGGGAAGTGCCCCCGGAGCCATCTCCATCGGTCTCCATCGCCGTCTCCGCCGTCTCCATCGACCTCACCGCCATCTCCATCAACCTTGCTGTCTCCTATGATGAGGAGGGAGTAGTTCATTCCCGGGGCTAAGGGCTCTACCGGTAGCTATGTGGTTCACCTCTCTCTCCCATGATGTGATCTTTATGTGATCGTGAGCTTTGTATCATATTGAACAAGTAGATGTTATTATTCAGATATTATGTGTACTCTAGTGGTGATTGTTAAAGTAATCTATTCCTCCTGCCATGGTGTAACGGTGACAGTGCGTGCATCATGGTGGTACTTGGTTTAGGCTATGATTGTGATCTCTTGTGGATTATGAGAATAATTATTGCTATGATAGTATGGAGTGATCTATTCCTCCTTTCATGGTGTAATGGTGATAGTGTGTGCACCGTGTTAGTACTTGGTCTAAGTTGCAATGATATCTATCTTGAGTTATGCTTTGATTTGGATATATCTATGAGTGGTGTTTGTCAAGTACTTGATGAACTTTAAGGGGTGCTTCTGTAGCCACTACGCAATGATTAGTGTTATTCAATAGGAGAGTAATTCAGAGTACCATAGTGGAGAGAAGTTGTTTATTTGTTCAATCATGTTATATTATTGGGAGTGTGTCCACTAGTGAAAGTATGATCCCTAGGCCTTGTTTCCAAGCTTTGCACATCGTTTACTTGCTGTTTTGTTACATGTTTGCTCGCAGCGATTTTCATTCCATATTGCAGTTACTACTTATAATCATCTATACCACTTGTATTTCACTATCTCTTCGCCGAACTAGTGCACCTATACATCTGACAAGTGTATTGGGTGTGTTGGGGACACAAGAGACTTTCTGTATCGTAATTGCAGGGTTGCTTGAGAGGGATAGCTTTGACCTCTTCCTCCCTGAGTTCGATAAACCTTGGGTGATCCACTTAAGGGAAACTTGCTGCTGTTCTACAAACCTCTGCACTTGGAGGCCCAACAAGTGTCTACAAGAATAGAAGTGCGTAGACATCACCCCGTAGAGAAACTTGATCTTATTTCCATGCTGCATCATTAGTTTGTTTCTCCTCATTCCTGTTTGAATAACTTGGCGTTCGAGATAACCTTCTTCAAGAAATCTACCTGGAAGGTAGTGAAGACTGATCGATCAGTCTATCTGCCTGCACCTCTTTTGTTTAACCTTGATCGCAGGAATGAATGGTCACTCACAGAGGGTGAGCTCGACACATACATGGAGGAGCACCCGCAGCCCGTGCACAATGAAGAGGCGACCGAGGAGTTAGTCCAGCCTTCTAACATTGCGGAGTTTCCATACCAACAGCCTTATTATGATTATACACCATCTGCTTCATCTTCGCAAGGGCCAGGTTATGACTATGCCAATGATGACCCACCGGCATGGGGCATGTATGGGAGATGAAGTTGATCTCCACTTAGGCCAAAAGCCTAAGCTTGGGGGGAGGTATGCCGATGATTCACTCATCTACATATCATATTTTGTCCGTACTTTGTACATCCATGGTTTGTTTTCTTTTCTTTGTTGTTCTTGTTCTTATTTCTACTTTCCAAAACACAAAAAGACCAAAAATATTTCCGTTGTTTCTCTTTGTTTGTCTTTTTAGCTTTCTAGCTTTGGTTTGCTTTGGTCTCTATTTTCGGTTTGATGCTTGAAAAATCCAAAAACATTTTGCTTTGCTTGCTATTTCCTTCTGTTCTTGTTTCAAAAATCAAAAACCCAAAAATATTTGTTGTTCTTCTTTGGTTTTGTAAAGTTTGTTGCAGAGTTCAGTTTCCCGTGACTCCATTGTGAGCTTGGTATTCACTTCATATTATTCAAGCCACACAAGTGAAAGGCAATAATGACGACATATGACAATCCGAGATGTGGTAAGAGGCTGGTATGAACTCTATTTGTTTACATTTTTGTACATATACTCATCTATGTGGATATGCTTAGTTGGTTCATGTAAGGTATATGTTATCTAATGGATGCTTTGTAGTTCTTGCTCTCATATGATTAGTTCCAATTTACTAATAGTTTGTAGCATGTCATGTAGACGCTTGCTTGCATTGTTTTATTCATAATATGGTATGTTATTGTGGTATCCACCTCTGGAAGTTTCATTTGAATCGACTTGGCACATGCTCAAGCATGCATATGACTGAGCAAAAAGTCAATTAAGCCTCGATGATTTACTTTGCCTCAGAGTTCTTGTATCATTTTTATGCCTATGTTAATTTTGTTTTATCGCAAGCATGATTATGACAGTTATTGCTCTCTCAATTGTCGCTTCCCAGTCTTTTGCTAGCCATCACTTGTACTGAGAGGGAATACTTCTCGTGCATCCAACTCCTAAAAACCAAGTCTACCAAAGAGTCCACTATAAATTCCTATGCATGGTATTTGTAAGCCATTCCAAGTAAATTTTCATGTGCTACCTTTCAAAACTTTCAACTACTTCTCATTTTGTGCCACTGTTTTTAGCTCATGGAGACGTAGTGGTCGGAATTGCTATCTTCCATATTAAATTAAGTACCCCTCGACTAGGCAGCTTCATCTGCTCGTCATTAATTTTGCAAGGGAGCTGGTCTGACCATTGTAATCTAATTCTAAAAAAGAAAGAAAAAAAGGCACTCCTCCATGGTATGTGAAAGTTGGTGGGCACCCGATGGAATCGGTTAGCCATGGTTTGAGAAAGGAAAAAGGTGGGGAGGAGTGCCAAAGCTTTATAAAAGAGCACCAATGTGCCAAATTTTCAAAGAACTCGGAACTGCTCTCACTTGGTTATTATGGAAGATAGCAAGTCCCCATTGTCAGTCGTTGACATGAAACAACCACCTCTCAAAATAAATTTTTATCTCTGTTTTATAAATAAAAAGCTCTAGCACATGTTAAATCACTGCTTCCCTCTGCGAAGGGCCTTTCTTTTACTTTTACGTTGAGTCTTCATCTTCTCACTTTAAGCACCTTCTTGAGAGCATAGCTGTTATTCTTAGTGTAATGTGCTTGTCCCAGAACACGGTTAATTGTGGTATAACTTTGATACTTGTATCTTTGATATTTTTACTTCTAGTCTTCCCTTGAACTTCAGAGGTGCCTCGGCATTTATGTTTTGCTCCACAAATAAAGGCAAGCGGGTTACCACTCTTTCATATCATTTATGAGCATTACAATCTTGCAACTTCTTATGTTTCATATTACTTGTTATTAGTGCATTGGCACTCTTTCATAGCTTGCTTGACTATGAGGTAGCATTAGTTGCGTATTTCTTATCATGAATTGCCTGAGTACTTGATCATATAGTTAGTATATATACATCTTATGAAGCAAATGTGTTCGTGAAAGTTTCTTTTATCGCTCTCAGTTGTTAACTGAATTGCTTGAGGACAAGCAAATAGCTAAGCTTGGGGGAGTTGATATGTCCAGAACGTATCTACTTTCCCGAACACTTTTGCTGTTGTTTCTCCTCTAATTTGTGTGTTTTGAATGCAACTAACGCGGACTAACGCAGTTTTCAGCAGAATTGCTCTGGTGTCTCGTTTTTGTGCAGAAATCCAACTTTCAGTAAAAATTCGGGAAAATATTGCAAAAATCCTATTTCACCAGAAGACCCACAGAGCCAGAAGACGAGATGGAGGGGGGCTGGGAGGCCACCACACAACCAGGGGGCGCGGCCCAGGCCTGGCCGCGCCCACCTGTTGTGTGACCGCCTCGGCCATCGCCTCGACCCCTCCTTCCGCCTACATATACCATCTGACCTGAAATGAGTAGGGGTTCGGCGTTTTCCCCAGATAGACTTCTGCTACGCCGCCACCATCAGAAACCGCGATTCGGAACCAGAAACTCCGTTCTGGCACCCTGCCGGGATGGGGATTTGGAGATCTTCATCACCATCATCACCGACGTCTCTCCATCAACCATCCATGACTCCCCCATCCATGTGTGAGTAATTCCCGCTGTAGGCTAAGGGGATGGTAGGGATTGGATGAGATTGTTCATGTAATTTGCTATGAGATTGTTAGGGCATAGTGCCTAGTATCTTCTATTAATGCTTATGACATAGTTGCAACTTGTTGTGCTTAATGCTTGTCACTTTGGGCCCGAGTGCCATGATCTCAGATCTGAACTTGTTATTGTTTTATGATGATACTTGTTATTTATGGTCTTATCTGCAAGTTGTTAACACATATTGTTGTCCGGAACCCGAGGCCCCAAAGTGACAGAAATTGGGATAACCGGAGGGGATGGCTATGATGTGAGGATCACATGTGTTCACCGAGTGCTAATGCTTTGCTCCAGTACTTTATTAAAAGGAGTACCTTAATTACCAGTTGACGACGGGTTAACTCGACAAATGTCCTAGATGAAGGACTTAGGATCGGGGAGATAGGGCGTCGGATGAACTCGAAGGTAAAGTTAGTCGAAATAAGTGTGTGTCGAAAGTAAACTTTGGGTGTTGAACCTGGCTTGCTTTCAATCTGCCCTACACCGTCCCCTCCTGGCCCCTATATATAGATGGCCAGGTCTCAAGGATCGGGTAGGGTCCGATACAGATTACAATATCGACGTACGGTAGGAACTCGTATTCGACTACCATTACAATTGGGCCTAGCCATACGGGCCTCAGGGGTACTCAACTAACGGGCTCTATTAGCTATACCCTTGTCAGTAGCCCCTGAGATTCTACCAGAATTGCAGATTCGGGTTGAATCTCTAATCTTCGACTTGATCAATTCTTCAACTTCTTCTTATCTTCAAATCTTCGACTTGGTCTTTCGACTTATTTTCATGATATTCTTTCGCAAGGGGTTTTGATGAACAAGCCTGACAACTCTGACGGATCAAGAGGTCAGTTAACTGCCGGAACAGATACTTGTCACCTACTTCAAATTCAATCCCCTTGGACTTGAATTCGGGATACCGGTCAAACCCACTATTTTGCCGCATTTAGGACTTACAAAGAATGAATCCCAGTGAATCTCAGGGTACCCAGTGCATCCACCAGGATTTTCTTCGCGTTGTAGACACGGATACATACCAGCAGAGCGCATCCATGTGCGTATACCAGGCCACACAGGACGGATCCCGGGGTCTTACCTTCATGATAAATCACGGCATTCGAGTTTCATTGCGATAACGCAACTCGAGAATCTTATATCGCAGCCAAGTTTTTGACTGATAAAAATCAAAGTATTTCAGATTTTCAAATTGACCTTCTTTGCTCACGATGGGAGTAATCTCTCTGCGTTTTGTCAACTATGTAGTCGAAGTTTGTACGTTAATCCTTCTTCATCTCCATTATTGATTATCTCATCCTCTATCGGGTGCGCGCTCAGCGCTCCCGATGGGAGTAGCCCCCGAGGCTATGTTTGGATACTTGTAGTCAAGCATAGGCTCGAAGTTCAGCTCTTCTTTCTCCTGCTGACGTCTACTGTTGGCAAGCCCCCGAGTCCAAGTCGAGGTTTTCATATCGTGCGACCACAATCTTCTCTTCTTGTTTTTCCTCTTTGGTATTATCGTCTGCTATGTGCAGAATTTAACTCCTTTTGTAAAATATGTTTACGGGCCTTGCTGTAGCACGGAGGCCCGATAATATGTGCCTATAAATAAAGCATCTTCTGGCAAGGGTAGAAACCCTAATCAGATTCCTCCCCCGCCGCATCATCTTCTCTCTCCATCTAGGGTTTTCCTAGGCTTTTCACTTGTTCACATGGCTGACGTTGATGGTTCTCGTCTGAACCTTGGCTCTCCGGTGGCGCCACGAGGTCGGGGTCGCCCTTGTGGAAGTAAAAACAAGAGCAACACCACTCAAGCTGCAGCAGGATCATCATCGGCCGCTCTGGCTAAGCGTCGCCCCGGCCGCCCACCTGGTAGTAAGAACAAGCCCAAGGTGACTGGCGCTGCTCCAGGTCCAATCGCGCCTCCTCCTGCTGCTTCCGCTGCTCCTGCTGCGCCTTCCCGAATCTTTTCTTTCTTCTGCATTGCCATGGCGCAGTGCCGCGAGATTCTGCGCCTGCCGCTAAATTTCACCAAGTTCATGGATGGGTGCGAACTTCGAGAGGTGGTTCTCCGCGAACAGTCTGGCAGTGGTATCCCATACGAGGTGGAGGTGTGGTATGATGGTGATGGCGAGCAGTACTTGAGGGGCGGCTGGTCACAGTTTGCAGAAGACCGCGACATCCACCAAGGTTTCTTCATGGCCTTCGATTTCCACATCGGCACGTCGAAGTTCGACGTGAAGATCTATGACGTCACCCAGTGCCAGAAGAAATATGAAGCTGAAGTCCAGTTCCATTAGGATTTTGCTTTTTATGTAATGCCGTTTGATAATGTCCTTGCTGCCATGTTATCTTTAATGAATATTCATACTCTGTGTCGATATTTTTGCTAGTACCAGGAAAACAAGTCATTGTTCTGAGGTACGCTTTCCATCTATCGGGTTCTTTGTGAACCAATTTATACGAAGAATATCGGGTTCCTTTGTGAACCAAGTTGTTTGAATATTTATCGGGTTGTCTGCACAACCTTACAAGTCGCAATAAAAATTCCTTTCGTACGACCCAAGGGTTAAAGCCCCCGAGGCGAAGAAGTAAGAATAATTGTACAATTTTTGTCGAATTCACCCCAAAGAACCCGACCTGTGGCCTCATGTTCTGGGTTCAGAAGGTTAACTCGAATTTACTGATACCACTATATTTATTCTACGCGTAAAAACGCCGTAGCTGCTCTGCATTCCATGGGTTGCTCTCATCCTTCCCAGTCTTCTTGTCTTGTAGTCGATATGTTCCTCCTGGTATTACTTCGGTGACGATGTAAGGTCCCACCCAAGGGGACTCTAATTTACCGTGGCTGTCTTGCCTGAGTCGCAAAACTAGGTCTCCCACCACGAAGGATCGTGGACGAACTCGACTACTATGGTAGTTTCGTAAGCTCTGTTGATACTGCGTAGCCCTTTCTAATGCTTTATCTCTTGCTTCATCTAGTGCGTCGACATCGTCTTGCAATGCTTCTGTTGACGTTGTCTCATCATATGCTGTCACTCTTGGAGCCTCGTGTGTAACTTCGACTGGAAGCACGGCTTCTGCGCCATGGACCAGGAAGAAAGGAGTTTCTTGAGTTGCTGCGTTAGGCGTAGTTCTTAGGCTCCAAAGAACGGAGGGCAACTCTTCTACCCAAGCGCTCTTGGCTTTCTCGAGAGGTGCTAAGAGCCTCTTTTTTATCCCACTACATATCAGGCCATTGGCCTTTTCGACTTGCCCGTTCGTTTTCGGGTGCGCCACAGATGCGAACTTGAGCTTGATCCCTAGTCCTTCACAGTAACTCTTGAATTCCTTTGAAGTGAAATTTGTTCCATTGTCTGTGATGATGCTGTATGGTACACCAAAACGGAATACTATTGACTTGATGAAGCTGATTGCTGCTGTAGAATCTTAAGTTGTTACCGGGGCTGCTTCCACCCACTTGGTAAATTTATCGACTGCCACTAGCATGTAAACATGCCCTCCTGGCCAGGATTTGTGCAACTTTCCCACCATATCGAGGCCCCATTGCGCAAAGGGCCAAGACAATGGTATTGTTTGTAGCTCCGCTGCTGGTGCATGCGGTCAAGATGCAAATCTTTGACATGCTTCGCACTTTCAAACTATATTTTTTACGTCTTTGATGGCTGTTAGTCAATAGAATCCTGCTCGGAAAGCTTTTGCCGTTATTGCTCTGCTGCTAGCATGATGGCCGCATACTCCACCGTGTATATCTTTTAGTATTGTTTGTCCTTCCTGGGGCGTTACACAACGCTGCAAAACGCCGGTAATACTCTTCTTGTATAATTTTCCCTGCAACACGACAAACGCTTTGGATCTTCGAGTTATCCTTTTGGCCTCCACTGCATCTTCTGGTAATTGTTTATTTATCATGTATGCAAGGTATGGCTGCATCCATGTTTCTTCTATCATCATGACCTCCTCCGGTTCCGTCGTAGCCCCCGAGCCTGCTGTAGTAGTCGAACTTTTTGTACTTTTTATTGATCTCTCCATTATTTCCTCCCAAAATACTCCAGACGGCACGGGTAAACACTGTGACCCAATATTTGCTAAATTGTCGGCTTCTTCATTGTTGTTCCTGCTTATGTGCGAGACTTCGCAGCCATCGAACGTTCCTTCTAGATAATGGTACAAATTTTTGTAGGTCATCATGTTGTCATTGATTGTGTCGCATCTGTTCATAACTTGTTGGACAACAAGGTTAGAATCTCCAAATATTTTTAGGCGAGTTGCTCCACATGCTTTAGCCATCTTCATTCTGTGCAACAAAGCCTCGTACTCTGCTTCATTGTTAGAAGCCTGTGGAAAGCTCATCCTTAAGACGTACTTCAATTTGTCGCCATGAGGTGATATCAAAACTATTCCTGCGCCTACGCCTTGGACTCTTTTAGAACCGTCAAAGTACATTGCCCAAACACTGGATAAGTCTGGTGGTCCTGTGCTCTGCAGCTCCAGCCACTCTGCCGTAAAATCTGGCAAAACTAGCGACTTGATCGCCTTCCTTTTTTCGTACGTGATGTCCATGGGAGACAACTCGATTCCCCACAAAGAGACACGTCCTGTTGCTGAAGGATTATTCAATATGTTCGACAATGGCGCCTCGTTGACCACTATAATTGGGTGCACCGCAAAGTACTGTCGTAGTTTACGTGCGGTTGTGAAGACACTGTATGCCAACTTCTGATAGTGCGGGTACCTCTGTTTTGTTGGAGATAACACTTCACTGATGAAATATACCGGCCTCTGGACGCCATGGGCTTTTCCTTCTTCGCTCCTTTCGACTACTAATACTGTACTCACCACCTGATGGGTTGCGGCGATGTACAATAGCAGTGGTTCTTTTTCTTTTGGTGCGACCAGCACTGGTGGCGTGGAAAGCACTTTTTTCAACTGTGCAAACGCTGCGTCTGCTTCCTCTGTCCACTCGAATTTATCGTCTGACTTCTTCATAAGCGCATAAAAAGGAAGCGCCTTCTCCCCTAGTCCAGCAACGAAGCGACTTAGTGCCGCGACGCGTCCTGCAAGTTTCTGTACGTCGTGTAGTTTCGTGGGTTTCCCCATTGTTAAGATTGCTTGAATCTTCTCTGGGTTTGCCTCTATTCCTTGTGCTGATACCAAGAACCCCAAAAGTTGTCCTGCTGATACGCCGAAGGAACACTTTGTCAGGTTAAGCTTAAGCTTGTACCTGCTCAGGTTGTCGAAGGTTTCTGCCAAGTCGCTGATTAAAGATTTTTCTTCTCTTGTCGTGATGACTACATCATCAATGTAGACTTGGATATTGCGTCCTATTTGGCTTCCGAGGCAATTTTGCATCATCCGTTGATAAGTTGCCCCTGCATTTTTTAGGCCGAACGGCATTACTTGGTAGCAAAACACTCCATATGGTGTGATGAAGGCCGTTTTTTCTTCGTCCTCTTTCTTCAATTTGATCTGATTGTAACCAGAATATGCGTCCAAAAATGAAAGCCTCGCGCATCCCGCTGTGGAATCGATTATCTGATCGATGCGGGGTAGAGGGAAGGGATCCTTTGGACAATGCTTATTGAGAGATGTGTAGTCGACATATACTCTTTGTACGTCTGTATTCTTCTTGGGTACTATTACTGGGTTCGATACCCAAGTCGAAGTTTTGATTTCTCTGATAAATCCGACATTTTCTAGCCTGTGCAATTCTGACGCTATCGCCTTCCTTTTAGGTTTATCAAATCGCCTCAATGGTTGCTTGACTGGTTTTTCCTTAGGATCTATATTTAGTGCGTGCTCGACGAGTTCCCTGGGAACCCCTGGCATGTCCGATGGACACCAGGCGAAGATTTCCCAGCGCTCACGGAGGAACTCGATGAGCGCGCCTTCCTATGCGGGATCCAAGTTCACCGCAATTGATGTCGTCTTGTTTGGATCTGTAGGGTGGACCTGAATTTTCTTCGAGTCCTGCGTTGTGTCGAAAGCCTGATCTGGCAGGGATCGTCCAACGTCGGGTAGCACATTATGATCTGTTTCTCCTTTTAACCTCTCATATTTTGCTGTCATGCCGAAGGTTTGCGCCATCCTGTTGAATTCTCTGTCGCATGTGTTGGCTACTTCAAAGCTCCCTTGTACTGTAATTGTTCCTTTGGGCCCTGGGATTTTTAACGTGAGATACGCGTAGTGTGGGACTGCCATGAATTTTGCAAATGCTGGGCGCCCCAGGATTGCATGATATTGTGACGGCCAGTCCATAACTTCGAACTCCAGCTTCTCTCTTCTGTAGTTTCCGCTACTGCCGAAGCAGACATCGAGTTCTATTCTTCCCAAAGGGTAGTTTGCGGCTCCTGGTACTATTCCGTGGAAAGAGCAATCTGTTGGCTTCAGACTCGTCAGCGAGATGCACATTGCCTTTAGGGTTCTAGCATATATTAAGTTTATGCCGCTCCCTGCATCCATGAACACTCTTCCAATGTCGTACCCTCCTATTTGCGCCTTTAAAACCATAGGCGAGTGGCCTGGCCTGGGAACTTTCCTCGGGTGGTCTGCTCTACTGAACTTTACTGGTTGTTCTAACCACCGTAAGTACTCTGTGGTAGCTGGTGGTGATGATATTGCTAGGTTTACTTGCCTGGATATGCTCTTTCGCTCTTTCTTTGATTTGGGCACCGGTTGAATCATGGCTGATATGTATACTTTTGACTCTAGGTGCCTTGCTAGCCTTTGCATTTGATATCCTTGACTTCTGTGTCTTTCTCCTTGTCTCCCTTCTTGGCTTGAGCCCATGGCGCTTTGCATCCTTAGGAATGTTCTGCAATCCTTCATCTGGTGATTTGAGACCCTTTTCCCGTCGAGATACGCGTAGTGGATTCGACAAGGTCCGTATAGCATATCCTCGGCCGAAGGACCAGAGTATCTCGACTTTTCTACTCCTTTTGCCTGAAACCTCCTACTTTCATGTCCTTCCTCTTCTTCTAGTACGTAACCCGCGGCTACCTGATTTCGCCTTCCTTGGTTATCTCTGCTGCGGTGTCGTCTCCTCTGTCTGCTTATTCTGTCGACTTCCGATGAATGCCCTCTTTTGTTGTTATACGCGTCCTCTCCATCAGCGAATTTGTTGGCTTGTTCCATTAGCTCGGCTACTGTCGTAGGTCTTGTTCTTCCTATTTCTTCCACGAGATCTAAGCGACGAAGTCCGGTCGAAAAGGCGTCTATTGCTCGTTCGTCGGAGACGTCCTCTGCTGAGTTTTTGATTATGCTCCAGCGTTGTATATAAGAACGTAGCGTTTCGCCTTTCCTCTGCATACATGCTTTAACTTCCTCCAGTGACACTGGGCGCTTGTAGGTGGAACGAAAATTTCTTGTGAACTGGCTTTCGAGTTCCCCCCAACTTCCGATGGATTCGTTGGGTAGGGTATTCAACCAGGACCGTGCGGCGCCGGTGAGGTGCAGCTGCAGACTTTGCATTGCAGTCGCCTTTGTTCCCCCTAATATCTGCACTGCCTGCAGATAATCCGATAGCCATAGGGTAGGTTCCTGCGACCCGTCATACTTATGCTGGTCGTGTGGTAATTTGAATCCTTTGGGTACCCGCGTTTTGCGAACCCTGCGGGTAAAGCATAACGCACCCATATCTTTATCGTCGTCCTCGTAATTCTCTTCCCTCCAGGCATGACGCGATTTATTTACTCGAGCTTGTGCTATTGTACTTCTTGCGTCCTCCTTCCTTTTCTGTCGCTTTTTCTCTTCTGATGATTCGCTATACTCGTTATCTGTGCAATTGTATCTGAACTTCTCCTTTCGAATTCCCTTGTAGCTTGTCGACTTCATCTCTGGGCCTTGTTTCCTGATCTTATCTTCTACTATTCCGAGGCTTCGTATAGCGGCTCGGTGCATATCTTCTCGTGGGTCCCCAGGTTCTGGTCTTGTAGCTAGTAAATACGCTTGTGCTGCTACTAATGCTGCTTCTGGCGTTTTTTGTATGAAGTCATCTTCCTCCTCTTCTAGTTGTGGGGTAGGGCTCCTTGAGTACCCTTCTTCTCTGCCACATGCTGTCGCCCCCCTGTTGTGTTTTGGATCTCCGCGCCTTCTGCTGTATTCCGAATCTTCACTATAGTCTTCCCAGTATTCCTCCCTTGATATACTGTTATTGTCTTGAAAAACCATGTTTATTTCCTCCGTTAGTTTCTTCCTGTGTTGGTATAATGCATACTGATATCCCATTAGAACTTCTCTTCTCGATCCTTCGGGTACTTCTGTACCATGATTGATAGCTGACTTGATCATCCTCCATTCACCAGCCGAGACATGGATTTTCTCCTTTTCCTTTTTGTTGTGATCTTTTATTTTGTCGACTTGCCTGTCGACATTTTCACTTCCTTCGCTGTTGTTTTCTTCTTCTGCTTCAGTGATAATGACGCATAACTGGTGTACTTTGGAGATGCCGCTGCTTCCCACGGCGAAGTCCTTTGCGTTGTTGTACGTCTGACACGCTTTTTCTTCTGAGTCGAAATTTTCCCGCATTATGTCGCCTTCTGCGATTGATGCTTTTTCGAAGCTGGCCGGCGAGTTTACCTCACTGGAAGAGCCTTCTGATGATTCCAATGTTTTCTCTGTTTCGGGCTTGTTTGCCGACGGATCTGGTTTCGTCGAATCCGAGAGGCGGGATGAACCCGATGGCCCGACGATGATGCTCAAACTTCCAATAGTTAACTCCATCTCTTGACTTTCGTCGAGTTCTGAACTGCTGTTGGCTAGAAGCGAAAAAGCCATCGAATTCATGATTCCAATGCCCTTGTCCCCACGGTCGGCGCCAATTGACGAGGGGTTAACTCGACAAATGTCCTAGATGAAGGACTTAGGATCGGGGAGATAGGGCGTCGGATGAACTCGAAGGTAAAGTTAGTCAAAATAAGTGTGTGTCGAAAGTAAACTTTGGGTGTTGAACCTGGCTTGCTTTCAATCTGCCCTACACCGTCCCCTCCTGGCCCCTATATATAGATGGCCAGGTCTCAAGGATCGGGTAGGGTCCGATACAGATTACAATATCGACGTACGGTAGGAACTCGTATTCGACTACCATTACAATTGGGCCTAGCCATACGGGCCTCAGGGGTACTCAACTAACGGGCTCTATTAGCTATACCCTTGTCACCAGTAGTTTCCCTTGAGGCCCTACTGCAACAGGTTGGTAGGACAAAACATGTCGTGTAAGTTTCTCATTGCGAGCACGTACGACTATATACGGAACACATGCCTATGATTGTTAGTACTAGGATGCTTTATCATTATTTATCTGCAATGCCCATGTCTCACTGATTTTATGAATTATCTTATCCATGCAACGCCCGTACATCTATCCCTATGCCTATAGTATTTCATTCTACTGTTTACTATTGCTACTATTACCACTTTTATTTTACTACTGCTTGAAGGAAATATGCCCTAGAGGCAATAATAATATTGTTATTATCATATTTCTTGTTCATGAAAATGTTTATATTCCATGCTAGAATTGTGTTAAGCGGAAACATTAACACTTGTGTGGTTTATGAACAACAATGTGTCCCTAGTATGCCTCTACTAGACTAGCTCATTGATTAATGATAGTTAAGGTTTCCTAACCATAGACATGTGTTGTCGATTAATAATGAGGTCATGTCATTAGTAGAATGATGTGATGGACAGACCCAAATTAAGCACAGCAATTAGATCGTGTCAATGTTTTCACAATTGCGTAGCTTTTCCTATGTCAGTATCATATTCCTTAGACCATGAGATAATGCCACTCCCTGGTACCAGAAGAGAGATTCAAGGTCATCAAACGTCATCCTATGAGAGGGTGATCATAAAGGTGTCTCTCAGGTAATTGGAAAGTACTTGTTGGGTTGCGTGTATCGAGATTGGGATTTGTCCCTCCCATGTCGGAGAGATATACTCTGGGCCCACTCGATAATCAATATCATACACCGTTTGCAAACACGTGATTAATGAGTTTAATCACAGGGTGATATTGGATTGCGAAACGAGTAAAGAGTACTTGCTGTGAACGAGATTGAACTAGGTATAGCGATGCCGACGATCGAATCTCGGGCAAGTAAAATATCGCGAGACAAAGGAATTTGTATACGGGATTAATTGAATTCTGACATCGTGGTTCACCGATAATGATCTTCGTTGAATATGTGGGAGTCAATATGGATTTCCAGATCCCGCTGTTGATTATTGATAGTGATCATGTCCACACATTCTCGAACCCGTAGGGTCACACACTTAACGCTCATCGACGCTAGGGTAGTTTCGGGATTTATGTAAATTGTTTCGGAGAGTTACAGAATTGTTCCGGGAAGAAGATTAATGATTTATTGATCAATGGAATTAATAAATGTTAATATATTTATTTATTTATTAGAAATAAATAAGGACTAAAAGTTAGTCTAAGATAAGTTTTGCTAGTGGGTTAATTTTATAGCCCATCTAGACAATCAAATAAAGAGGTAAAAAGAAAAGGCAAAAGAAAGAAAAAAAAGGAAAGATGCAGTTGGGCCGGCTGGGCTGGCTAGCTGTGCTGCCCTGCGCCCTCTGCCGTGTGCACTAACTGTCGCTCACCTGGGCTGGCTGGGCCGGCAGCCACGCCACCGCGCCTGGGCCACGCACGCCGGGACGGCCGATCGCACCCGATCGATCGCTGCGCTCGTACGCACGACTCGCGGATTGACGTGCACGATAAGTTTTTCAGAAACTTGACTCGCAATCCAATTTGCGTGCAGCGGCTATAAAAGAAACAGTCCGGCGAGGTTTTAGGTTTGACCTAATACCGAAAATTATTTCAGCCGGCGTTATCTTTGTCTTTTGTAGTATTTTCTTACTCTAGTTTGACTAGATCTTTAGTCTATCTTCTTCCACCTCGCGCGCGTAAGTGAAGCCCTGCCCGTAGATACTCTCCACCATAAGCACCACGCCGTCGTGCTGCTGATCTCATCTACCACTCCACCGCATCTTGCTGGACCGAGGAGGAGGAGACGTCGTTGCGCTGTACGTGTGCAACGCTCAGAGGCGCCGCCCGTCGTGGCGCTTGGATCAGATCGGATCGCGAGGAGGAGACGCTAGTACGACTACGCCGACCATGTTCATCTAAACGTTTCCGCTGTGCGATCTACAAGGGTATGTAGATCTAATCTCTCTCGCTCGTTGTTTTGCATCTCGTAGATCAGATTTTGGCTGATTCTGTTCGTCTTCGTAGAATTTTTTTATTTTCTATGCTGCGAAACCCTTCAGTGGTATCAGAGCGAGATCTATGCGTAGATGTTTTATACGAGTAAAACGCAACAATGTTGTTGCGGCGTTGATGTTTTCTGTTGCAAACCTCTATGTTGTGTATTTCTTATGGCGCGGCATAGTGAGATCGAAGCGGTCCAGGTTAACCTTACGCGATCTCGTTCGCGAGACCGGCTCCGCACTTGACGTGTGGCTTGTTCCACACATGCGGCTGGTGGATGCCAGTTTCTCTCACTATAGTTGTCATGGGATTTACAATGGATGTTAGTAACCATAATATCACCGTTATGGCTTTGCGTAGGTAAGAACCGTTCTTATGCGTAGCTCCCATAAGCCACGTAAAATATGCAATCAACAAATTAGAGGCGTCTAACTTGTTTTTGCAGGGAGTGTTTGTGATATGGTATTGCCACAAGATGTGATATGTATGATATATGTGATGTATGCGATGATCATGTTTTGTAATATGTCACGACTTGCATGTCAATGAGTTTACAACCGGCAGGAGCCATATGGTTGTATTTATAATTTTGTATGACCTGCGTGTCAACTTGTTATACGCCATGTAATAGCTTTACTTTATCGCTAAGTAGTTAGCAATAGTCGTAGTTGCTATTTATGGTGGAGACAATCATGATGGAGTGATGGAGATCATGTCGGCGCGCATGAGATGGAGATCAATGCGCGAAGATTGGCTATACCATGTCACATATTGTATATGCATGTGATATTTATCCTTTATGCATCTTATTTTGCTTTGATCGCGATGGTAGCATTATAAGATGATCCCTCACATTTAATTTCAAGATAAAATGTGTTCTCCTCTCGTATGCGCCGTTGCGAAAGATCGTCGTTTTGAAGTATCACGTGATGATCGGGTGCTATAAACTCTACGTTCACATACAACGGGTGTAAGCCAGATTTACACATGCAAAAATACATGGGTTAAACTTGACGAGCCTAGCATGTACAGACATGGCCTCGGAACAAACGGACCGAAAGGTCAAGCATGAGTCAAATAGATGATATGATCAACATGTTGATGTTCACCATTAAAGCTACATCATCTCACGTGATGATCGGTCTTGGTGTAGTGAATTTGGATCATGCTTCACTAAACAACTTCGAGGGATGTTGAATTTAGTAGGAGTTCATTAGTAATTTGATTAACTTGAACTAATTATTATGGACTAAATCTTAGTGTATTTGCATAAGTCGTTGTAGTCTTTGGCAACCGTTTTCCACCGACACTTAGTTTAATTGAGTTAAAAGAACTATAGAATTCTGGATAATCACTTTCCGGACTAGTGTCGTTAAGTTAAAGTGTCAAGATCAAAGTTTAAGTCCCATTGCAATTTTAGCAAACCTCACTTGCTCCATGCGATTTAATAAGTTGTATTAATCCAAGAGCAACGATTCAAGTTTAGTATCTAAAGATCATACATTTGCCTTCATGAGAATTGATCTTCAAAATTATTAGAGAATCAAGGTGATCTTGAAGCTGAAAGAATTGTTTCAGAAACAAACAAGAAGTGAAATATATTTGATATCTAAAACTTTGATTGTTTGCAAAATGATGAAGTATAATCAAGTAAAAGAACATATGCTCATATTGTATGAATATATGCGAAGATTGAAGGCGTTGGGCGTCCCGATCACCCAAAAGTTTGGGGAACTAATATTATACTTGCATTCATCCTTATGAGCTATCGTAGTTTCATCATGAAAGTTGTCATGATAAGATGGATGAAAGGGTATCGGCTAAATTGTTTTGCTATACCAAAAGAATGCTAAAGAATGGAATCTAGAAGAACACCAATTATATGATGATGGTGATCCACCTCAATGTGCAAAGTCCAAGGCCATTAGTATTTGACTAACATCATTTGGACCATGTGTCAAATGCTTGACGCCACTATTGATGTTGATAGATTCTTCTAATGGAGAGGAAACGCTAAATAGGATCTGCAAAATATTTGGTAGAAAAGGAAAAGACTGGAAATGTCCAGCTCAGGTATATAAATAATATACATGTTATAGATGTATTCTTTGCTCGTTAACAATGTATTTCTTGGGTATTAGATACTAGATTGTTGGTATGAAATGTCATACAAAGCAACACAATACAAGAACTACAATGGCCTAAATAACCAGCAAAAGAATGTGGCAATGATGCGCGTCGAGATACAAATAAAAGTGTTATTGTGCTTCTCGTCGACATCAAACCTAGCCTTCAAGATTTGATTGAACTTAATAATTGTTATATTATTCTGGTATTATGAGAACAATTGTTGTTCATATTATTACCGTCGTCCATAATCGATGGACAGATTATAATTATAAATCTTGTTGGTGAAATATACATTTATAACACTGATGCTAAAGGTCGCAAGACAAAAACGAATTTCACTTATATATGACACCACCGTTTAAGTCATATTGGAAACAAAACATGAAAGAAATTCTATATTGATAGATTTTCGAGTCATTTGATTTTGAATTGATTGACGCTTGTGAGACTTTTCCTAAAGATGATTAAACTCTGTTCATGGGCCATGGACATAACAATCGACTACCATGGAGATCGTACATGTTGATATATGTAGTACATGGTGTGAAGTTGAGTGTGGTGTATTTTTTATTTCATCAATGATGTATGGTATATCTACTTGGTGAGAAAGAAGTATAAAATGATTGAAATTGTTCAATTTATGAAGTGGAAATTATTGTAACAAAAAAATTCAAGTTTTTATGATTGGATCATAAAAGAGAATATTTGAGTTACAAGTTTAGCAAACATCTAAGAGTTAAGTGAATTATTTCACAAACTTGCATCTCATGAAACGCCACAGGAGTATGGAGTTTTAGATGGGAGTAATCAAACCTTGTTTCACATGGTTAGATCAATGATGAAATAAAACTGCCAATATAATTTGTGGATTATGCTTTAGAGACTACCGCTTTTTACTGAATAGAGTGCCATCATAATCCGCTGAAATGACACCATACAAGTTATAGTTGTCTTTTCTTAAATTTTGGTATGCACGGCATAAGTAAAATGTTTACAACCAAAATCGGATTAGTAAGTCTTTGTAGGTTATCCCAAAGAATGTCGATGGGTATCCCTTCTACTATGAACCCGAACACATAGTGATTGTCGCTAAAAGGTGAATTTCTTATGAAGGAGTTTCTCGCGAAAGGTTGAAGTGGGAGGAAGATAGAACTTGATGAGGTTATTGAACCCGAGCAAGATGATCTGAGTAACGCAACACCGGAAATGGTTCTGAAAGCGGCAACTACATTCATGGCTCACGCGTCTACAATGTGTTGTAGTCACGACATCAAAGTTCCTATTTAATCAAGTTGGTCGTAATCAAATAGCAAGATTTGAGGACGAGATATTATTAGATAATAGTAACCAACAATATACTAAGAAGCGGTGATGGGCCCTGACTTCGTCATCTGGATTATTCTAGCAACAATTACATATTGAGATATGATAGTTGAATAAATGAAACAACGTTCCTCCACCGGAATACACACCAAGGACGTGTACCAGACACGACCCAATGGATTTTGTTGATTCAAAGGTTGCTAGATATGTATGAAAACTTCAATGGTAGAAGTAAGCATAGCGGAGTTGGAATCTTCAATGATGAAAATGTTAAAGAGTTTAATTTCATCAAGATATTTGAAGATGCTTGTATTTACAAGAAAGTAAGTGGGAGCGCTGAGACATATTTCCAATACTTTATGTAGATGACATATCAGTCATTGGAAATTGTGTGTTTTTCTTGATATTGTGAAGATTTCATTAAAAATTAGATTTTCGATGAAAGACTTAGGCAAAACCAGAATATTAAGCATCAATGTTTATGCAGATAGATTGAGGCATTAATATAGTTTTGCAGAGTACATAGATGAAATATTGAATTTGTTCAATATGGAAACAATAAGAACGGTTCTTGTTGCATGGAAGAGGTTGAAGCAAGAATCAACTGTTTTGACACTTGATGAGTGAAACCACAAGAATGATTTTTTCAATCATGTATACCATGATATGTAGATCTAGATGTGTCTGATGCTCTAAAAGGTTATGAGCATTCTTATGATGATTGTTGGACAATAGTAAAGATATTCTTATGTACTTTAGAAGAACTAAGAATATATTTTGTATGCAGAAGTGACAAATAGCTCATTGCAATGTGTTACATTGGCTTTGTCACATATACAAGTAAAATTTAATCTCAATTTTAGGCTATTTGTCTAGAGTTATAAGGTGGCACAATAAGATGGAAGAAAGTTCCATGATGACTTGGATAAATTTCAATGTTACCATTGTGGTGGACACTGCAACGAGGGCTAAGTATATAATCGCTTTAGAAGCGGCAAGAGAACTAGGTGTAGTTCCAAGTGTGCTAGTACTATGTAGTTCTATTGTATGACAATAGTGACAATATAGTCTCGACCAAGAAACAAAGGTCTCACCAGAAGACCGAGTTTGTACGATGCCATCTCATATAAGTTGAGTAATGCGTGATGACGTACAAGATATGTAAATACACATGGACCTGAAAGTGTCAGACCCGTAGATAAGGTTTACCACGTGCAATGTGTATGAATAACACCAGAATGTCATAGGTGTTAAAGGCGCAAGTATTGACTAGATTATTGACTCTAGTGCAAGTGGGAGACTGAAAGAAATATGCCCTAGAGGCAATAATAATATTGTTATTATCATATTTCTTGTTCATGATAATGTTTATATTCCATGCTAGAATTGTGTTAAACGGAAACATTAACACTTGTGTGGTTTATGAACAACACCGTGTCCCTAGTATGCCTCAACTAGACTAGCTCATTGATTAATGATAGTTAAGGTTTCCTAACCATAGACATGAGTTGTCGATTAATAATGAGGTCATGTCATTAGTAGAATGATGTGATGGATAGATCCAAATTAAGCACAGCAATTAGATCGTGTCAATGTGTTCACAATTGCGTAGCTTTTCCTATGTCAGTATCCTATTCCTTAGACCATGAGATAATGCTACTCCCTGGTACCGGAAGAGAGCTTTGAGGTCATCAAACGTCATCCTATGAGAGGGTGATCATAAAGGTGTCTCTCAGGTAATCGGAAAGTACTTGTTGGGTTGCGTGTATCGAGATTGGGATTTGTCCCTCCCATGTCGGAGAGATATACTCTGGGCCCACTCGATAATCAATATCATACACCGTTTGCAAACACGTGATTAATGAGTTTAATCACAGGGTGATATTGGATTGCGAAACGAGTAAAGAGTACTTGCTGTGAATGAGATTGAACTAGGTATGGCGATACCGACGATCAAATCTCGGGCAAGTAAAATATCGCGAGACAAAGGAATTTGTATACGGGATTAATTGAATTCTGACATCGTGGTTCACCGATAATGATCTTCGTTGAATATGTGGGAGTCAATATGGATTTCCAGATCCCGCTGTTGATTATTGATGGTGATCATGTCCACACATTCTCGAACCCGTAGGGTCACACACTTAACGCTCATCGACGCTAGGGTTGTTTCGGGATTTATGGAAATTGTTTCGGAGAGTTACGGAATTATTCCGGGAAGAAGATTAATGATTTATTGATTAATGGAATTAATAAATGTTAATATATATATTTATTTATTAGAAATAAATAAGGACTAAAAGTTAGTCTAAGAAAAGTTTTGCTAGTGAATTAATTTTATAGCCCATCTAAACAATCAAATAAAGAGGTAAAAAGAAAAGGCAAAAGAAAGACAAAAAATGGAAAGACGCAGTTGGGCCGGCTGGGCCGGCAGGCTGTGCTGCCCTGCGCCCTGTGCGGTGCGCACTAACTGCCGCTCGCCTGGGCTGGCTGGGCCGGCAGCCACGCCACCGCGCCTGGGCCACGAACGCCGGGATGGCCGATCGCACCCGATCGATGGCTGCGCTCGTACGCGCGACTCGCGGATTGACATGCACGATAAGTTTTTCAGAAACTTGACTCGCAATCCAATCTGCATGCAGCGGCTATAAAAGAAACAGTCCGGCGAGGTTTTAGGTTTGACCTAATACCGAAAATTATTTCAGCCGGCGTTATCTTTGTGTTTTGTAGTATTTTCTTGCTCTAATTTAACTAGATCTTTAGTCTATCGTGTGCCACGAGGGTGGTTGGTTCGCTACCATGTGCTTTTCCTTTCTCTTTATTTTCTGTTCGCAGCTTTGATTGTACAAATTGTTGTATAAATCTGCCGCTTTCTTTTAGTTTTTCTTTTTTATTACCTTTTTTGGTTACTCCTTGGTCACTTGATCACTCTTGTAAATATTTTATCTACTAATGAAATCGAAGGCCAGCAATTGATGGATCTTTCAACAAAAAAAGTCTATCGTCTTCCACCTCGCGCGTGTAGGCGAAGACCCTGCCCGTAGATGCTCTCCACCATAAACACCACGCCGTCGTGCTGCTGATCCCATCTACCACTCCACCGCACCTTGCTGGACCGAGGAGGAGGAGACGTCGTTGCGCTGTACGTGTGCAACGCTCGGAGGCACCGCCCGTTGTGGCGCTTGGATCGGATCGGATCGCGAGGAGGAGACGCTAGTACGACTACGCCGACCACGTTCATATAAACGTTTCCGATGTGCGATCTACAAGGGTATGTAGATCTAATCTCTCTCGCTCGTTGTTTTGCATCTCGTAGATCAGATCTTGGCTGTTTCTGTTCGTATTCGTAGAATTTTTTTGTTTTCTATGCTGCGAAACCCTTCACTGCTGTTACTGTTTCACTACTATCATCATTATAAAACTGTTGCTACTAATAAACCGCTGCGAACAAGTCTGTTTCCAGGTGCAGCTGAATTGACAACTCATCTGTTAAGGCTTATAAATATTCTTTGGCTCCCCTTGTGTCGAATCAATAAATTTGGGTTTTACTTCCCTCGAAGACTGTTGCGATCCCCTATACTTGTGGGTCATCACTCCGCTGCCATCGAAGACAAATTTTAGGGGACAGAAGTCTCTGTTCCGGCACCCTGCCGGGACGGGGAAGTGCCCCCGGAGCCATCTTCATCGGTCTCCATCGCCGTCTCCGCCGTCTCCATCGACCTCACCACCATCTCCATCAACATTGCTGTCTCCTATGATAAGGAGGGAGTAGTTCTCCCCCGGGGCTGAGGGCTCTACCGGTAGCTATGTGGTTCACCTCTCTCTCCCATGATGTGATCTTTATGTGATCGTGAGCTTTGTATCTAGTTGAATTGGTAGATGTTATTATTCATATATTATGCTACTCCCGTGCTTTATATTTGTAAACTCCGGAGATACCTTGTATCATGGTGTGACGGTGACAGTGTGCGCATCATGTGTGTCTTTTTTGTTAATGTCTCTATGAATTGTTGGTGTTTATTGGAACCATCTAGTGCGTTCACGGTGACAGTGTGGGACAATTTAGTTTGGGGAAATACGGACTTTGAGGAGTGCTTCATAGCCCTACGCATGATTAGTTGTTGTTATCCATTGGGGAATTGTTTTGAGTTGCATATTGATGATAGTATCTATTGGTTCAATTATGTTATATTTGTTGAGAGTGTGTCCACTAGTGAAAGTATGATCCCTAGGCCTTGTTTCCAAGCTTTGCACACCGTTTCCTTTCAGTTTTGTTACATGTTTGCTCGCAGCGATATTTATTTCAGATTACATTTACTACTTATAATCATCACTACTACTTGTATTTCACTATCTCTTCGCCAAACTAGTGTACCTATACATCTGACAAGTGTATTAGGTGTGTTGGGGACACAAGAGACTTTCTGTATCGTAATTGCAGGGTTGTTTGAGAGGGATAGCTTTGACCTCTTCCTCCCTGAGTTTGATAAACCTTGGGTGATCCACTTAAGGGAAACTTGCTGCTGCTCTACAAACCTCTGCACTTGGAGGCCCAACACTGTCTACAAGAACAGACGCGTGCGTAGACATCAGTTGGGTTCATGCCTCTATTTAATCTAGGGGAGTGACAGAAAGCTCTAAGGTTGTAGATGTGCTGTTGCCACTAGGGAGAAAACAACATTCTTATGTCCAAGGACATTCATTTTGTTTACATTACACACTTTGCTTAATGCAGTTATCGGTTGTTCGCAACTTAATACTCGTGGGGTGTTCGGACGATATCCCTGTGGGTGGATTATTAGTCATAGATGCAGTTGGATAGCGGTCTATGTATTTTATTGTAATGCCCAGAATAAATCTCATAGTGATCCTCGTGATATATGCACGTTATCTTTATTCTATCAATTGCCCAACTGTAATTTGTTTACCTAGCATGTTGTTATTTATTTTATGGAGAGACACCACTAGTGAACTGTGGACCCCGGTCCAATTTCCTTTACATTGCTATTACCGTTTTACTTTTACTCGCACTATTTACTTTCTCGCATACTACTACTGTTTTCCAGTCGAGACGCTCATACCTTTGTTTACAGCAAACCGGTGAGATTGACAACCTCATCGTAAGTTGGGAGTAAAGTACTTGGTTGTGTTGTGTGCAGGTTCCGCGTTGCTACTAGTTGAAGACGCACCAACAAGAATCGTAAACGGCGCCCTTGCTGGAGTGTCACGAAGCTAGCAAGCATCACCTTCTGGAGTTTGGCTTTTTCCTATTGGATCGACAAACCTTGGTTTCTTACTAAGGGAAAGACTTGCTACTGTGCTCATCATACCTTCCTCTTGGGGTTTCCAACTGGGTGGTTATCCTACCCGCATCAGTGTGCAAGAAATCCATCACCTCGATCAATCGTCTAGTTGCATGGCGACCTCATCTCGCTAGCCTCGCCACCATGGCCGATTCCCCTCACCCGCAAGCATAACGCCCCTCCCTTGCTGCTTCGTCGCGCCATGCCCGCTGCTTGCTTGTCTACTCTCTCATCTTCCTTTCCGTGGGAGTGTCCCAAAGTTCAAGGTCAATAATTTTCATGGCCATACTAAAAGTCAAATCGGATGTATCTATTGTGTATAGCCTTTGAAGATGAGAAACCAGTGGGGATGAGTCCGTGGTAGCCAAAACTAGTGCCCGTTGGATTTTATAAAGGTGGTTCCGAATCGATGAGATCTTGTCTGCCATGGACAGGTTTGCCACATGATGTTTTTCATGTTGCATAGGTTATTTAGTTCTCTAACAAACGTGTGGGTTTGTAGAAATAACACACACAACATGTTGTAATGTTTACCTTGGCGTTTGACACAAGTCTATGTTTCCTCCAGATTTTCAATGTTAGATATACTATTTTAAAATTTAAACAACTTATATGACTTTTCTTGGGAAAGTAGGCACAAGAAGTTGCAGGACTTTTTGATGATGTTTAGGTGTTTTTTAAAATGCTTCAAACGGATGGGGGAATACCCCAGGTGGGCCTTAGCATATACTCCAAGGCCACTCGACGGGTCAAGCAGAAGGCCTAGCCGCCATGCCTAGCGAGGATACTAGGAGAAGAAGCATTGGCCCATCCATCCTAGTAGGTTATTTGGCGCACCGTACCAACGTAGTCTCCAACTGGTAAACCCTAGCCCGGGCATCTATATAAGTCTTGTCGGGGAACTTAAACCCTAAGCTCTTAGCTATACTCGCATTCACACCACAACTGATATCCCTAGTCGACACCTCGCCTCCGGCGACTCCCTGTAACCGACTATGAGATCAATACAATGTAGCAAGAGTAGTTCTTTACCTAGTACATAGATAGGCCGAACCTCGGTAAACCTTTGTGCCCAATCTCGATCCGGGATACCAATGTCTTCCTCGCTTTTCATCATCGATAAGCCACATTATGTGGTGTATGGCGGCTCAATGCATCGACAGTTGGCGCCCACCATGGGGCATGTTGGCTCTTGTGTGATATTCTTGGCGAGACCATTCTCATTTATCGACATTTATCGAAGGCCAGATCGCGACGAACCGTGTGCTCATCATCAACAAATCTGGCTTCGTCCTAAATAGTGGCTTCCGGGCCTCGCCTGCACCGATCACACATGCTTACATCATGGCAATGGGGTGCATCAACGTGTTCGTCGGCTAATCGAGTCGGTGGAAAGCATTAATAGCCTCAACTCTATCAACCTTCCATGCACCGAATCCACTAACACGCCGCATGCCAACTTCATCAACTTTCTGCCATGGAACTATGAGCTTGACACGGAACCGTGGCATCGTCCGGTACCGTTAAGTTGAAAATTTTATAACCGTTGACTGAATTAATAAATATATTTTTATGATGCTTTGACTTATCGCTGCATGTCCAAGACAATGCACATCGTGCCTCCTCTCTTCTTTTTTCATATTCTTCCTTTTCCTTTTCTTCACACAAGCTTGCGTGGACCAATTTCCTCGGAAGGAGCCAGGGTTGATGTGCAAGGGGAGGGAGGACCTCAGGTTGATGCTGCCTGCGGCTGTCGATGCGCGGAGCGGCGAGCGTGGCTTGCTGCTGCTCAGGCTGCGAGCGACATGGTCAGAGAAGCACAGGGCGGCGAGTGTGGCTTGCTGCTCTGTTTAAGGACCCCGTCTGATATTCTCAATTTCAGATCATGGTCGCTTGCTCTCTCTAAAAATGATCACGACCACATTTAATTATAAGCACACTAATGCCAATGATTTAGTCAAGTACCTCTAATCTGATCAAACATCTAACTTAATAATTCCAACAAATAAAATCCATATATATATATTATCAGTTCATGCACCTTGACTTTTGTGTACCCAATATTTAGCATGCATGATAAAACAGATTTATACCCAGCAAACTTACGGAGCTAATTCTCATTGGCATGACGTCATGGTGGCCATTCCGTGAGATCAATCTACATGCAAAAAAGCAAAATAAGTTACCAATGATTAATTAAAACTAAAAAATATATATAGTAGGTACACAATATAGGAGAAAACAAGTAAAACGGCATATACACAAGCAAAACACAATAAAATCATGTCACAATATAAAATTTTCTTTTTAGGACTAAAAATGTTGTATAGCCAATGGTTTCGTATTGCCGACGACTTCAAAATTAGATCATACATAGATATGTCTCGACCCAACTTTTTGGTCTGTTTTGTTATTAGGCCCTGCACATATAAGTTCTAAGAGTTTTATAGTAAGTAATTACGTGGTAACTTTAGTATCAATACCATGACAATTTCATCAATCTTCGGATGGCAATACTGAAGACGGAAAAGTTCTTTAAAATACAGCAACATGAGGTTTAGTTTTAAAGATTTTTAGAAATCAGACACTAAAGTTATATCTTAAATCGGATTCATGCATGGCTTAAAAGGAATACGTAAAGTTCAGTTTGAAAATAGAGTAAAGAAGCAATCAGGCTGAGCTGGGTACCGGCGCGCACGTTCGCGCGCGATCGTCCTCAAGAAAGGAAAGGACAGCTTGCTACCCAGTTGACAAATTATACAATTTCAATTTATAGCAGCTGCGCTGGGCAGCCAGCGTTTCACTATAAATAGTCATCTTGTGGCACGACTTTCCTGTCAACATTCGAAGTAGTGCCATGGAACTCACTCTTGTGTTCTTCCTTCTATTCCTCTCATGTCTCCACGGCGTGAGCTCGGACGCACGCTTCTTCACCTCGATGTTTACTCTTGGCGACTCCTACATCGACGCCGGTAACTTCGTCATCCTGGCTGCTCCGGTGTTTCCCGTGTTGCATGACAAGCCTCCTTACGGCATGACCTTCTTCGGCCACCCCACAGGCCGCCTCAGCGATGGGAGAGTCACCATCGATTTCATCGGTAAGCTAATTCCTCGCACCACACAAATAATTTGAGCATCATTGTAGCCGAACAGTTTAGCCTCCCACTTCTGCAACCCTCCTTGCTGAATAACCCGGACGTGTCCAAAGGCGTTAATTTTGCCGTCGGTGGTGCGACGGCGATTGATGTTGACTTCTACGAGAGGAACAACCTGGTTCCGTTCAAGCTTCTGAACAATTCTCTGAATGTGCAGCTTGGTTGGTTTCAGGACCTCAAGCCATCGATTTGCAACAGCACGGAAGGTATATGACATGCTCTGCAGTATAGTGGTTATTGTTCTTTATTCCTACCACTTGCATATTGAGCAACGGTTCAATACAGGGTGCAGAGATTACTTCAGTAAGGCCCTCTTCTTCGTTGGGGAGTTTGGAGTGAATGACTACAGCTTTATATGGGGTGCGGGGAAGACCGAAGACGAAGTGAAATCTTATGTACCCGAAGAGATTTGTTTTTCCGAGGACATCATCTTCATTCTAAATTTCAAATCTGATACTCCTTCCGATCCATATTACTCTTCCCTAGTATGTCTAGATACCTCCATACTAGCCAAGAGTAATATGGGTCGGAGGGAGTATTAAATTATGGATTCTTCTTTTGTACACCGCATCCTCCTAATCTTAAACACATCGATGGCTGAGATAACTCTGTACCCCTTATAAAAGAATGTGTCTCTCTACATTACTTTTAGTTTGTATCTAGTACCACACTCTCACACGTCATAAACATTTAGCTATTAAATATACTACTAACATCCTAAATTTCAAATTAATCTACAATACATATCTCGAGAGAATAGCATATGTAACTTGAAAACATGGTTGAAGTAATTATATTTGCACCACAGAGGCTTGTCAACGAAGGCGCAACATACGTGGTCGTGCCAGAGAATCCACCAAGTGGTTGCTCGCCTGCCATTCTCACCCTCCGCTCGAGCCTCAACCAGACAGAGAAGTACGACCACCTCGGCTGCTTAAGCGATATCAACCGTGTGGCTAGGTACCATAACATTATGCTCCGTGCAGAAATTGGTACTCTCTGGGGAAAATACCCCCATGCCAGGATCATCTTTGCTGATTTCTACAAACCAATCATATCAATCCTCCAAAATCCGGAGCATTTTGGTAAGAACTCAAGGTTTTCGTCACTCACTAGTTGCACTCTTCTTGAGCATCTTCTATAGGCCAATTTGAACTGTCGTAAATTTTGCGTTCTGCAGGAGTCGATGGCGCTGATGCTCTCAAGGCTTGCTGCGGAGGCAGCGGCAAGTACAATTGGAATGCCAGCGCCGTATGCGGCATGCCGGGGTCGACCGCTTGTGCTGACCCATCAGTGTTCGTGAGCTGGGACGGAGTTCACTACACGGAGGCCACCTACCGGTATATCGCCAATGGGTGGCTCTATGGTCCTTTCGCTGATCCACCCATACTCAACGTAATTCACCATTAATTTGATAGAAAACCTTGAGAAGAATGTTTCATTACAGGCGATGAAATGAGTGCACGAATATGATCAACCACATTTGGAAGGAATCAATAAAAGTTAACTTTAATGATGTTTTATTGATATCTTTATCAAAACAACTTATATTTAGCCCGATTGTTGCACTTCACTCTTGAGCCGCGGATAATGCACGGGCATCAGGAAAAAATATAGCACCACGCAAGCAGTAAAATCACTCTAGCTAACAGACTTATTTTGGGACATGTTTACCCATCATGCCTAGGCTTCGCACCTAGACATTGCAATGGCATTTCGGAGTGTTTTCTCCTTTCATTTCTGGCAACACAAATTTCTATTAAATTTGTTCTTGTTTGTGTGTATTGTGTGTGCGGTGTGCATTGTCGGAGGCCAAACTCTTTTTGTCTTCGTAACATGCATTTTGATAAGGTGTCAGGTGGGATCCCTATTAAATCCCACTTATAACTTATTTTACCTATTCTACTATAATTTTTTTAGATAATTTTTTATATTAAAATAGGTAAAATAAGCTATAAGTGAAATTTAATAGGGATCCCACCTGACACCTTACATCTTCATACACGAGGAAGAGATGGAGATCAGTAGAGGCTCGAATCTCCAAAATTATTTACCAATAAAATGCGCAACTGCAACATGGCCATACGGAGAGAAATTGATAATGTCATCTTAGTCGAAAATGAGCCCGAATGAGCACCATCTTACTATAGTTACAAAGTTTACATATCCCCGTTTATTCCACTCGACTCTAACTTACACACGAACAACCCGACAGGATCAGAAAAATACAGAAATAAAAGTACAGTAGTAATAATTACACGACGCACACTCACACAACCGCATTCACTCAAGCCTGGGCGTCGGCGTAGAGGTGAGCCGGGAGCTTGGGCTCCACGACGGCCTCCAGCGGGAACTTGCGCGGCGTGGACAGGCCGAAGATCTCCTCCATGCTCAGCTCCACGCCGTCGGGGAGCCTCCACTCGAACCCGTGCAGCAGGTTCGCCAGGCTCACCTGGATCACCTTCAGCCCCAGGCTGTACCCTGGACACATCCTGCGTCCGGAGCCGAACGGCAGCAGCTCGTAGTCCTGGCCCTTGACGTCGAGCCTGCTGCCGATGAACCGCTCCGGCATGAACTCCTCCGGCGCCTCCCACAGCTCTGGGTCGCGGCCGATGGACCACACGCTGACGAGCACCCGGGTGCCGGCGGGGATGTCGTAGCCGCCGATGGACGTGTCCTCGCGGGAGAGGCGGGGCACCAGCATCGGCGCCACCGGGTGCAGCCTCATCGTCTCCTTCACGATGGCGTCGATGTAGGGGAGGCTCGGCATGTCCTTCTCGGTGACCCAGCGGCCTCGGCCGATGACGCGGTCCAGCTCCTGGGTCGCCCTGGCGAACACCTCGGGCTTCTTCAGGAGCTCCGAGAGAGCCCACTCCACCGTCACCGCCGAGCTTTCTGTGCCTCCAGCAATGAGATCCTGCATGTGCCACGGTTCATATGAGAATATTGCGGTCGTGATCTTGAACAGCTGATGAAACCGTTGCCGTTATGTTGTTAATTAACTGCTGCACTGTCTAAAACTGAACTTGAGTGTTGCCCTTCGGTACCCAAAAAAAAAAAAAAATTCTTTACTGTTTATTTAGTGGAACTTCTTTGCAGATTAAGTGCCCATCGCTGTACTTTGGGAGACGTAGTACCTATCAGCAACAAAAAGCGCATTATATATTCTCCAGATTCCAGAGTTCGCAGAGCTGGATTAGTGGTTCTCACTGCAATTATTGGACTCTACACCCATAGCAAAACAATGTGCTCCTATACCTGACCTGCTTGTCCAGATTGATAGCGACAATACGTCCATATGTCAGCTCCAATCCTTATTTGTTTCTGCTTTGAACGATGACCAATTTTGTTTTCACTGTGGCCAACTACAACTTTTGAATTCGGTTGGTGTGTACGAACCAGCTAGTCTGAGATCGAGGAAGAAGGAGAATTAGTTCGTTGGGAAAGAAAGCACTGACCTGAGTGAACGCCTTGACCCCCACCCTGTCGAGCTTGACCTCGAGATCAGGGTTGCTGGCGAACTGCAGCAGCACGTCGACCATGTCCTTGGCCACGAAATTCTCCCCCTCGCTGCGGCGGCGCTCGCTGTGCTCCTCCACGACGTGCTCCAGGAAGCGGTCGAACTTCTTGCTGAGCTTCTTCATCCTCTTAATGTACCCCTGCAGGTCCATCCAGTCGAGCCACGGGATGGAGTCGCCGATGTTGAGCACGCCGTTGAGGAGGAAGAGCTCGTCGATCATCCACTTGAACTCGTCCGGCGTCGTGATCACCGCGCCGCTCTCGGCGTCCCTCACCTCCTTCTCCAGGTACTTCTTGCCCATGACCATGCGCGTGATCACGTTGAGGCTCACCGTGGACAGGTAGTCCTTGAGCACCAGCGGGCGTCCGGCGCCGGCAGCGGCCGCGCCGCGATGTAGGTCGCCGAGGAGGGCGAGCACCTCCTCCCTGCGGATGTACTCGTACGACTCAAGCCGCTTGGCGCTGAAGAGCTCGGTGAGGCACATCTTGCGGGCCTGCCGCCAGTAGGCGCCGTAGGGGGACCACGTGATGTCGGAGTAGTTGTAGGTGGTGTGCTTGCCGGCGGCAATCTTGGGGCGGTCGGTGAAGACGACGTCGTGGGTCTTGAGGAAGAACTTGGCCATGTCGACGGAGGAGCCGACGACGACGGGGAAGGAGCCGAACTGGAGCTGCATGAGCGGGCCGTACTGCTTGGAGAGCGCGTGGATGGAGCGGTGCGGGAGCGTGCCGATGAGGTTCAGGTTGCCGATGATCGGCCAAGCCTTGGGACCGGGCGGGAGGTTGTACCTGCGGCTGCTGCGGTGGCGGAGGACGGCCTTGAGGAAGAGCACCGTGGCGATCACGATGCCCAGGAAGGACGCCCACTGAGGAAGCTCCATTCGGATCGAGGACTCGGCTGTCTTGCCGCGAGCAGGTACGTTGATGATCGATGCAGGTGGGCGTGACTGAGTGATGTCTTGAGGCCTGAGCTGTGGCTGGTGAGATGGTGCTGCATCAGAGCGAACGCCCGCTACTTATAGATGTTGAGGTGGAAGAGGAGGGCGTGCGAATTAGCTGAGGTATGACTTGGTGGGAAAGGACGGGGAAATTGGAAGAAGACTTGGGAAAACTTTACGAACATACTAAAAACAACTAGACCTGAGGGCAGGAACATTGGCCTATTTTTAGAGAAGAATATCACTGTTCTAGCGCTCAGTCATACTACTCCGTCCGACTGAGATTAGATGTCGTTAATGTTGATAAAAAAAAAGATTAGATATTGTTAATCTGGATGTATCTAGTTATTATGTCTAGGTATATTTATCGTTAATTTGGATGTATCTACTACTATTTCCAAGTAACATAATCCTATCATGATAGTATAGTTTAGCTGATCTTAGTGGAGCAAGTATAATTTATCATTGTGAATACTAAACATGGTGTATTAGACTTAGAGTATCTCTAGTAGATCTTTAAAAAGTTGTAACTTCAAAAAAAAATACTAATAGGAGTTAAAGCAAAACAATGCAAAACAAGTTTTTCCACTCCCTGCCCTTGTGTCCCTCAATCAAGGCGTCCCGGGTGGCATTCTAACTCTAATATTTGGGAGTTCTTCACACATCCTCAACATCCCATATGGTATTTTCCGCGGGGCGGTGGGCCATGTTTCCTAGGATGGTCTGGGATATAGATAGTGGAATCTCATGCGGTAGTGCGAGGCAAGCCGGGGTGATGTCCTCAGGGATGTTAACGGTGGCAGGGGTTATGCCAGTGGCATAGGCTATATGTAGTGGTTGGTGTCCCTAGACATGCATGTGGTGGGGCGTTGGGCTCTATTTGTGCCTCCTAGCGGGTGATAGTGTAGCGGTCCCACAGTTGCTCTATTTTATGGCACCTCATGGCATGTGTGCTTGCTAGCTCGCCATCGTTGGTCGGCGTGTCCTATGGCCTGTGCTAATGCTTTGTGTAGGTAGATCCACGACCTATCATGGCCTCATGTTGCATGGGTCCGTGGGTCATCGCCGGTGATGTTTGCGCAGTGGATGGTGTTTTTGAAAAATCTCCACACTATTGGTTGTTGGCACCACCGGTATGGCCACATGTGATCATACCCCTTTTTGGAGGTGCTCTCACTGAGGTCACAACCTTTACATGTCTTCACATTCAGTGCTCTCTAGGATCAAATAACGACTTCATATCGTTGTTGCTTCTTACCTTGGAGGCGCTGCCTTGGAGATCCTCCTAGTTGGTTGCATGACTGGTGATGCTTGATGCCTGCAAGTGCACATGGTTGTTATAGCTATTTTTGAAGTAAGAGTATCGAACCACTGAGATCTTAGAAAAGGTTGTTTGCTTCTTGTTGTGAGTTTATTAAAGTGTACCTACAAGTTATCTTTGATCACAAGAAAGAGAGTGTTGAAATTATTTGTGGGTGATTGTGTGTGTGTGAGAGAAAACAATATTAAAAGAAAGAAAATAGAGACTAGGAACAACAAATAAGCGATGAAATGATGGAAACTACAATAGGGATAATGGCGTTCTCAAGGAGCGTTGGATTCACCACTGACATTTAGTAGGATTGCGTAGGACAGTATTCTTTTTTATAAGCTTGTTGTGCACGCTTGGAGAGCACCCACAGAAAGATGTGCACTATACCTCATTTACATATCCGCACAACCACCACTAGACCTATCCCATCTTGTCGGAGTATGCTAGTAACTAAGGGTCTCCCCGCAGATGTGGAATAAGATCTTGGATCTCCGTTACTCCCTCACTGATTGTTCACAAAGGGGAGGGAAGCTTCTTTCACAAATCACAGCTGCCCACTAACCTCGCCTTGCACCAACGATAAAATCCTTCATTTCCATAAGGGAAATATTATGCAGTCGATGTTCGAACAATATCATGAAGAACATTGCCACACTATATAATAATAACCCATACATCCTTGTATACAATTCGTGGTGTATCTAGGGTTTCCTCATCTCCCCAAGAACTAATGGAACTACTCAAACGTAAGGGTAGAAGACATAATAATAATAATAATAAATAGTAATAATAATAATATAAAAGTCAAATAAATGCACGTGCAAATCCCCACTAGGGGTTGAAAGTACAATGAGATGGATGGAGGAATCATCGATGAGGGTGAAGATGATAATGGTGATGATGGACATCGATGTTGTGGCCCTCAAGATCAAAGCTATGGTGGAGATGGGTGCCCCCGGCCAATTACCCCTTTGGATCACTTCTGGTGGTGAGGTTTGTTGTACTGTTGTGAGTGTGGTGGCTTCTCTATGTGTCTGAATTCTGATCCGATAGCACAGGTGAAAGTATTTTATGGGCGAAGCTGCTAGATTATATATGGTATGACGATTGGTACGGGCAGGTGCCTCCTTATTGCAGGTAGTTGTACTATCGGCCATGGTTTTAACATAGTTTCCTTATATATTAACGAGCTACCTATCTTTATTCTAGAAATTATTCACCAGAGCTCTTGCTTCGGCACAAAAAGGAGTTCACCACTCTAACAGTGCTCTTAACTTAACTCAAAATATATTTCTGAGCTCACAGAAAACACCCAACCCATTTTTAATAGCTAACTCCATTTCATATTGCAGTTCTTTCCTAGGTGAAGTTTCACCATCTAGAACCACCACCCTGCCGCATCCTTCCCCACCATCATCGCACATCTGATCATTGCTGCATAGTCATGCGTCCATGCTCCCACACAACTTCCTTGCACCCTAGCCGCCAACCTCTTAGAGGCGTTGGTGTGAACACCAGGCTGCGGGTGTGATGAGGATCGATCAGTGTGGGCGACATAAGGGATGTACAATATGATTGATGGAAGAAACATCGATGATGATGAAGATGATAATGGTGATGATGGACATCGACAACGGGGCCCTCAAGATCTAAGCTATAGTGGATATGGATGCCCTCCTACTGATTCCTCGTTCGAATCACCTTTAGTGGTTAGGTTTCTCGTACTGTTGTGAGCGTGGTGGCTTCTCTATGCGTATAAACTCTGATCGATCACACTGGGTGAAAGTATTTGATGGGGCGAAGCTGCTAGACTATGGTATGACCATTGTTACAGTCGGGTGATTCCTTACTACATGTAGTTTTAGTGTGAGTCATGATTTTAACTTAGTTTATTAACGAGGTACCTATATATTTATTCTATATAATATTCACCAGAGCTCCTGCTTCGGCACTAAAAGGAGTTCACTACTCTAGCAGTGCTCTTAACTTTACTTGAAAAATATTTCCGAGCTCATAGAAAACACCAGCCCATTTTCGAGTAGTTAAGGACGAAATTCCCCATCTTAACTCCATTGGAATTGCAGTCCTTTCTAGGTGAACTTTCACCATTTGGAACCGCCACCCCGCTGCATCCTTCCCCACCCTCAGCGCCCATCTGGTAATTGCCGCAAAAGTTAGGCGTCTATGCTCCCACACAACTTCCTTGCACCCTACCCACCAGCCTCTAAGAGGTGTTGTGGGAACACCAGGCTGTGGGTGTAATGAGGACCGATCAGTGTGGGCGACATAGGGGGTGTCCGTCAGTCGGTCTTGTTTTGTGTGGCGCAACAGTGGCGGGTAGACTATGTAGCATGCTAATGTGTAAAGAAAAGTAATCAAGTGATAGACATGACTCATTTGTCCTTTTGTATTGTAAATGTTGGGAGTTAAGATTGTTGAAAATTTGCTCCCGCTATTCCATAGCTCATCGGCCCGAGCTCCTCCCCCACACGTTCCGGCCAAGCTTCTTTCCTCCTACTACCTGAACCAACCTTTGAAGGCTTCACAAGGTTGCCAGATCTAGCATAGACGAGGGATCGGCAAGCCAGATTTGTGGTCAGCGATGTCGTATCGATGAAACTGGGCCAACCATGGACGCCGTCATAAGGTTAGTAATTTTGCATTTTTTTCTATGCGACATAAATTTTACCCGACATGCTTTGAACGTGTGGTTTTTCTGCGGACACACGAGCGAGACACAACAAGATTATGCGAGTCTGCTGCAAATGTTTTCATGAGGTGTTGCAAACCTTGGCCACCGATGATGTGTATGTGTTTTGAATTTTTCCGATGATTTTGCTACGATCGATGGGATTTTTGCAACTAGTTGTGATTTGTTGCATACCATTTTTTTTTTGTATGAATTGTGGTGCTTTTAATATGTTACGATATTTATCAATTTTTTTGGCACACCATGGGACAAAATGTTACGTAGATATTATAATGCTGCATAAGATGCTACGTGGGTGTAGGGTAAGCTCTACGGATGGCCAGATCTTATGTTTTACAGAGATCGGATGGTGGAGGAGGCGACCGATTTCTCCTCCAATAAGGCGCCCGACGGCTGGCGCTGTCCAATGTTTCTTGGAAGCCTCCATAAAACAGATCTTTTTTTTTTGTAGATGGTGCTCTTAGGTCTCAAAAACAGGCTCAAACAAATCGACTCATCTGGCAGTACGTATGGTTTAGTTATATCTCTATCTTGTATAGTAAAGGTTTCCATGCATGCATGTATAGATTAACGTCGTTTCTGTATTTTTATTGTTCATCACTTAAGATCCAACCATTTTCATATTACACACATACACGTACTGGAGCATGGACGTGATTCTTAGATGATTGCGTATGTAGTATGGAGTATGGACTGCCTTGCAGAAATGCTTTTTCGGTTCTGCATTCGCCTACGTCTCATTCAGCGACAGTGAGGCATGAAAGAGTGGCGCAAAATAGCAAAGATATATGTGACGCCGATGTCCACACACGGGAGGGGGCTCTCTGTACAAGGGGAGAGAAATCGTTCACGACAAGGATGTATCAGGGTTCAGGGCACACACACGTTTTACTCAACATCTTCTAGGTTCGAGCATCGATCTGCCTGCCACTTGGTGCAATTTGCCATTACATTTCATGATTCATGCTTAGGCGGTTAGGCCCCGTCTGGTCATTGCTTACCCATGCCAACATTTTCTGGAAAGTTGAGATTATCCGACGCTGTTAGTGAAACGATTCGGCCATGATGTGAACTCGTGCGTCGATAATGGGGGACACCAGTTAGCAATAATGCATCATCCTGGTAGAGCTACGCAACCAGTTGCGCGCGTCCGATTATATTAGCGTAGTATCTGGAACAGATCCGTCTGAATTTTCGTCGCAGTTAGCAGCGAACCGCACGGAACAAAACCCTGGGGCGAAGTGTGAGCGACTCGCAGAAGACTAATCTTGGCGACTTGACATCGGGTCGTCGGCTATAAAATCAATCAACCCGGAGCAGGTGAAGATATCCTCTTTGGCCTGTCGCAAAATCGCACCGAGACCAGCAAGTGGTTAGCATAAGAAATTAGCGCTCTCAGTGTCGATCGGGACCGCCCGGCCGTGTGGACCTGAGACCGACTTGTGCAATGGTGTCTACACTACGCGCAGGTCGCGAGGGGAATTGCTCCGGCAGGACTGAGAAAACACGCGGCACCGCTGACCTGGAGACGGGACTGATCATATAGTTGATACTAGTGGAGGACTGACCATTGGACTTACCGGGACCTGTCCATCTCGACGAAGATATGGATGGCGACACCGTCTTCTTTCCGTTTTCCGTGTATTTTCATTCATCCTTTGGGGACAGATGACCCCCGGCCGGTCAGTATTGCACGACGTACACGCGAAGTTGCAGCTTTGACATGGTGCCAGCAGCTGCTTTCGAAGTTCTGCATTGGAAATTCAGGTCGAGGGTGGGTCAGACCAACGCGCAACGTCCCTTGGGAAATACATACGGTACAGATATTCAGTTCACGGATGGTGACAGCCACTTGCCACGAGTAACAAAACAACAACGCAGAGCGAGCAGGTGACGCGGGGGTGCGCCTACGTGCGTGCCTCACGAAAGGGCCCTGCGTCCGCACGCAATTCACACTACAGACACGAGATTCATCAGGTTCATGCCAAGAAGGCAGGTTGCAACGTTGTTAGCTTTTTTGCTAAATATAGTATATTAATATCAAAAAGATAATAAATTAAATATAGACTCTGCAACAATGCGGTGTTCTAGTGACAGTACGAGAATACAATTAAAAAAAGAATTATAAAAGAAGAAACGTCCCACTACTTATAGCAGCAGCGCCAAACATCAGCAAGACAGCACTAGAAGTCCATCTTCTCTAAAAGCGACGACTTTAAGAAGGAAACGGTACATAAGCGACATCGTTGTTCGATCATATACCTTAGGTTTTCACCCTTGGAGAAAGTCCTTGGTCACAAAAAAAAACTGCCTTCACCAAGATCATTGCTAGACAAAACCAATTAAGGCTAGAACTTCGATTTTCACCCTGCAATGTAGGCTTTGAACTTCTCCTATGATCTTGTAGCTACAAGTCATAAATCACCAAGCAAGTTCCTCATTGTGGTAAAGACTCGAGCCACCGTTGCTGGTCAAACTCGGCTTCCATGTCATTTTCCGCCTCTAACTTCCCCATGGACCGTAAGATATGTCCCGTGATGCAATAGATAACAACATTTTGCCACGCACCCTCTAAATCCAAACAATTAGAAAAAAATATGGGTGTGCATGACCAAATACCGCCTGATCCAGCAATCTCCAAGCATGTCACCCAAGGGAGTTCATCGGCGGAGCCTTCCGGAACACAACACTCCCGCTAAATCGATGGGGTCAAGCATCCTACAGTCATCATCTTGGCGTGAGTTGGAACCCTAGGACCGTCACCTTTATTCAAGCTGAGCAGGTAGCCCCACGCCACCTGCCAGCACCCTGTTGGAATTGCCGCTCCGAACCCCACCGGTGAAGGTCAACATCGAGGAAGAAGATAGCAAAACAGGGCGATCTTCCACCAGATCTTCCTGAACCATGCAGCAAGGAGAGGAAGGGGAGGAGGCCGACAACTAGATCAAGATCTAGGGTTACAACCCCACCTGAACCCAGCTGCCCCCACCGTTGGTCAACACGTCTCCATATACGACCTCTGCCACCACGCTGGCCAGGGGCGCCACCCTGGCCACTGCCCGACGATGCAACGGCTTCTCCATCCTAGCAGATCCGGCACCGGCCTTCGGTGACCACCTCCAGGCAACCTTTGGTGGCGGGGCTCACCATCGTCGTGGCTAGGGCCAGTGGCAGCGGCGACGAGGGAAGCTGGAGGTGGAGAGGCTTGTGATAGTGCGGGGTGTTTGCCCCCGTGGTTGCCCTGGGGAGCAACACAGGGTTCCTTTTTTTCCTCACAACTAGGGTACTGCAACAAAACATTAAACGCTACTCTCCGAGCACCAACGAAAGCGGCCAAGGAATCCCAGAACCCAAAGGCCTCGTCCCGTAAAATTTTTTGACTTGTTTTCAAGACTCCACTCCTTCCTGATCGTCTGGCTATCCATGTGGGCCGAGGGCCTAGACTTTTAAACACTACATCATTGTGGTGATGCCAGAGGCATCAAAAGATGAGAATGATGGCCATCCATAAGTCTTTGTGTTCCCGCTTAGGCGTTGTCCTAAACGACCACCAACCAGCCAAACTGGCTCCCGGCTATGGATCCCAATCAACCCTCCCCCAGTGGAAAGTTGTATTAGCAGTGGATGGAGTATTTATTTAGCAACTAACGATTTTTCGATAAATTTTGTGGCCTCTATGAAAACGCACTATTGGGGGTTAATTAACCCAAGAGAACAAGTACTTATTTAACTTAACTTTCAATTTTTTGGTGAATTTTCGACGTCGTGCATGAAAGCGCACTATTGAGAGTTAAGGAAAGAGAACCAAATTCCTCAAAAAGTTACCGATACAAGAGCAGCAAATGAGCGATAGGAGAACCTTCTTCGGAAATGATGTGCTTATGATATTTCCTATTCGACATGTGTAGGAAATGTCCTCTGCTCCATTAGATTGTTTACCATACTAAGCACACATCACATGATTTCAACGTCGTACATAATTCGGATGATGACCATCGTACCTATAGCAGTTCTCAACCTTCTTTAGGTTCGGGGAGGACGTCACGTACTCTCCTCCGTTCCCAATTTGTTCTGTAAACTTTGCCTGTATATACCTATATCTAGATAGGTTTTTAATGTGTAGATGATCTATTTAATGGAAGCTTCCAAAAAAAACATTGGACAACGCCAGCTGTGGAGCACCTTATTGGGGGAGGAATCGGTGTACTCATCCACCATCCGGTTTTGTGTAAAATCTCAGATATGGCTCGACCATCGACCCTAGCTTACCCTATACCCCCATAGCATGTTATGCAGCATTATAACATCACAGTAACATTTCGTCCCGTGGTGTGTCAAAAATTGTAAAAAAAAAAAATCACAACATTTTAAAAGCACCAAAATTCATCAAAAATTAGTATGCAACAGATCCATCTAGTCGCAAAAAATCTCTTCAATAGTAACAAAATCCTCGATAAAATTCAAAACACATACGCATCATGGGAGGCCAACGTTTTGCAACCCCTCATGAAAACCTTTGTAGTGGACTCACATAATCTTGTTGTGTGTCGCTGGCGTGTTCGCAAAAAAACCATGTTCGTAGCGTGTTGGGTAGATGTATGTAGAACAGAAAAAAAATACAAAATTAGTAACCTTATGACATCATCCTCGCAAACCACAAATCTGGCTTGCCGAAGCCTCGACTGTGCTAGATTTGGCAACCATGGACTCGTTTCTCTTAGTTTATAACCTACCTCATGGTTAGCAACTTAGATCTGATATCCACCTTGTGAGGCCTTTAAAGGTTGGTTGGGGTAGTAGGAGAAAAGAAGCTTGGCCAGAGCGCGCGGGGGAGGAGCTTGGGTTGGCGAGCAATCGGTCGGGGAGGAGCTTGGCTTGATGAGCTATGGAGCAGCAGAAGCACACTTTTAATAATCTTAAGTCCCAATATTTACAATACACAAGGACAAATGAGTCAAGTTTATCACCTGATTACTTTAGTTAACACATTAGCATACCACATATATAGTCTACCGCCACCATTGCGACATGCAAAACAAGACGACTGACGGACAGCCCTATGTCGCCCACATTGATGGGTCCTCATCACACCCCGCGACATGATGTTCACAACAAAATTGCTAATATGAGGGTGTCTAGGGTGCAAAGAAGTCGTGGGGGAGTGGACGCCAGACTATGCGGCAATGACCAGATGGGTGTCGAAGGAGGTGAAAGATGTAGTGGGGTGGCGGTTCTAGATGGTGAAACTTCACATAGGGAAAAACTGCAAAAGTGGAGTTTGGATGGGGTTCATCCCTAACTATTTGAGAGTGGGAAGGGTGTTTTTTGTGAGCTCCCAAATATTTTTTAGACTTAACTTAAGAGGACTGCTACAGTGGTGAATTTCTTTTTTATAGAATAAATATAGGTACCTCTCTCTCTTTAATAAGGAACTATGTGAAAACCACAATCGTCCTTACTACAACATGCAGTAAGGAGGCATCGGCCCGTACCAATGGTCCTACCGTAGTCTAGTGGCTTTGCTGATCTGACACATAGAGAACAAAGTTTTAAATAGCCGGTTATTGTATTTACTCGCGGCAATTTTAAAAGCTATAAAAGACTATATCCAAGCTATAGCCAAGCTATGCCATTTAGCCATTTTACTAAATAATGAATAAAAAATGAAAATTTTCGCAGCATATATAGGTTTATGTATCAATAATTCACTAAAGCATACCAAATTATTACTCACATACGAGATATAAATAGTCTTAACATACTTCTATCCGCATATTACAATATTAAATAGCAGCAACCTATGAGTGAGAGGCTGGAATTATGCGCCGCAGGCCGTTCAGCTGCGGGCCAACAAGGGTAGTCGGGTTTAGTAGTATGTGCGGCCGAATCTGGTCCGCGCTTAAAAAATTTGGTCTAGAAATTTTGGTTCCAAAGACAAAAATTTAGCGGGCTATGGAGCTAAACTGAGTCTAAATGGTTATAGCCGGACTATTAGCGGCTATTTCCATCTTAGCCTTTCAAATGCTTTAGCCGTAGCCACAAGCCTCTGAAAAGGCTATAGCCTTGCTATAGTCCGGTTATAGCCGGCTATTCAAAACTATGATAGAGAAGCCACCTGAAGGGTTTCGTGAATGTAAATTAAATTATGCAATGTTGTAATAGTTTGATCTGAGAAACTCGCAGAGATTGCAGAAGGTCGGGAAAATTTCTGGTCCGTGTGCTCCCCAAAGCAAGGTGTATCCCTTCCAATCGTGAGGATATATGCTTCATCTTGATCAAAGAATCAGCGATCGATTCCTCTATCTGTTGCATACACATGTGGTTGTACTATCTGCGAGGGCTTTGTTGTGCGGGACTAGGCATTCATGGTGGTGGTGTAACAGCCTTACGACATAGGAGGAAAGAGAGGCAATCGACTAAAGGTTTAGATCTATGAGGGGGTGGAGAGAGAGAGATTTCAGCTCAAAGGCTTTTATCATTTTTGTTGTGTCCCAAGAGATGGGGCACCTCTTAATATAGGGGCAAGGCGAGGGGAGCAACTTGGTGAGGGGGCAAGGCTGGCTTCTGCCACTTCTAGGGTTTTGCCCCTCCTCCCAGGAGGGAAGAAGGGGCCCTGGGGCTTGGTCGTCCACCCTCATGGGCTGACCTAGGCCGGCCCATTATGGCCTAGCCAACCCCCTTCGTTTCTTCCTCTTTATTGCTCTAACACTTTCCTCTCTTATTTTTGGTAAACTCCGGACACTCCAAAATTCCCCAAAATTTAATATATCATATATAAAAATTTGTCTAAACACTACCAATAAATCTAGACCAACATTTAGTAACTCCAAAACACTTAGAATGATACTCTGAAACACTTCCGGTGACATTGAATTATTCGGATACTTTCTCTCTCAGTTATAAAATTTCTAAAATAATTCTGGACTCGCCGGAACTTTTTTGGATGATCTCTACCAACCACTTTCCTTATTTACACACTTACCACATATGATAGTACAACTTTTAAGTGTATGAGCCAGCAGGTTCGGTAACACGCAGAGATGATCATGAACAACTTGGGATCAATAACCAACAGAGAAACTACAACTGAACTGTTGGCTCCTCAGCATTACTCGGATGTATTTTTATTTAGACAAATCTTTAAAGTGTTAGCATTTTTGTTATATCCCTTTTCTTGAAGATATGATGATATCTCGAGGTGATACAATAAGTGGTCATGTGAATCAACTATTTTGATCACAATACTCATTAACCTCGGTCTGGCTATCAAACTTATTTTTCTCTTGTCGATGTCCTCTGCTCATATATCACATAGTGTCTGCGTAGATGATTAGATGGCGTCGCGACACCGAGAGGGCCGAGAGATATCTTTCCTTCATTAGGAGGACAAATCACAATCTTGAACTGTCGTGTCCTGAGACACCCATTCCAATACATGTGGAACCTTCCTTTCTTATCACACTTTTATGGGAAACACGTACATAACAAACGCATATTTTTCAGAATGAGAGAGCAAGACATTCTCATGGTTCTAAGGATTATAAAAAAGGACACAGTTTTAAGATATGATACTAACAATGATGAATCAGTCTCGTAGCTTGATCTAGGCCAGTTTAGTACAATTGTCCAACCAAACAATCTACCCCCAATCTATTGACAACATCCTTGTTACTATAACAATGTTATTGATTAGAAAAGCTCACCCATCAAACAACAAACGAGCTAGTCACAATAGATGCATTGACTAGGAACTCTTTTTTATCTCTCTATACGTGCATATGGGCTTTTCTACGAGAACCATAGCAGTTACACCATAAAAATAAACTTAATAATAAACAGGGAGTTATTGTAACAATAACTCTTATTATTATTATTGCACTAGGGCATAATTCCTTCACTGCCACACTCACATCAATACCAAGAACCTCACCACCAGAAGTGATCCGGATGGGGAGAATCAACAGGAGGGCATCCGTCTCCATCATAGCTTGGATCTTCACCTTCATCTATGATTCATCCATCCATGTCATTGTACTTCCAAACCCTAGAGTGGATTTAAATGTGTACTCAATTACTCATTCATCCGCATATTATATTATTATACTATGTATTTTGCCCTTATGTTTGAGTAATTCAATAGTTCTTGGGAGATGGGAAAACCCTATCACTACTGTGAGTTGTAAGCAAGGGCATATTGGTTATTATTAGTACATAGTGTGGTAATGTTCCTTCATGATATTGTTCGAATGTGGACTGCATTATATTTCCCTTATGGACATGAAGCATGTTATCGTTGGTGCAAGGCCGGCGAGGTTAGTGGGCATATCTGTGACATAAGCTTCCCCTCTCCTTTGATGACCATAAATGAGGGAATAACGGCGATCCAAGAAGATACTCCACATCCGTGGGGTGGCCCTTAGTTACTACTTACTAGCGTACTCCAACATATGCTATATATGGGCTAATGGTGGTTGTGAGGGATGTGTAACCGAGGTTTCAGGCACATCTTTCAGTGGGGCTCCATTCGTGCACACCATGCTTATAAAAAAGAATACTACCTACACAATTTTGCTAAATGCTAATGGTGAATCCGACACTTCGCGTGATGCCATTATCCCTATTGTATTTTCCATCATTTCATCGCTTATTATGTTTTCTTTCTTTTAATATTGTTTTGCTCACACACACAATCATCCAGAAACAATTAACACTCTCTTGCTTGGGATCAAAGATAACTTGCAGGTACACTTTTATAAACTCACAACAAGAAGCGAACAACCATTCCTAAGATCTGAGTGGTTTGATACTCTTACTTCAAAAAAACAGCTATAACAATCATGTGCACTTTAAGGCATCAAGAGTCACCGGTCATGCAGCCAACGAGGAGGATCTCCAGGGCAACACCTCCAAGGTAAGAAGCAACAATGAGGTGGAACTAAATGTGAAGATATGTAAAGGTTGTGACCTCAGTGATAGCACCTCCAAAGTGGGGTACGATGTCATATGGCCATACCGGCGGCGCCAAGAATCACTAGTGTGGAGATGTCTCAAAAAACACCGTCCACCAAGCAAACATCGCCGATGACCCATAGAACCTACAGAATAAGGCCAAGATAGGTCGTGGATCTACCTACACGAAGCATTACAACAAGCCATAGGACAAGCCGAACAACGATAGATAGCTGGCAAGCACACATGCCATGAGGTGCCATTAAAAGGAGCAATTGTGGGACCGCTACCAGCCGCTAAGGTGACAAACGGAGCCCACCGCCCCACCGCATGCATGTCCAGAGACACCAACCACAACTTGTAGCCTATGCCACCAGCATAAGCCCTACCACTGACACCATCCTCTAGGATGCCACCCCGGCTTGCCTCGCACCGCCGCATGGGTTCCGCCACCTATATCCACGACCACCCTAGGAAATATGGCCCACCACCCTGCGGAGCACACCATCGGCGATGTCGAGGATGTGGAAAGAACTCCCAACTCTTAGAGTTAGGATGCCATCTGGGCGGGCCGTCTTGATTGAGGGGCACAAGGCCTGGTAGTGGAAAAAACATGTTTTTTGCATTTTTTTTTCTTTAACTCCTAATAGTAGCTTCTTTTAAAAATTTAGAACTTTTTAAATCTACTAGAGATACTCTATGCCTAATACGCTATGTTTAGTATACACAATGATAAATTATAGTTGCTCCACTAAGATCGGATGATGTTTGCACTGTTTGTTTGCTTATACCGTCCAGTGAAATAGTAGTATGTTTGTCAAGTTGGGAACTGAGTAGAATAGTAATAGGATCACTTGTAATTCCGGCCAGCCGGGTTCAACTTATAAAGGGGAGCGAATATTCAACCGACTTACTTCCTTCGTTTTTAAATATAAGATATTTTAGCTTTGTAAAGCTAGTGTGGATTTCCGGTATATGGACATGGTGTTTTGGCTCATAGGAGCAAATGCTCCTATTATGAAAGTATATTTTAAATACATTTAATTTTTTAAAAAAAATTGGAAAAAAAAATTCTAGTATGCATCTGAACATACTATGTCCATCTACGAAAGTTTTGGTGTGAAAAGACATTTTTTGTGGCATGTATAAAAAAGACAAACAAATGTTACGTAAATAGTAATTTTGTACCATAAAAAATGTCTTTTTTACATAGGCCCCAAAAAATATCTTTTTCTTACAAAACTTGGTGAGTGAACATAAAATGTGTAGATGCATGTCAACAATTTTTTTTCAGAATTTTTAGACATTTTGAAAAATGATTTTGGCTAGTGGGTGCATCTACACCTAAGAGCCAAAGTGGATTTCCGGTATATCTAGACATCTTTTAGTGTGTAGATTCACTCGAATCTACACCCTAAAATACATCTAGATACACTAGCTTTATAAAGCTAAAATATCATATATTTAAAAACGGAGGAAGTATTATTCTTCTTCCCTTAAAATAGGCCAAGTTTCATCCCCTCGAGTCTCGTTGTTTTTTAGTATGTTCGTCAAGTTTTCCCAAGTCTTCTTACGATTTCCCCGTCCTTTCCCACCAAGTCATACCTGAGCTTCGTACGCCCTCTTATTCCACCTCGACATCTATAAGTAGCCGGCCAGCGCTCTGATGCAGCACCATCTCACCGGTCACAGCTCAAGCCTCAAGACATCACTCAGCCATATCTGCACCTGCATCGATCATCAACGTACCTGCTCGCGGCAAGACAGCCAATTCCTCGATCCAATGGAGCTTCCTCAGTGGGCGTCCTTCCTGGGCGTCGTGCTCGCCACGGTGCTCTTCCTCAAGGCCGTCCTCCGCCGCCGCAGCAGCCGCAAGTACAACCTCCCGCCGGGTCCCAAGGCGTGGCCGATCATCGGCAACCTAAACCTCATCGGCACGCTCCCGCACCGCTCCATCCACGCGATCTCCAAGCAGTACGGCCCGCTCCTGCAGCTCCAGTTCGGCTCCTTCCCCGTCGTCGTCGGCTCCTCCGTCGACATGGCCAAGTTCTTCCTCAAGACCCACGACGTCGTCTTCACCGACCGCCCCAAGATCGCCGCCGGCAAGCACACCACCTACAACTACTCCGACATCACGTGGTCTCCCTACGGCGCCTACTGGCGGCAGGCCCGCAAGATGTGCCTCACCGAGCTCTTCAGCGCCAAGCGGCTCGAGTCGTACGAGTACATCCGCAGGGAGGAGGTGCTCGCTCTCCTCGGCGACCTGCATCGCGGCGCGGCCGTCGCCGGCGCCGGACGCCCGCTGGTGCTCAAGGACTACCTGTCCACGGTGAGCCTGAACGTGATCACGCGCATGGTGATGGGCAAGAAGTACCTGGAGAAGGAGGTGAGGGACGCCGAGAGCGGCGAGGTGATCACGACGCCTGACGAGTTCAAGTGGATGATCGACGAGCTATTCCTCCTCAACGGCGTGCTCAACATCGGCGACTCCATCCCGTGGCTCGACTGGATGGACCTGCAGGGGTACATTAAGAGGATGAAGAAGCTCAGCAAGAAGTTCGACCGGTTCCTGGAGCACGTCGTGGAGGAGCACAGCGAGCGCCGCCGCCGCGAGGGGGAGAGCTTCGTGGCCAAGGACATGGTCGATGTGCTGCTGCAGTTCGCCAGCAATCCCGATCTCGAGGTCAAGCTCGACAGGGTGGGCGTCAAGGCTTTCACTCAGGTCAGTGCTTTCTTTCTCGGACTAGGTTCGTACACACCGATTTTAAAAGTTGTAGTTGGCCAGACTCCAGAGTGAAAACAAAATTAGTCATCGTTCAAGCAGAAAAGGAAACAAAAATATTAGTATTGGATCTGACATATGGACGTCTTGTTGCTATCAATCTGGACAAGCAAGCAGGTCAGGTAGGAGCACATTGTTTTGCTATGGGTGTAGAGTCCAATAATTGCAGTGAGAACCACTAATCCAGCTCTGCGAACTTTGGAATCTGGAGAATATAATGGGCTTATTGTTGCTGATAGGTACTAGTACTAGTACGTCCCACTAAGTGCAGCTATAGGTATACTTAGTATGTAAAGAAGTGTTCCAACAACAAAAACAGTAAAAGAAACGATATTTTTGGTACCGAAGGGCAACACACTCGAATTCAGTTGTAGACACTAGTAGACACAGTGCAGCAGTTAATTACATAACCACAACGGTTCCATCAGCTATTCAACGTTTCCTCAGTTCCAGACCACAAAATATCAAAAAAAAAAGTTCCAGATCACCAGCGCTGTATTCGCATATTAACTGTGGTCCGTGGCACATGCAGGATCTCATTGCTGGAGGCACAGAAAGCTCGGCCGTGACGGTGGAGTGGGCTCTGTCGGAGCTCCTGAAGAAGCCCGAGGTGTTCGCCAGGGCGACCGAGGAGCTGGACCGCGTCATCGGCCGAGGCCGTTGGGTCACCGAGAAAGACATGCCGAGCCTCCCCTACATCGACGCCATCGTGAAGGAGACGATGCGGCTGCATCCGGTGGCGCCGATGCTGGTGCCGCGCCTCTCCCGCGAGGACACGTCCATCGGGGGCTACGACATCCCCGCCGGCACCCGGGTGCTCGTCAGCGTGTGGTCCATCGGCCGCGACCCGAAGCTGTGGGAGGCGCCGGAGGAGTTCATGCCGGAGCGGTTCATCGGCAGCAGGCTTGATGTTAAGGGACAGGACTACGAGCTGCTGCCGTTCGGGTCGGGACGGAGGATGTGTCCCGGGTACAGCCTGGGGCTGAAGGTGATCCAGGTGAGCTTGGCGAACCTGCTGCATGGGTTCGAGTGGAAGCTCCCCGACGGCGTGGAGCTGAGCATGGAGGAGATCTTCGGCCTGTCCACGCCCCGCAAGTTTCCGCTGGAGGCCGTCGTGGAGCCCAAGCTCCCGGCTCACCTCTACGCCGACGCCCAGGCTTAAATGAATAAGGACTTGTTTCTGCATTTTCTGATGTATTATTCTGGTCCTGTGTCGGGTTGTTCAAATGTGGCGTAGAGTCGAGTGGAATAAACGGCGAAATGTAGACTCTGTAACTGTATAATAAGATGATGATAATTCGGGCTCATTTTTAACAAAGATGACATATGTCTATCTATCATATCTGTATGATTTTACATTTGTCCATAAGTCAGATTTTTTTGTTTCAGTAGTCCTCCTTCATTCTCACTCTCATTTTCTCAATTATTTCTAGTTTGTCTAGCTGTTTTATTTCCTTTTTTTCTTTTCAGATCCAAACCAACTCCTTCATTTGTGGGGTTTCTCCAAAACTGAAACTCATTATGATAACTTTTTAGACTCATACGATGAAGCAATAAAACTTTAGAACTGAGATTATGTTATTCGGACCATAATAACAAGCATTATGCATAGCATAAGTGTACCAACATCCCATATATATTAGAACATTAAAAAGACAAACATCATAAATCCTAGTGGCTAGACCTTATTACATGATCAATCTCATCCAATTCCCATCCACCTCACATGACTACAGGGAACTACTCACACATGGTGGTGGAGATGAAGCACATGATTGATGGAGGTGACCTTGGCAATGGTGTTGGTGAAGAAGGCGTCGAAATCTCCTTCCCTGGAGTGGAGAGGAAGATCAATTTGATCCTTGGAACAAAGATCATGGTGGAGGCAGCGCTCTGGGCACGTATGACTCTGTGCTTTTGGGACAGTAGGTTTTTCCCGTATATAAAGAACTCGGCAAAAGGACGCGACGAGAGGGGGGCCGTGGGCCAAATGAGCATGGTGGGTGGCATGGCTTGACACCCTTGTCGTGCCACTTGTCCTCCTTTGTAGCCTATGGCTTCCCTGCTATCACACTTTAGCTTTTGGAATTGTCTAAAAAATTCCAAAGCATGCTCTTTGACCTTGCCCTTTTTTTGAGTCACGTGGCTCCTGGAAATCAAAAATACTAATATAAGGGTTTTCTGCAAAACAGAGTTAGAACCAAAACAAAGGAGATCTTCTGGAAAATACCCTAAATCAATGTAAAACATGATTCTAACAGTAAATAAGATGCAAATATGTTGGAATATAAAATAATAAAATACAAAGAACATATATGCATTTTACATGCATTAGCACCCCCAAGCTTAATTCTTGCTCGCCATCGAGCATGAGTGTTAAACTAAATGGGCTTTGTAGTTTATTGTCAATAGATATATAATATAAAATTTGTGATAACTTCTACTAAAAGTATAAAATTTTATTGATAAGTAAATAACAGCAAGCAATCATCCTATGAAGTAAGAGAAAACATACACTTCAAATATGCATAAGAATAAAAAACTTCTTGCATAGTAATAAATGAACAAGTACTATGGACAATTAAACAAAATATTTTTTGCAAGATATGAATGATTCATAATCAAATTATGCATTGAGAAATTTTCCTAACTTTTGGTCTCAGAATAGAGATCTTTTTCTATTAAGAAATTTTGTTTCTTTGACTCGAAAAGAAGTCGGAAAGTAAGCAAGATTTAAACATGTGCAAGATATCTATCTTCCAAACTTCATTAATTGAGGGCATGCTTCAGATCATTGATTATCATAAGTGTTAAGCTGAATTTCCCCTATCATAAGAATCTTTTGTGAAATAAGATTTAATGTAAGAGTTCATAATCAAATTGTATCGTTGACATAATAATTGACTTGTCTCGTATCCCTAACTATCATTACATGCACCACATGCCACCTAGGTAGTTCTCTAATACACTTGAACATCACATATATACTGTGTCACAAAGACAAGTATTGAGGTATCTCTTGCCCATTGTAAGAGTGGACACACTATGCATGATGACCATCCATACTCCAACGAAAAGACAATCAGACTTGGTACTTCTCCACAACCCTTTTATTATCTTTTCAACCTCTTATTACGTGTTGTTTCAAAGATCGCTAAAAATTTCCACCATGATACATGGCTTAGGTTAACAACCCAATGCTCATTCACTCACATATATACACATTCACTAGTGTAGTTACTCAGAATCAAGTCGGGTCTAGAGCATCATCAGATAGCCAAAAGTTCAATGACATGATATCAACCAATAACGTATGCAAATTGAAAATATCCACCATGAGGCATGGTTTATTTTAAATCATCAACCACTATGTAAAGTCAGCAATAATCATACTCCCAATCACAATGGCAAGCATAGAAAAAAGCAACATGGTTTGGAATATAGATCAAATAGCACATGAGAAATTTACTAGGATAACCAGTGAATCCTACCTATGTTGAAATATTGGGCCTTTTCCTATGGGTCCATATTAGATTTCAGAAATTCCTAGAAATCTCAAAGCCCATCTGTGTGAGACCATATGACATGCAGCCCAAGTTGTTGGCTGCACAAAGACAAGAGGTGGGAGCTAAGTTTAGTCCCACATGGAAAGTTGGAAGAGATGTAGACCAACATATAATGTGGGGTGTTGCACCACTTGGTAAGTGACGAGGGTTAACTCGGCAAATGTCCTAGATGAAGGACTTAGGATCGGGGGAAGAGGGCGTCGGATGAACTCGAAGGTAAAGATTCAGACGAACAAGGCGAAACTTGATGTGTGTTGAGAATAAGCTAGTAAATAGTTGGCTCAATCTCGATCTATCCCTAGCCGGCCTCTCCTGGCCCCTATATATAGGTGGCCAGGTCTCAAGGATCCGGTCGGGTTTAATACAAATTACACTGTTTGTATACGATATCATCTCGCATATCGACTATAACTATGATCGGTCATAATTCCCACGGGACTATTACCCGAACGGGCCTCAGGGGTACTAAGATAATGGGCCTTAATAACTATACCCTTGTTAGTAGCCCCCGAGATTCTACCAAAATTGTATATTCGGTTCGAATCTCAAATCTTCATATCTTCAACTTGATCAATCTTTGTCTTCCCTTCTTTCTCAATATCATTGAATAGTTTATATTCTTAATTTTATATTGGGACTACTCCACCCCATTTTACAACTATTGGGACTAAATTGCACGTAATGGACAACTATTGGGACTACAGGTGTATTTAGCTCATATGCTTATGTTGCTACAAGTGCTGCTTCGGGTATCTTTGGCATCATGTTGCCTCGCTCATCGATTGATAAGAAAGATGAGTCAAGATTTCTTGAAAGGTTTCTCCTATTTGAGTACTCGAGATTGTCGACTTGTGAACCGTGCCTTTTGTGCCTTCCGTTGTTTGTATGCGACACGTTACTGCGTGCTTCATGGATGGCTTTACTTGCTGCGCTTACTGATTCTCGCCTTCTCCTTATCTCGCTTCTTTCTTTTTCCAGCTGCTTTGATTGGTGATGTAGAGCGTAATGGTATCCTAAGAGTACTTCTTTACTTGCATCTACTGGGATGGCTGCGCTGTTGTCAACTGCTGCTTTAATTGTCTTCCAATAGTCGGCTGATAGCCGCACCTTTGCTATGGATTTCAAGGAATCTGCGGTATCTCCTGCCGAATGATTTTCCCCTCTAGTTATATTTGATGGGTTGATATTGGGTTGTTGTTTTCGTCGAATTCTTCTGAATTGTCTCCTATGATGGCAAACACTTGATACTGATAATTGATTTTGCTGCTGGAACTTGAGAAGATTGGTTGGTCATCCTCATGAAGTTCCAGCCATGTTTTCCACGTGTCTGTGGACTTGTCTAAGGTGCTGTCGCAGCATATTATGAAGTCCTCTGCTGGCTGGTGGTTGTTGTCGTAGTTTTTGTTGAAACCCTTATCTGGGTGACCCGATGATTTTCTTAGGTTGAGGTTTTCTATGATTTCATCGAGTTCTTCGACTGTGTCTTCTGTATTTTCCGTTGGCTTGGGGCTGACCGGCGAGTTTACCTCGCTGGAGGAGCCAACTGACGATTCTGATATTGCCGTGGACACGGTTTTTCCTGCCGATGGACCAGAGTTTATCGGATCTGAGAGGCGAATTGTTCCCAAGGAACTGACGCGAAAGTTGAGGCTTCCGATCATCAGATCCATCTCCTGGTCCAGGCTTTCAAAGACCAAAATAAGGGTTAGTGGATGTGGTTGAAAATCTATGGCTCCAAAGGTGATCTGGTTTCCATCGATCTTCGAGTTGCTGTTGGGTCAAAGCGAAAAAAGCCATCGAATTCATGACTCCAATGCCCAAGCTCCCCACGGTCGGCGCCAATTGACGAGGGTTAACTCAGCAAATGTCCTAGATGAAGGACTTAGGATTGGGGGAAGAGGGCATCGGATGAACTCAAAGGTAAAGATTCAGACGAACAAGGCAAAACTTGATGTGTGTTGAGAATAAGCTAGTAAACACTTGGCTCAATCTCGATCTGACCCTGGCTGGCCTCTCCTGGCCCCTATATATAGGTGGCCAGGTCTCGAGGATCCGGTCAGGTTCAATACAAATTATACTGTTTGTATACGATATCATCTCGCATATCAACTATAACTATGATCGGGCATAATTCCCACGGAACTATTACCCGAACGGGCCCCAGGGGTACTAAGATAATGGGCCTTAGTAACTATACCATTGTCAGTAAGTGAGTGAGAAAATTGCCACACGCGCGCTCCTGCTCCCCGCTCGTCTCGTCTCGTCTCGACTCGACACGTCGCGACGCGCGAGCGCTGTGGTTTGCGGAATTGAGCCTCGGAGCCGAGCTTATCTTTTTGCTGCACAAGAAAACCGAGCGTTTGACCGAGTAAACACAAACCCATTCTTTACTTTTATGGTACTGCTTCAATTAATCTGTTGGTTCGTTCTTGTTCTTACGTAATATTACACTGTATTATAAGGTGTTGGAAAAGACTTGCCATCAATAAAACCAAACCGGCTCAAGATCTTCTCAACATAGTGCGGCTGCGATAAAGTAATCTCACTCTCGTTCTTAATCATCTTGATGTTCAGAATCACATCAGCTTGTCCCAGATCTTTTATATCAAAGCTCTTTGACAAGAAAGACTTAACCTCGTGTATTACTTTCATGTTTGTACCAAAGATGAGAATATCATCCATGTACAAACACAATATAACACATTCGCCCCCACCATGGCGATAGTAGACGTACTTGTCAGCCTCATTAACGACAAAGCCGACAGAAGTTAAAGTTTTGTCAAACTTCTCATGCCATTGCTTAGGTGCTTGTTTCAAGCCATATAAAGATTTTAACAACTTGCCTTTCGCTACAAGTCTCGCCTTGTACTTTTCAGTAATACCATCAGGCCTTACCTTCTTCTTGAACACCCACTTGCATCCAACGGGCTTACAGCTATGGGGACGCTCTGATAATTCTCATGTTTCATTAGAAAGAATCGAGTCCATCTCATTATGGACACCTTTTTTTTGAAATCTCAAAATATATTGAGCTGGCAAGCCGCCTCATTAAAAACCTTCCAGTCCCCTTAGGTACCCTGGTAAGGAAAAGAGTGCGTCTGAAACTTGCTGCTTCCATCAAAGTACTGTTACATCATTTATAAGTGGACCTAAGAGGAAGCTAGGGGGCTCATCGTCCCAATTACAAGAATTTTTATCAGAAAAACAAACTCTAGCTAACTCATGAGCAGTCTTGTTTGCCTCCCTTGGACAATGAACAAATGAAACATTACCAATCGACGCCACTTGATCCATGCAATCTGCAAATATGGCCGCGGATCCTGTCCACCAAGCTTCTCCACCTTTACATGCATTTATTGTCTCAATAGAATCAGATTCATCAATGATAGAACTGAATCCCCGACGGTTTGCAAGAATTAGACCCTCCATAGAAATTGCTTCTGCCATCGACACTGAAGAAACATGGGGTATGTACTTCATCGATGCAGCAACAAATTGTCCTTGGTAATCTCGGATGATCGCTCCTACAGCTCCTGCAGCTTCATCCTCATGAAAGGAGGCATCCACGTTGAGCTTCACCTGCCGTGGAGCCAGTGAAGTCCATTTTACTTCCAGCTATGTGCCAGTGGACTTCGACACCTTAGCCGCATTAGCAGTTATTGAGAGGACAGACAACCTGCATCGGCTTGTGGATGGCACCTCCTCATTTCGAACCCTTCGTCGCCTTATCCACCACATGTACCAGCATGCTACTGCAATCGTCTCTGCCAGCCCCATATAAAAATTTGGAAACTTCTGATCATGTACAGAAAGAAGGAACTCCAGAACCGCAGACCCAGCTCTGTCAACAACAAGTGCTTCTTCGATAACCTCCGAAATACCAAGTGCTCTCCACAAATCAGTTGCAACCGGGCATAGGAAAAGTAAATGTTTTATGTCCTCAGGCCCGAGTTGGCAAATCGGACATTCACCAGAATTACCAATATGTCGGTTGACCAAGATGCTCTTCAAGGGCAGTATACCAGAATTACCAATTTTAATTTTACTTGGGATCTTGAGCTTCCAAATGGTCTTCCAGATCGGATTAGTTTCAGAACTCCCAGGCTGCGCAAGCTGACTAGCCGAAGGGCCAAATTGATGCTTCCACTGTAAATGATATCCAGACCTCACAGTATATTTCCCATTCTTACTGAAGCCCCAAGCAATGAAATCATCAAAACCTTGTGAGTTTAACGGAATTTGAAGGATTCGATTGGCATCTACTGCATTATAAAGATCACGCACAAGGCCTTCATCCCATTGCCCAGAGTGTGGATCAATTAATTCGCTCACTTTTGTAACAATAGTTGTACCTCTAGCAGTCGTTACCTTCCTGTCATGACTTGTAGGTAATGACTTGTAGGTATCCACGGATCAGACCAAATTTTAATATTTTCACCATTGCCAACTCTCCAAATATACCCTCTTTTGAAGGTTGGAAGACTAGCCAAAATACTTTGCCAAGTAAAGGATGATCCTGACTTTGGTCCCGCCTTCAAAATGTCTCCATCTGGGTAGTATTTAGCACGAAGTACCCTCGCACATAAAGAGTCAGGGTCTGATATTAGCCTCCAAACTTGCTTTGCCAACATAGCTAGATTAAATGAATGGAAGTCCCTAAATCCCATCCCACCATCATTCTTAGGAAAATAGAGTTTCCACCAGGCATACCAGTACATCTTGTTACTGTTATCATCGTCTCCCCACCAGAATTTTGATATGGCATCCATCATCCTTTTACAAACGCCTTTCGGAATCTGGAACACCGACATAGCATATACTGGGATTGCCTGAGCCACAGCTTTCAGAAGAATTTCTTTCCCTCCAATAGATAGATATTTTTCCTTCCAACCATTAATTTGGGCAATTATTCTCTCAATAAAATGTTCAAAGCTATCACTTCTGTCTGCTCCAACTAAAGCAGGGAGTCCCAAATACTTATCAGATAGAGCTTCATTATCAATATGAAAAGCTTCACAAATTTCAGCTCTCAAAACCACATTAGTGTTTGGAGAGAAAAAGATACTAGACTTTTGTAAGCTCACCAGTTGTCCCAAATTTGCACAATAGGTATCCAAAACTTATTGTAAGGAAGTTGCATTGTTCATATCCGCTTTCATGAGAATAAGGGAATCATCAGCAAATAAAAGGTGTGTAACTGACGGTGCATTCCTGCACACCCTTACCCCATCAATGCCACCAACTTCTTCTTCATACAACAAAAGACTAGATAATCCTTCCGCACATAAGAGGAACAAATACGGAGATAAAGGATCTCCTTGCCGCAAACCCCTGGATGGGCTAAACACATCAGTTTCCTCAGAGTTAAATCTAACTTGATATTTAACAGACCTCACACAAGCCATCATAAGAGAGATCCATCTGTCATCAAAATCCAGCCTGCGCATCATATTCTCCAGAAAAATCCACTCCACACGATCATAGGCTTTATGCATATCCAATTTAACCGCACAAGTACCATTATGCCCCGATCGTTTATTCTTAATGGCATGAATGGATTCATATGCCACAAGAACATTATCAGTTATAAGACATCCTGGAACAAAGGCACTTTGCATTGGAGAGATAATTTCAGGAAGAATAGCCTTCAGTCTTAGAGCAAGCATCTTAGATATAATCTTGTAGATAACGTTACACAAGCTTATTGGACGGAATTGGGTGACTAATTCTGGATCATCAACCTTTGGGATCATAACCACCGTGGTGTCATTCCATCCCTCAGGAATCGCCCCTGTATTCAGAGCTTGCAAAACCTCTTGAGTAACCTCCTCGCCACAGATGTTCCAGAACTTTTTATAAAATATTGCATGAAGACCATCTGGGCCAGGCGCCTTGTAATCTCCAATACTAAAAACAGCATTTTTCACATCTTCCGGAGAAAAAGGAGCAAGCAATTGTTCATTCATTAGGGGAGTCACTTTCGGCATAATCTTATCTAGAAGCACATGATCTGTTTCATTAACTTCAGAAGTAAAGAGGTTAGAGAAATATTATTGAACCAGAGGTTTTAGCAAATTCGTACCTTCCGCCCAATCGTTCTCATCATTCCTCAACCTTCAGATATAATTTTTCATTCGCCTTGCAGAGGCAAAATTATGGAAAAAAGATGTATTCTGATCCCCATGTTGCAACCAATTAGCCCGAGATCTCTGAAGCCAATATATTTCCTCCTGTTCTAGTAATAGCTCAATAACCAGAGCCATTTCTTTTGCCTTTGCTTCGTTTTCATCCGTCATCGGACCATTCATTGCATTATCAAATTCTCGTTGCGCCCTTCGGATTTTCCTCTTTGGTTCCTGCACTACCGAAGCATCCCATGCATGCATTGCACCATGTAGATGACTTAACTTGGCCAGCACGTTACCTGCAGGCAATGTTGCTGAAGCTTCAGTCCAGGTCCTTTCTACCATTTCGCGGAACCCTTTCTCTCGTAGCCATTTTGCTTCAAACTTTTTTGATTGCCTACTTTGATTCACTGAAAGATTCTGGTAATCCGTATCAAGCAAAATAGGCCGGTGATCTGACCTAGTATACTCAAGGTGTTGCAAGACAGCCCCTGGGTGCATGATATTCCAAGCACCATTAGCAACCGCCCTATCAAGCCTCTCTCTAATCCTTTCCCTTTCCCAAGTATAACTGTCACCTGAATATCCAAGATCCTCCAACTCGCAATCCATTAGGGCATCTTGGAAAGCTTGCATAAAAGAATTTGGACGGGGGTTGCCCCCTTCCTTTTCATGAGAAAACATAATTTCATTAAAATCACCAATGACAACCCAAGGCAAATTATGGTTTGCATTAAGCTCCCTTAACTTATCCCAGGTTTTGTATTTGTCATCCCACCTAGGCTCTCCATAAATTTCTGTTAGTCTCCATACCTTGTCAACCTCAGTAATTCGAACATCAATGTATTTTGGGGCAGAAAAAATTTGTTGTACCTTTATCTCCTTCTTCCAAAAAATCGAAACCCCACCACTCCTTCCATTGCTAGGATTAACTATTTTATAGTCCATTTGTAACTTCCTTCGCAGATAGTCAGCAGGGAAATCATCAAGATGTGTCTCCAAAAGAAAAATAACATCAGGATTATGTCTCCTTCGGACATCTAAAAGCGCATGAACTGTCGGGGCATTTTGCAAACCCTGACAGTTCAGAGACAATATTTTCATTGCGCCCAGACAGGTTCCTCGAGGGAACCCGCCGATCCTAGGGAAGGGGAGTCAGCTCCTGCCTTCTTTGAGCGTTTCTTTCGGTCAGTAACATCATCAGACTTCTGATTAATTAGTGCCAACGCACGTTCGGTCTCCATAGCATCAGTCTGAATCCCATCCTCCGAATCTCGAGTCCCAAAGCATTAGCTATATTTTCCATCATATTCAGCCTTCTTTTCACACTTGAATCGGAGTTTTCAGTATCTGTCATTGTAACATCACCTTTTTTTTACCGGACTAGTCCCTGTTGAAGGGTTTCGCAGCATAATAAATCAAAAAATTTCCTACGGATGCGAACAAGAAAGCCAAGATCTAATCTAGGAGATGTAATCAACGAGAGAGGTAGATGAGATCTTCATACCCTTGAAGAAATCGCACAGTGGAAACGTTCAACAGAACGTGGATGATGTAGTCGTACTAGCCGTCTCCTCCCCGCGATCCGATCCGATCCAACGTCGCAAGTGGCGGCGCCTCCGAGAGATGCACACGTACGGTGCAGCGACGTCTCCTCCTTCCTTGGTCCAGCAAGTATGGTGGAGAGATAGATTGGATCTGCAGCATGACGGCGTGGTGCTTATGGTGGAGAGTTTCTGCAGCAGGGCTTCGCCTACGTGCAGTCGCGCGAGAGAGAGATTAGAGGGCAGCAGTTGGGCCGGCGGCTAGGGTTTGAGGTGAGCACGCCCCAGCCCTCCCCTCCCCTTTAAATAGGTCAAGGGGGGCGGCCAAGGGGGCTACCTTAGCCTCCAAGTCAAGCCGGTGGCCCCAGGGAGAAAACTTGCCCCCTAAGTTTCCTTTGCCTTGGCCCATAAGAAAACCCTAGGGTTTTGCCCTTGGCCTCATAGGATAAGTGGGCATGGACGACCAGGCCCATGTAGGCATCACCCTTTGGTCCATGTGGACCCTTTGGGGCATGTGGGCCCCACCATGGAGCCCTTCGGAACTTTCTAGAACATTCCGGTACTCTACCGAAAAAGTCCAGAACTTTTCCGAAACCCAAAAACTGCTTTCCATTATATGAATCTTATTCTCCGGACCATTCCGGAACCTCTCGTGATGTCCGGGATCTCATCCGAGACTCCGAACAAAAAACTCAATAACCAATTATCCATTCTATCCTAGCGTCGATGCACGTTAAGTGTGTGACCCTACGGGTTCGAGAATATGCAGACATGATCTTCTATCAATAATCAATAGCGGGATCTGGAAACCCATATTGACTCCCACATATTCATCGATGATCATATCGGATGAACCACGATGCCAGGATTCAATTAATCCCGTATATGTATTCCCTTCGTCTCGCGATATTTTACTTGCCCGAGATTCGATCGTCGGTATCGCCATACCTAGTTCAATCTCGTTCACAGCAAGTACTTTACTCGTTCTGTAATGCGATATCACTTTGTGATTAACTCCTTAACCACGTGCTTGCAAGCGATGTTGATATTGATTATCGAGTGGGCCCGAAGTATATCTCTCCGACTTGGGAGGGACAAATTCCATCTCGATACATGCAACCCAACAAGTACTTTCCGATCACCTGAGAGACACCTTTATGATCACCCTTTCATAGGATGACGTTTGATGACCTCAAAGCTTTCTTCCGATACTAGGGAGTTACATTATCTCATGGTCTAAGGAACACAATACATGACATAGGAAAAGCTTCGCAAAGATGAACATAATGACACGATCTAATTGCTGTGCTTTATTTGGGTCTGTCCATCACATCATTCTCCTAATGACATGACCTCATTATTAATCGACAACTCATGTCTATGGTTAGGAAACCTTAACCATCATTAATCAATGAGCTAGTCTAGTAGAGGCATACTAGGGACACGGTGTTGTTCATAAACCACACAAGTATTAATGTTTCCGCTTAATACAATTATAGCATGGAGTATAAACATTATCATGAACAAGAAATATGATAATAACAATATTATTATTGCCTCTAGGGCATATTTCCTTCAGTCTCCCACTTGCACTAGAGTCAATAATTTAGTCATACTTGCGCCTTTAACACCTATGACATTCCGGTGTTATTCATACGCGTTGCATGTGGTAAACCTTATCTATGGGTCTGACACTTTCAGGTCCGTTTGTATTTGCATATTCCTTTTGCGTCAGCATGCATTACTCATCTTGTATGAGATGGCATCCTATAAACTTGGTCTTCTGATGAAACCTTTGTTTCTTTGCCAAAACTATGTTGTCACTATTGTCATACAATAGAACTACATAGTACTAGCACACTTGGAACTACACCTCCACGATCGAATCGCAGAAATTTAATTTTCCTGTTACGATGGTTTTCCACTTTGTTCTGAAATTCTTTGAACTTTTCAAATGTTTCAGATTTATGTTTCATTAAATAGACATACCCATATCTATTTAACTCATCAGTAAAAGTGAGAAATAGCGATATCCACCGCGCGTCGAAATACTCATTGGTCCACACACATCGGTATGTATGATTTCCAATAAGTCCGTTGCTCTCTCCATTATTTCGGAGAACGAGGTTTTGATCATCTTGCCCATGAGGCATGGCTCGCATGTGTCAAATGATTCAAAATCAAGAGACTCCAAAAGTCCATCAGAATGGAGTTTCTTCATGCGTTTTACGCCAATATGACCTAGACGACAGTGCCACAAAGAAGTTGGATTATCACTATCTACTCTGCATCTTTTATGCCGCTTCTAAAGCGATTATATACTTAGTCCTTGTTGCAGTGTCCGCCACAATATTAACATTGGACTCATCCAAGTCATCATGGAACTTTCTTCCATCTTATTGTGCCACCTTCTAACTCAAACAAATAGCTTAAAATTGAGATAAAATTTTACCTGTATATGTGACAAAGCCAATGTAACACATTGCAATGAACCATTTGTCACTTTCGCATACAGAATATATTCTTAGTTCTTCGAAAGTACATAAGAATATTCTTACTATTGTCCAACGATCATCATATGAATGCTCGTAACCTTTCAGCGCATTGGACATATCTGGATCTACATATCATGGAACACAAGATTGATAAAATCATTCTTGCGGTTTCACTCATCAAGTGTCAAAACAATTGATTCTTGCTTCAACCTCTTCCATGCAACAAGAACCGTTCTTATTGTTTCCATATTGAACAAATTCAATATTTCATCTATGTACTCTGGCAAAACTATATTAGTGCCTCAATCTATCTGCATAGACATTGATGCTTAATATTCTGGTTTTACCTAAGTCTTTCATCAAAAAACTAATTTTAATGAAAACTTAACAATATCAAGAAAAACACATTATTTCCAATAAACGATATGTCGTCCACATAAAGTATTAGAAATATATCTGAGCGCTCCCACTTACTTTCTTGTAATACAAGCATCTTCAAATATTTTGATGAAATTAACACTTTAACATTTTCATCATTGAAGATTCCAACTTCGCTACGCTTACTTCTACCATAGAAGTTTGCATACATATCTAGCAACCTTTGAATCAACAAAACCCATTGGGTCGTGTCAGTTACACGTCCTTGGTGTGCATTCTGGTAGAGGAACGTTGTTTCGTTTATTCAACTATCATATCTCAATATGTAATTGTTGCTAGAAAAATCCATATGACGAAGTCAGGGCCCATCATCGCTTCTTTGTATATTGTTGGTTACTATTATCTAATAATTTCTCGTCCTCAAATCTTGCTATTTGATTACGACCAACTTGGTTAAATAGGAACTTTGATGCCGTGACTACAACATATTGTAGACGCGTGAGCTATGAAAGCAGTTGCCACTTCCAGAACATTTTCTGGTGCTGCGCTACTCTGATCATCTTGCTCAGATTCAATAACCTCATCAAGTTCTATCTTCCTCCCACTTAAACCTTTCGCGAGAAAACTCCTTCATAAGAAATTTACTTTTAAGCGACAATCACTATGTGTTTGGGTTCATAGTAGAAGGAATACCCATCGACATTCTTTGGGACAACCTACAAAGACTTACTAATCCGATTTTGGTTGTAAACATTTTACATATGCCGTGCATACCAAAATTTAAGAAAAGACAACTATAACTTGTACGGTGTCATTTCAGCGGATTATGATGGTGCTCTATTCAGTGAAAAGCGGTAGTCTCTAAAGCATAATCCACAAATTATATTGGTAGTTTTATATAATCATTGCTCTAACCATGTCAAACAAGGTTTGATTACATCCATCGAAAACTCCATACTCCTATGGTGTTTATCACGATGCAAGTTTGTGGAACAATTCCTCTAACTCTTAGATGCTTGCTAAACTTGTAACTCAAATATTCTTCTTTATGATCCAATCATAAAAACTTGAATTTTTCTTGTTACAATAATTTCCACTTCATAAATTGAACAATTTCAATTATTTCATACTTCTATCTCATCAAGTAGATATACAATACATCTATTTGAGTCATTAATGAAATAGAAAATACACCATGATCGACTTCACACCATGGACTAACTACATCAACATGTATGATCTCCATTTAGTTAGTCGCTTGTTCTGTCCATGGCCCATGAACGAAGTTTAATCATCTTTAGGAAAAGTCTCACAAGCGTCAATCAATTCAAAATCAATTGACTCGAAAATCTATCAATATAGAATTTCTTTCATGTTTTGTTTCCAATATGACTTAAACGGCGGTGTCATATATAAGTGAAATTCATTTTGTCTTGCGACCTTTAGCATCAGTGTTATAAATGTCTATTTCACCAATAAGATAATAATAATCTATCCATCGATTATGGAAGACGGTAATAATTTGAACAACCATTGCTCTCATAATACCAGAACAAAATAATAATTATTAAGTTCTTAACAAATCTAGAAGGCTAGGTTTTATGCCGACGAAAAACACAATAACACATTTATTTGTTTCTCGATGCGCATTGTTACCACATTCTTTTGCTAGTTACTTAGGCCATAATAGTTCTTGTATTGTTGCTTTGTATGACATTTCATACCAACAATCTAGTATCGAATACCCAAGAATTACATTGTTAACGAGCAAAGAATACATCTATAACATGTATATCATTTATATACATGAGCTGGACATTTCCAGTCTTTTCCTTTTCTACCAAATATTCTGCAGATCCTATTTAGCATATTCTCTCCATTTAGAAGAATCTATCAACATCAATTGTGGTGTCAATCATTTGACACATGGTCCAAAGAATGTTAGTCAAATACTAATAGCCTTGGACTTTGCACTTTGAAGTGGATCGCCATCATCATATGATTGGTATTCTTCCGGACTCTATTCTTTAGCAATCTTTTGGTATAGCAAAAGCGGTTTAGCCAATACCCTTTCATTCATCTTATCATGACAACTTTCATGATGAAACTACTATAGCTTATAAGGATGAATGCAAGTATAATATTAGTTCCCAAACTTTTGGGTGATCGGGACGCCTAGCATCTTCAATCTTCACATATATTCATACAATATGAGCATATGTTCTTTTACTAAATTATTCTTAATCATTTTGCAAACAATCAAAGTTTTAGATATCAAATATCTTTCACTTCTTGTTAGTTTCTGAAACAATTCTTTCAGCTCGATGAACACTTTGATTCTCAAACAATTTTGAAGATCGATTTCTCATGGAGGCAAACATGATCTTAGATGCTAAACTTGAATCATTGCTCTTAGATTAATACAACTTATTAAATCGCATGGAGCAAGTGAGGTTTGCTAAAGTTTGCAATAAGACTTAATCCTTACTCTTGACATTCTAACTAAACGGTACTAGTCCGTAAAGTGATTATCCAGAATTCTATAGTTCTTTTAACTCAATTAAGCTAAGTGTCGATGGGAAACGGTGCCAAAGACTACAACGACTTATGCAAATACATCAAGATTTAGTTCATGATAATTAGTTCAAGTTAATCAAATTACTAATGAACTCCCACTAAATTCAACATCCCTCAAAGTTGTTTAGTGAAGCATGATCCAAATTCACTACACCGAGACTGATCATCACGTGAATGATGTAGCTTTAATGGTGAACATCAACATGTTGATCATATCATCCATATGACTCATGCTTGACCTTTTGGTCCGTGTGTTCCGAGGCCATGTCTATACATGCTAGGCTCGTCAAGTCAAACCCAAGTATCTCCGCATGTGCAAATACTGGCTTGCATCCGTTGTATGTGAACGTAGAGTTTATAGCACCCGATCATCACGAGATGCTTGAACACGACGAACTTTCGCAACGGCGCATACGAGGGGAGAACACAATTTTATCTTGATCTTTAAGTGAGGAATCATCTTATAATGCTACCGTCGCGATCAAAGCATAATAAGATACATAAAAGGATAAACATCACATGCATATAATTTTATGTGACATGGTATAGCCAATCTCCGCGCAATGATCTCCATCTTGTGCGCGCCGGCATGATCTCCATCACTCCAGCATGATTGCCTCCACCACGAATAGCAACTACAACTATTGCTAACTACTTAGCGATAAAGTAAAGCTATTACATGGCGTATAAGAAGTTGACACGCAGGTCATACACAATTATAAAAACAACCACATGGCTCCTGCCGGTTGTGAACTCATCGACATGCAAGTCGTGAAATATTACAAAACATGATCATCGCATACATCACATATATCACATCACATCTTGTGGCCATACCATATCACAAAACACTCCCTGCAAAAACAAGTTAGACGCCTCTACTTTGTTGTTGCATGTTTTACGTGGCTTATGGGAGTAGCAAGTTAAGAACGATTCTTACCTACGAAAAGCCACAACGGTGATATTATGGTTGCTAACATCCGTTGTAAATCCCATGACTACTATAGTGAGAGAAACTGGCATCCACCAGCCGTATGTGTGGAACAAGCCACACGTCAAGTGCGGAGCCGGTCTCGCGAACGAGGTCGCATAAAGTTGACTTGGACCGCTTCGATCTCACTATGCCGCGCTATAAGAAATACACAACATAGAGGTTTGCAACAGAAAACATCAACGCCCGCAACAAGCATGTTGCGTTCTACTCATGAAACACATCTACGCATAGATCTAGCTCTGACACCACTGAAGGGTTTCGCAGCATAGTAAATCAAAAAAATTCCTACGGATGCGAACAAGAAAGCCAAGATCTAATCTAGGAGATGTAATCAACGAGAGAGGTAGATGAGATCTTCATACCCTTGAAGAAATCGCACAGCAGAAACGTTCAACAGAACGTGGATGATGTAGTCGTACTAGCCGTCTCCTCCCCGCGATCCGATCCGATCCAACGCCGCAAGTGGCGGCGCCTCCGAGAGATACACACGTACGATGCAGCGACATCTCCTCCTTCCTTGGTCCAGCAAGTATGGTGGAGAGATAGATTGGATCTGCAGCACGACGGTGTGGTGCTTATGGTGGAGAGTTTCTGCAGCAGGGCTTCGCCTACGTGCAGTCGCGAGAGAGAGAGATTGGAGGGCAGTAGTTGGGCCGGCGGCTAGGGTTTGAGGTGAGCACGCCCCAGCCCTCCCCTACCCTTTAAATAGGTCAAGGGGGGCGGCCAAGGGGGCTGCCTTAGCCTCCAAGTCAAGCTGGTGGCCCCAGGGAGAAAACTTGCCCCCTAAGTTTCCTTTGCCTTGGCCCATAAGAAAACCCTAGGGTTTTGCCCTTGGCCTCATAGGACAAGTGGGCATGGACGACCAGGCCCATGTAGGCATCACCCTTTGGTCCATGTGGACCCTTTGGGGCATGTGGGCCCCACCATGGAGCCCTTCGGAACTTTCTAAAACATTTCGGTACTCTACCGAAAAAGTCCAGAACTTTTCCGAAACCCAAAAACTGCTTTCCATTATATGAATCTTATTCTCCGGACCATTCCGGAACCTCTCGTGATGTCCGGGATCTCATCCGAGACTCCGAACGAAAAACTCAATAACCAATTATCCATTCTATCCTAGCGTCGATGCACGTTAAGTGTGTGACCCTACGGGTTCGAGAATATGCAGACATGATCTTCTATCAATAATCAATAGCAGGATCTGGAAACCCATATTGACTCCCACATATTCATCGATGATCATATCGGATGAACCACGATGCCAGGATTCAATTAATCCCGTATATGTATTCCCTTCGTCTCGCGATATTTTACTTGCCCGAGATTCGATCGTCGGTATCGCCATACCTAGTTCAATCTCGTTCACAGCAAGTACTTTACTCGTTCTGTAATGCGATATCACTTTGTGATTAACTCCTTAACCACGTGCTTGCAAGCGATGTTGATATTGATTACCGAGTGGGCCCGAAGTATATCTCTCCGACTTGGGAGGGACAAATTCCATCTCGATACATGCAACCCAATAAGTACTTTCCGATCACCTGAGAGACACCTTTATGATCACCCTTTCATAGGATGACGTTTGATGACCTCAAAGCTTTCTTCCGATACTAGGGAGTTGCATTATCTCATGGTCTAAGGAACACAATACATGACATAGGAAAAGCTTCGCAAAGATGAACACAATGACACGATCTAATTGCTGTGCTTTATTTGGGTCTGTCCATCACATCATTCTCCTAATGACATGACCTCATTATTAATCGACAACTCATGTCTATGGTTAGGAAACCTTAACCATCATTAATCAATGAGCTAGTCTAGTAGAGGCGTACTAGGGACACGGTGTTGTTCATAAACCACACAAGTATTAATGTTTCCGCTTAATACAATTATAGCATGGAGTATAAACATTATCATGAACAAGAAATATGATAATAACAATATTATTATTGCCTCTAGGGCATATTTCCTTCACCTGTGTCTTGCAACTCCTCTTCCGTCCCAAGATCGCCCGCCTGGACCAAAGCATTGTGTCTCCAACTAATGGGTGGAGCAGCTCCCCTCCCACGACCAGGACCATCATGAGCAAAATCTCTTTCCCATGCTTCCGTTTCAGACCTCCCTCTTCCTCTCATATTTCCAACTCTTCCCCCACGGGTACCACCTCGATTACCCGGATTGGAAAAACGTCCATGCCAGGTTTCTCTATCAGCCTTGAGGAAATCGCCCCACTTCGATTTACTCTCATCGTGCTCACCCGACCCGCATTCAAGATGTGAATGCCCTACCATGCCACAAGCTCCACAGAACTTAGGAATTTTCTCAAACTGAATCTTGAAGAATTCTCACTGTTCGGCTCTAGAGATAGTCACAAAGCGCGCTAGAGGCTTTCGAAGATCAAGTTTTACCTTTACTCTTATAAAATTCCCTAGACCATGTGGTACCCGATCAACTTCAGCATTTGAACCAATCTTTCGTTCAGCAAGATTTTTCACCAATGATGCACCTCGATAGCCATCTGGAAGTTTATGAATTTGAACCCAAACTGTGAGATGGTTCAGATCAATGGTTTCAGGCGCCGATAATCCATCATACTCCTCTATCGTGACAGCATTTTGCCTGAACAGCCATGGTCCTCCCTTGGTAATTTTCAACCAATCACCTAAGCAAAAGCACTGTATAGTAAACATGTTATCTTCCAAAGCTCTGAACGCAACCTCTCTCGCCGGAGACCAGGCCACCCGCATGTGTTGTACGAAGGTTTGGGAACTGTAGTAATTCATTGTATGGACCTTTACCAAGGCCATCCACTTGATTCCGCCCACAGGCGCATCCGCTTCTTCTTCAAACACCAAGTCGTCAATCTCATCATCCTCGATCCCCAGCCGTTGCAAAAGTTCACCCAACTGCTCATCCTTTCTCAAGCCCGATCCTTCCCCTGTCTGACTTGCGGAACTTGAAGCCGGCGATGGACCTGCCATCGTCGAACTCGTTGAATCCCCGAGAGCAAACAACCCAGGATCGATCCCGGGGCAGAGGGCACCTCGACGGCAACTGCCGGCGGAAGAAAAAACCTAGTCGCCTAGATCGACAACCCTAGCCACGATCCAATCTCAACGGGGCCAAAAACCTCGCAGAAGCAAGGAAACAATCACCAGAAAGCGATCCGACCTAATCCCCTGAACCCCAGCGATCGCAGAGGATGAAAATCAGGAAAAAACTGGACTCTATTCCGGGAAGATCCGGGAACAGAGGATGCAAACCCTAGTCGCCCTGCCAGTCGCCCGACAGGACTCTAGGTCGAAGAGTTTTCCAGCGGCTATCTCCATCTCATTATGGACACCTTCTTTCCAATCATCTGCATGTGGTGAGACCAAATAGGTCGAGGAAACTAGAAATGGAAATCGGCATGTTTATTGATGTGACGTTCTCTTTCCTGAAGGCCTGAGCTGCAGTCTGTAGATAACAATCGACTTATCTTCCGGCCTTCCATAACTCCACCGTCATGGTCAGATACGAATTACTCACAAACTATACTAAATCATGAATCATGAGAGTCATGATCAGTGTTACATCCCCCAGGTATACGATATCGGGCTCCGCACGTCGTGCTCCCCGTCGACGCTGCTCCAGGCCAGCCACCCGAACGCGGCGTCCATCGGGCCGCCCTGCGCCGTCGACTTGAACGTCACGGTGTACCTGGCCTTGTCTCCCGCCTTCTTGAACACGAGCCTGGCCGGCTTCACGGAGACGGCGATGCTGGGCGGGCCGGTGACCTTGACGCTGTACACGGACCCGGCGGCGCCGACGTTGGTGAGCTCGCGGTGGTACCTGACGGTGGTGTGCGACTTCCGGAGGCCGAACACGACGGAGAAGGACGGATAGTTGAGGTCGCCGGGGCTGGAGAGCTTCCGCTGGCAGGTCGCGTTCGGCGCCCCCGTGATGGCCTGGACCTGCCGGGGCGAGGCGCCGCCGACGGTGCAGAGGAAGGCGACGTAGTCGTCGACGGAGGTGTCGTAGACGAGGCCCGGGGAGAGGGCCTTAACGGGGTCCACGTGGCCGGAGCCGAAGGACCAGGGCGTGGCCGTGCCGTTGGCGTTGGCGTTACCGGCTGCGGCGTCGAGGAGGGGCGAGCCGGTGTTGTCGACGGCGTAGGCGGTGGTCATCAGCGCCGACTTGATCGCGCTGGGGCTCCAGTCGGGGTGCGCCGCCTTCACGAACGCCGCCAGGCCGCTGATGTGAGGGCACGACATGGACGTTCCTGCATCACCGTCAGTTAGCATGAGTTTGTCGCTCAAGTTTGTAAGTTCAGTCGTAACTCATGACTCATGAGGTGCATGGATTGATTTTGTCTGAACAAAATAGACATTCAGAAAGCTGCGTGAACCAATATCAAGCTTTGTTTCGTTTTATTTTTGTTTCAAAAAGATATTATTTTTACTGCTAAAGACCTAAATTGCTAGAGGCTGTTTCTTTTGCATTCGTCCATTCAGCAAACAATTTCAGGGTCCTTCAACACCAGCGCTGTTACATGTGTCTGAAACCCGAAGCCTGAACATGTGTTATGGTATGACTAAGTGTATTGGCCTTCCTATATAGTATATTGCATCAAGGTTCAGCAGTATAAGAAAATAAAATAAAATAAGATGACAATGCAGTTTTCAGATATGTAACCATAACATTCTTGATGCATCAAGGTTCAGTAGAGGAAACGCGTGCGCTAAAGCCTGTTCAGTACTACCATCATGGCATCTTGATGCATTCCAACTGCACCTAAAGGTTAAAGCTAACAGCATCATGACTGACTGCTACCAAAAGATGTAAAGTTGAGGTTTTACGGTGCAACTCATCAACAAAGGTTCTCGGTGCAATGCGCTAAAAGTAAGATTATCACTCCTGTGTGCAGTACAGAGGAAGCAGAGCGTGCGCTCACCTGACAGGATGTTGAACGCCGGCCGCCGCTCGTCGATGGTGAGCCCGGTCGGCCCGACGGACCCCGTCCACCCGGCCAGGATGTTCACTCCCGGCCCGATCACGTCCGGCTTCAGCAGCTGCGGCACCTGCCTGTTGGGCCCACGGGAGCTAAACGCCGCCACCACCGGCGCCGGCTGCACGTCCACCGCGGTGCCCGCGAAGCTCAGCACCACCTCCGCGTCGGCGTCAGACTCCGCGTACGTCCTTATAGCTTCGCCGCTCGTAGCACCGACGGCGACGGCGGGGAGCAGGTGGCTGTCCGCCACGATCTCCTCGCCGCTCTGCGCGGTGTTGGCGAGCACCATCCCGACGCCGCCCGCCTGCTTCACCACCTGCCCCTTCTCCACCCTCGAGTTCCCGCCCCGGTCGCACAGCACCACCTTGCCCTTCACCGCCGCCACATCCAACGTGCCCGTCATGCACAGCTTGCTCGCGTTGCTGCCCGCGCGGATGCCCTTGTTGTACACGAGAGGGAACCTGTCGTCGCCGAGCCCGTCGCCGGAGTAGAGCGACATGCCGGCGTGGGTCTCGCCGTTGCCGAGCTTCGCGTACGCCGGGAAGTTCCGGTCGAGCGTGCCCGCTCCGACGGTGATGATCCACGGCGCGGTGTTGACCAGCGAGGACGGCGACGGCCCGCTGTTCCCCGCGGAGCAGGCGACGACGATGCCGCGGCGGGTGGCGGCGAGGGCGCCGACGGCGATGGGGTCGCGCGAGAGAGGGTACGAGCCGCCGCCGAGCGAGAGCGAGAGCACGTCGACGCCGTCGTCGATGGCCTGCTCCATGCCCGCGAGTATGTCGGAGCTGAAGCAGCCCTGCCGCCAGCACACCTTGTAGGCGGCGACGCGCGCCCCGGGGGCCATGCCCCGCGCCGTGCCGTGCGCGTACCCGAGGAGGCTCGCGTCGGCGACGACGGCCCCCGCCGCCGTGGACGCCGTGTGGGTGCCGTGCCCGTCGTGGTCCCTCGGCGAGGAGAGCTCGCGGGAGCCGTTGGCGTTCCCGCCGCCGGCCCCGAACCCCCGGAAGAAGCCGCGCGCGCCGATGAGCTTGCGGTTGCACATCGAGGAGGGGAAGTCGGTGGCGTTGGTCTCGCAGGTCCCGCGCCAGCGGGACGGGACGGGCCCCATGCCGGCGTCGGCGAAGCTGGGGCTCTCGGGCCAGACGCCGGTGTCGAGCACCCCGACGATGACGTCGGAGCTTCCGGCATCGCCCTGTTCAGGGGCCGGAGCGGTGTAGGGCGGGAGGTGGAGGAAGAGAGGGGATCGCGTGGTGTGGAGCGGGTGCAGGACGTCCTCGTGGACGGACGCGACGGCGGGGTGGCCCCGGAGCTCCGCGGCGTGGGACGGGAGGAGGCGGGCGGCGAAGGCGGAGGGCGCGGCCGTGGTGTAGGAGTAGAGGAGGTGGCGCTCGGGGTCGAGGGAGAGCGAGTCGAGGTGGGCGTGGTGCCAGTTGAGGTGAGTGGCGTAGGGTGACGGCTTGAGTGAGGGGTTCAGGTACACAATGTAGGTCGCCGCGCCTTCATCGGCGCCGGAGGCGAGAGCCAACGAGGAGGCGTGGAAGAAGAAGCATAGGAGGAGGACAAGGGTTGGTTGCTGCATGGCGAGTTCTTCGCGTACGTGGGGGGCGTCGAGGGAGGGAGTGGTGCGGGTGACGAACTGACGCGGTCGATTCAAATAAAGAACCAGGTGGCCGTTAATGGGAAATCTTAACAACTTCCCTCGCCATTGTCCCAAGCCTAATTCTGCTGTACGCCATTAGTGAAAGCGAAGAAAATCCTGTGCGTCCACATGTCATGGCCGTATCGTCGTCGATCGACCACCGAAAAAATGTCGTGTGTACGTGTGACCAGTCTTGATAGATGGAATTTCGGTGGAACTTTTCCCCACGGTGCGTGCAGTGAATTGCGTGGCACAAAAGCGCACCGATCAAGCACAGCCATCATGCGTGTCTCCGTCCGGCCTCCGTGCCATGATTCGGCCGGCCGTCTTTCCAAGCGGCCTGCGCCATGGCTGGCCACGTACGCCCGCGGCGCCCCGCCCCGGCCCTAGCTCCGGCAGCATGCGTCGCTGTAGGCGCGCCGCGAGGCAACCGGCAAGCTAAATGGAACGGTGGGGATAGCACTGTGCGCTGGCGCCGGCGCCGGAGCCGGACGTCAACAGTGTGCGTGCGTTGGTGGGGGCGCACGAGCTCGTCGATCGCGGCCAGTGCGTGCGGGCGCGGCACTGCGATCGATCCGACGATCGCCCCTTTGTAATACTGCGGCGCCCATGCCTCCACTTTCTCGGGCGGGGCACCGCGCGCGCGTGTGTGTGGCTACCCGCTTGCTGCCATGCCTCGCCTCGGAGCCATGGCAGGAACCGAGTTGTTAGCATAGAACTACGGCTTTTCAGTTCAAATTCCGGAAAACTACGATTTTACATTTGAATCGCAGAAAACTACGCCTTTTTCGTAAGTTTTTTGCAATGTGCACTGATTCGCATTTTTTGGCCGATTGACAGCGAATCTGACCATTGGGACCCAGCTGTAAGGGTGACGTGGCTAGTCTGGCTACACGCCGTGGACGGACGTTAGCTCTGACCGGTGGGGCCCACCATATCCTGTCTGAAAGGGAGACAGCCGCCCAGTTAGGGTTTCCGCATCTCACTGGACTCCACTCCCCTGTCCCCGCGCCCCCGATAGCGAAGCGCCTCGACGCCGGAGATCCGTCGCCGGCGGCCAGATTTGGAAGCTCCGGCGGCCCGCGTCCATGCCCAGCTGGCCCAACAGCCCCTCCTCGAGCCCGCCTCCATTGCTAGGGGTAAGTTTCTCCCAAAAATCTAGGGTTAGGGTTCCTGTGAGCCGTCACCGATTTGTCAGCAATTTGTGCTCAGCGGAAGCTTGATTTGTTTCTGGTTTATTTGGAGAGCGCCGGTGAAAATGCTCTTAGATCCTACTTCAATCGAACTTTCTAGTTTGATCTTTTTTATTACGTTATTTTTACCGCTATGTTGGGAGTTACTCTACATAGACGTAAAACATCGCTATCTTATGCGAGCGAAATCACAGGCATCCGGGTACGACTCCAAAGACTTCCGATTCCCCAACTACCAAAGGTCTTAACTTTGTCACTTTGTTGCAGTACGAGCTATGCAACTTAACTTTGCAGGCTAACAGGGCCTACCTAGCAACACCGATATGAAGCTGGCTCGGTGGTCTTTCCAGTTTTGAGTGGTGGACGAACAATATGAAAGCTTTCGCTTTAAACGGAGTTTCTGCGCATCTGATTTACTGTAAGAGGGAGGGGCACCAGATCTGTCGCAGCACTACCTCGCATCATGCTGACCGAAACAAAGATGAGATACCCTTCAGGATTTCTGAACGCAACCGTGACGAAGAAATAGCGGCAGAAGTACTGCGTAGTCGTACTAGTGTTGCAGGCAATCCAGTGTTTTTAACCTTTGCTGATCTCAGTCATGACTCGTGAAAAACTGATAATGAACACCTGGTAATTGCAAAATGGGCGTGCAGCTAGCTCTGTGACTATGCTTGGACGATGCATAACAGCAATCTTCCTTCCTTAGAACAAGAATCTTTCTTACAACACGTATCTTCCTTGGATCACTAGACATGCAGTAAAAAGAAGAGGAGACAATTAAACGAGCATGAACGACTTAACTTTCCCTTCCCCGGCACGAGTGCATCTACTATTCCTGATATATACTCCCTCCGTTTTAAAATATAAGATGTTTTAGCTTTGTGAAGCAAATATATCTAGACATCTTTTAATGTGTAGGTTCACTCGAATACACACACTAAAACATGTCTAGATACATTTGCTTCACAAACCTAAAACATCTTATATTTTAAAACGGAGGGAGTAGTCAACTCACACTCTCTCAAGACACACCGAAATGCCCATGTGGTTCAGAATCAGATGCTCTCTAGTGATTGAATACAATTGCACCCTAGTGACACCTTTGCTTTGTGCATCGAGCCATCCATGGTGCAATGCGCATTGGCATTGGTGCGGGTGTGAGCTGGTCACCGCAACACTTGATTCGTTTGCCTATCAAGTGCTACGCCTCCTAACCAAAAAAAAAAGATGAAGAAGGAAAGGAAGATGCTACGCCTGACATGCTCATGATATCAGACAGTGTCAACCTTGCCCGGCCCGATTTATGTCCAATCATACTTCAAAGTTTCTGAACAGTAACTCATACTGTTACTTAAAGTTGGGACTGAAAATGTGTCAACTGACAAGGAAATTGTTACCTCTCAAGTCTCAATCAACATGGTAGTACATGCTACATGGATAACAAGAGACAGAACTAGTAATTTCCTCAAGGCTGAAGTAGCGCTCGATTATTAATTGAACCAGGGAGACAAGCACTACGTAGATGACACGTGGCATTACCAATTCAATGGTGGCCAAGAATTGGTTGGCTTTTCAGTTCGTACTAGCATTTAGATCTTTGCTTCACTCGTTTCAAACCAAAAAAAAAGTTTTTGTTCGTTTCAACCAAAGAGAGCATTTTCATGTGTAGTTTGCCCAGCTGCTCACTGCTAGACATGGTAGGAAGGAATGTTAGGTCTAGTGTTGTTTGCTTGTGCATCTTCCAGTCATTTGAACCAGCAAAAGTCAGTGCCACACACATGGTCTACCTACCAGTATACTCATAGTACCTTCCTAGACTGGTGGCCAATAATGCTGATATATCTGCATTGAACTTTCTCAGTCCTTGATTGCACTGCATATGAGATGGCAAACCTGCAATGGCTACTCAATAAGATGGCACTTGCCAGCCAAATTTTCTGTTCAGGTACCGTCAGCTACAAAGCTAACATCTGTTCATAACCCTGCTTTTCTGTATTTGCATACCAAATATCTGGAAAATGCAGTCCTGGTAGCACACATAGGACTTACAATTGACCTGCTCGGAGATCTCTATCTATGCGCTCTGCGTTAAATGTTCCCGGCAGCTCCCTGAAGTCTTCATTGAATATGGAATATGCACTGCATGAAGGATAGAACAATCATAAAGTTTAAGAGAAGATAATGGATTGTTACTTCCCAATACACTTCATATCCATATTTCACAATCTTACTAGAGAGATTCAGCAATTCTACCCAAAACATCGACCATAGTTTGAGAAATGACAGTAACACTGCTTTTTTTTGCAGCTTTTGCCAAAACGTAAAGGAGCAGATTTTGAAACTAGTCCAGGCAACTTTGGTAGTGCTACTGTTGAGGGGACTTCTACATACTCTTCACAGCCTATGGAAGCTGCAGAACTTTTATCCAAAAGTGAAACCCAGATATACCAACCAATATGCAATAAGCGTAAGAATAAGAATATTCCAATGGCATAGATAGAAGAACATTATGTCGCTAAGGTTTATTTGGTCTGAATGAAAAAACAGCTTTTCACTCCAAACAAATCAGACTGGAGCGCAGAGATAACATACCTGACATCACCTTGTTGTCGTCTTCCAAGATTCAGAAGTATGATTAAGAAACCTGTTGCAAGTATCTGGGCAGACAGCAAAGAGCAACATCTATCAATAAACTGGAATCTAGCATGGCCATGTACGACCACATAATTGTGCTATGGAAATTCTAGCATCATAGTCCAGGCAAAATCTATAGATAGTTGAGGATTACATGTACGTGACTTCCATGGCTGGGTCATGAGTTAAATGTTTGAGGAAACCAATTGTTGAAGTTAGTAACCAAGTTCCCAGGCGTGGCTCCTCGGTCGTCCCCCGCGGGCGACCAGGGGGCGAACCCTACCTCCTCCTCCCCACCCCCTCCCTTCTCCCCTCCCCCCGCCGCCGCCGGCGTGTGCCGCCGGGCAAAGCCTGTGCGGTGCCGGCGGCAGCGGATCTCCTGGTTCCCGCCCGTGAGGAGGACAGCGCGGGGATGAATCGCTCTGGTGGCGAGGTACTGCAGCGGCGGGTCGACGAGTCCCTCGCGCGGTGGGCTGGCGAGCCGCGGACGAGGCGGCCCCTCGTGGTCAAGGCGGTGAAGCTAGGCGGCGCTGCGCTCTGGTGGCTAGCTTCTACAGGGACGGGGGCCTCCGGCGGGCGGGGTGGTCCTCTGGGAGGCTGTGCAGCGGATCTTGGCGGCGGGGATGCCGACGATGTCCTCTCCCCTTCGGGCGGCACGCTGAGTCAGGCCCGATCTGGGTCTGCCACGGGCCAAGCGGGCCTGTGGTGGCCAGGAACGGACGTGGCGAGGAAGTCGTCCCTGGGAAGTCGATGTCGGTGCTGGCCGTGGCGAGGTGTTAAGGTGGGGCAGGGCGAGCAAAGGGGTCGGCAAGGCGGCGTCTTTCCTGTAGCAGCGCGGCGGCGGGGACTTCACGGGCTCATCTGAGCCCGGCCGGGCAGAGAGCCTGGTGTGTCCCTGCTACCACGTCCGGTCGGCAACTGCCTACAGCGGTGGAGGACGGTCTCCTCCGGATGGTTGTTCCGCAGCTGCCCCCCGGTTTCGACCGTTCCTACCCTCAACACCTTGCAGGCTGCATGATGGATCTCGTTACACGGGCGCGAGTCCGCGGATGCCGGGGCGGTGGCCCTGGAAGGTGGACTGCACGGGCGTCTTGACGGCAGGGCGGCGTTGCGGTGGTGATGGCTCATCTCTTTGGACCATGTGGGTGGCGAGGAGTGGGCGTTGGGGTCTCCTGGTGTTGGCGGTGACGACACCGTCCAGGTCATGTGTGGGAAGCTCGGTTCGAAGCGTGTCGGTGGTCTAAGGTTCCAAGTGCGGGGAGGGTTTTTCCGGCGAAAGCCCAGCGCTCCGGCGCCAATGACGGCGACGCCCGCGGGTGTCGTGACCCTCTTGAGGGCGTTGTTGCGGCTACCCTCTCCATATTAGGGCTCCGGGTGAAAGCCCAAGACCTTGTGGTCTCGATGACGGCGTCGCTTTATTGTGTCGTTACCTCCTTGGGGGCGTTGTCGTGGAGCCCTGGTTTTCTTGTTCTAGCCGGCGTCTTTGGTGGCAAGCTTGATGCTTCTTAGTTTTTATTGTTTTATCTTTGATCTGTTTGTGAGTTGTAAGAGGTTTCCCTCATCACTTTGTATCGGTTTGGCCGTTGGGCTTTATTTATAAAGCGGGGCGAAAGCCTGTTTCGAGAGTAACCAAGTTCCTGGTTTCCTAGTGAAGCCCAGGTATTTCCCTGGTTTCGACAAGACAGGACTAGTTGTGTAGGTTCAAACTGGCTCCTTACGTGTTCTGAGTGGTTACAATACTATATGTGCATCAGTGTCATGAAGAGAACCATATACGCTAGTAGTAAATAAATAAATATTTTCGCGGAGAAGCAGATTAATGAGTTACTTACATATAAAGGTCCAACCTCATACTTTCGAGCAATAGGTGCCAATAGGAACCAAAGTGTGATGATAATCCATGCTTTCATAGTGACAGAAAATAGCGCCATCAACAAGATATCTGCAGAAGTGGATTCATGCCACATTGATCAGTTACCCTACCATTTTGTCAGAAAATACGGGTGTGTGATGTGCATTACCAGGAAATCTCAGTTTGTCTCTAAGAAAAATGAAAATTCGTTTCTTCCACCAGGTTGTTGTTTGAGGTATTTTGAATTTCTACAGAATGGACAGATAATTGTTTATGAGGAGCACCAATCCATCGTGTAAACAGAATACTGTTTGAAATATTGTGAGAAGACCTTACCAGTTCTTCTTCATCGTCATCATCATCATCGTCATCGTCACCGCGGAGATGCTTAGCAGGTGGTTTAGGTGCCACGGCCACTATAAGACTATCTACAAAAAGTACAATACAAAAAACATAAGAAAAAAACTTACATACATCAAGTGCACAAATAGGAGCTTGATGAGATAGCCAATTAACTGTCCTGTCCTAATAGGAAATTCTTGCACATATGATGTACGTATGTGATCCGCAAGGTGGCTGAGCCTTGGCAACAATCGTGGGAAATACAAGAATGAAATAAACAAGTGATGTTCTAAGACTCAAGCTATGAAGAATGCCGCTAGCTTTACATCTAGTCTAGGATGGTAACCAAGACGGGGGAGAAGGGGGGTATGCAGGTGCGGTTAGTTTACCCCCATCGCGGAATTTGACACGATCGTCGTCTCCCCACGGGAGAGTGGTCCCTCGCAGGACCAGGCGGAGGCGGTCTTCTGGTAGACGCCGGTCCTGGGCAACGCGGCGGCGCAGATCAGCAACCTGCAAGGAGACCGATTCCCCATTGATTAGGGTAGAGCGAGGCGAGGAGATGGGTGTCTGGGAGCGTTACCGACCGACATAAGCGGAGGGAGGCGGATGGTGGTCGGCCGGGACGGACCGACGGCGCGCAGCGTCACCTCTACCGTCCCCGGCTCGTCGTCCGCCACCGCAGCCATGACCCCGGCTTCTCGTGCTCTGGTCCTATGCGGTTTTTCCTCTCTCTCTCTCTCTCTCTCTCTCTCTCTCTCTCTCTCTCTCTCTCTCTCGTCTTGGATGGCCCAACAACAGGCCCAGATAGGCCTTGTACAATTCAACACGTTGCTTACAGGCCGAGCCTCTGGCTGAGGAAGCGTCGCGCAGAGTGGGAGCAATGGAGGCGGCGACGGCGGCGGCGACGGCGACGACGGTGTTTGTCTACGGCACGCTGAAGCGCGGGTTCCCTAACCACCCCCGCCTCGCCGCCTCCGGCAGCGCCTTCGCCGGCGTGGCCGCCACCGCGGCGCCAGCCTCCCTCGTCATCGGCCCCTACTCCGTCCCCTTCCTCATCCCCGCCCCCACTCCATCCGCCGGCCGCCTTGTCTCCGGCGAGCTCTTTTCCGCGTCCCCCAGCGCCCTCGCCGACCTCGACCTGCTCGAGGTACCTAATCCCTCTCGGTTCACTTCCATGCCTCTTTTCGGTTTCAGTAATCTGGAGTCGACTCGACGGCAGGGCACGCACCTCGGCGTGTACGAGCGCCGGCGGATCACCGTCGTAGTCGACGGGACGAGCAGCGAGGTGGAGGCAGAGGCTTACTTCGCGAACGCGAGCTACGCTGAGGATCTCTGGCGGCGCTGCGGCGGCAAGGCGGCCGAGATCGGGGAGTACACCATGGAGCACGCGGGCAGGTACGTCCCGCCCAGTGGCCGCTCTACCGGCGTCTCAGGGCTCATGGACGCCGTCCGTGACTTCCTCGCCACCGCTCCGCCGGACAATTGAATCCATGCCGTCCTTCCTTTCCGGCTGAATTGAACCTGCTGTTGTTGTTATTGTTCTGTGAATGAATTGAAAAAATAATGTGGCATGAGATGTTGCAAACATTGCACAAAATTGTACTTATTCTTTTGGAGAAATTAGTAGAGATGCTTGAGAATAGGAAAAATACCGAGTTTGTTGCAGCATTGTGCTATTACTGATTGTACCTTCTTTATTCCATCCGTTCCAATGTTGCAAACATTGCACAAATTTATAGTGTTTACCCGTTACAACCACACAGTTGCTGAATTCTGGATACTACTTATTCTATGGAGAAGTTACTGCTGAGTAAAGATGCTTGAGAATTATAGACATTGAGAATTGGACAGACGCTGAGTTTGTTGCAGGATTGTGCCAGTACTGATTGTATCTTCTTTACTCATTTTAAAGCTTTTTTATTCAGATTGTGATAGGATTGCTAGATAGTTGAATATTGATCTTACCTGATTATTATGGAGCTCACAAAATATAATAATTATTGTAAATTATAAACCTAATCGTCTTTGGATGCTAGCGATGAAAATCTCTATCTCTACTATCTAAAAAAAATCTCACGTCCATTTCCTAGTAGGCATTTCTCTCCAGGCCTTCGACGTGCCCCCACCCTGTTTCGCCCGTCCCTGCGTGCGCTGTCACTCACTCTCTCTCCTCATCGCCGCTGACCCCCGCCGAGTCCTCGTCTCCGTTTTCCCCTTTGATGTTTTCTATGCTGGCTGTTCGCAGCGAGTTGTCGAATCTTGTAAGTTTGTTTCACCTTCTATAAAGCTTTAGTACGCTATTGCGTACTCTTGAAAAAAAAAAGTTATTTCAGAAGTTTCAAAATACTGTACTGTACTCCCTCAGATTGAATGCGTGTGGCGCCTTAGTTTTGCATGCTCTAACTATACCATAAATTTGAACAATAATATATACTTGTATGTTATTTGCGATTAAAATTATATCATTAGAAACTCTATTCAAATATAAACTCAAGAAATTTTGATTTGAACTCAACGAAAATCTCAAAATTAATGGTCAAACTTAAATCTCAAAAAGCATGTACGCCACCTAAATTGAAACAGATGGAGTACAGTAGATATTTAATTTTTTAGCTTTTTTCATTCAAACAAATTCAAGGTATTTTTTGACATTATTGTTAGTAGGACATGCTTGTGTTCATAATTCAGTATCTCAAGCTTTTACAGCACAATCTATTAACTTCTTTTCTTCCATTCAACGACAACATGGACAATCAGTTGGTATAAAACCGGAATTACTCAAATACAATGACTTTTTTCGGCATAAATGCAAGGCTAATCGATCAGTCGCTTATGCATACAGAATGCTTGCAACAGTAATAAAAATAGGGAAGGACCACGAATTAATGAGTTCCAACATCTTTAATCAAATCTAACTCTTCTTGTTCAGTTCCATACAGATATCAATCCCTGTTATGTGGATGTTCTACGCCACCAAACATACATACTCAATGCTAACAAGTCAATGGTAAAACTGGTAGGTGCAGCACTCTTTTTGCAACTCAATCATAACATGGGTGAGACTGTTTTACTGCTTGGGGCTTCGGTTGAATTAGCATTTGAGGGCAGCTCTAGCCAGTTCCAATGCTCCCTCGTAGGTCTTATTCCCACCAATGAAGCCACTCATGTGAATAAACACACAGCCAGGGATGCCAGTTTCCTTTGACAGTTCATCGTCTATCATGCCCCTCCACTTTTCTGGAAGAGCCTTCCGGCTCTCAAATCTGTCGGGAGCAACAGAGACAGCTTGCACTCGCCAGCTTTTGCTCCTCTCATCCTGCAGTTATGTGGGACAAAGTTAAAATACATATGAAAATCTGGTATGCCAGAAAGAAATAGTTGAACCAAGTTGCAACTACAGAAACAAAAGCATGTGAAGAAAGTTGATCGCAATGCTGGCTGCCAAACTGCCAACCCATAAGTGAAGTGCTTAAACGACCTCTACTACAACTTGAAAGTATTAAGCCACTTCACTTCCAGATTAGCAATTTGATGGTAACTACACACAAGTATACTTGCTCTCAGAAAAATCTAACATACTAGATGAAATTCATATCTGATGACTGGGAAGGGGCAACACTTCTTACCTGATACAGCACATACTTAGTCAGAGGATCAGTCTTCAGCTCTTGCTCTAGCTCAAATAAATGAAGTTTCCACTGCCATAACAGAGAAGCATTCAGTTTACACACATGGCCATATTAGTACTATCATAGTGTCAGTCAGTCATAAATTAAACAAAGCACTTGCTGAAATAAATTTTAAAAAGAAAAACTAAAACACTAGTTGATAATATTGAATAGCTAATGCAGCAACGATTTCAGGAAACTTCCAGTGCCTGTACTTACAAGCATCACCTACAGTTCTGCTATGCAACTGTTCTCAACACCACTACAGCAGAACAAAATAACAAGTTTCAAGTGGAAAATACATAAACATTGAGCACACTAAAGATTAACATAACCAGATTAGAAACAACATTTATGTTTCCGCTTGTATCAACATTTCCAGTCCAAAAACATCAGTTGTGGATAGGACCAAAATTGATATCTCTACTATTAAAGCTCAATCGGTGGTGATGGTTGGTACGTCGTCCACTCCGTCCCGCACGAAAAAATCTCTCACGCTAAAAACCGATAGGAAAGCCCATCCCCACGAACAAGAGGGGAGAAGAAAACAATATCCCTGTTCGTATGCCGCCTGACTAGTATTCTGTGCCGCGGACCCAACCCCCGCGATCTGCCCTGCTGGCCCCAGCTCCGTCGCACAGCAGCGCTAGCACTAGCAGCGCCGCAGGAACCCTCGCCCCCCTCGTGCCGTGGTCAGTGCCTGCAATGGCAACCACCACCACGATCCAGTCACTCAAAGAGGCAACCGCCGTTCAGCGTGGATCGTGAATGTGGTTGCCTCCTTCAACCGATACAAAAAAAAATGCCCCTGACTGATTCCTCATGTCCTCCCTCATTCTCATCTTCAAGCTGCTGCCATCCTCATCGCCGTCGCTTGCCCTCACACAGTTCTGCCACTGTCAGAACAACCACACTACTGCCTTAAGGCCTCGTGCTGCGGAAGAAGCCAGCGGGCGCCATCCTCCAGTACGCCCATGCTGTTGAGCGCGAGTTCCAGATCGAGCAAAGGTGAGTTCCCTGGGGATCACAACGAACAAGGTTTTTTCTCCCACAAGCTAATCCTTTGGTTCAAGGCAAATAACTTCAGCACACGATTTTTGTTGATGCAAGTGCAGGGACAGGTCTTCTTGCCGCTAGAGGTTTACTACAGTGCGGCATTTACTTCTCAAAAAGGTACCTCAAGCTATTATGTTTCTCTTTTGATCATTCCCCTTGGCATTCCTCGTGTTTGAGTGTTTCCTTCAAAGGATTCAGAGAGCTAGCCAAATGTTGGCAGGTTAGCAAAGGTTTTAGTACAGAAGTATGTATTTGTATGTTTATAAGCACCCTTTAAGATACTCTATCCTTCGATTTGTTGCAAGTCTTCCATTACGATTTACATCAAAAAGAATATGTATCTGTACATTTTAAGCACCCTTTAAGATACTTGAAAAATATTGCCTTGTACCACACTATATGAACATGCAAAGTTGTCCTGAGAACGCCTTGTCTTGTACAGTCTATCGGGACTATAATAGGTGCTAGGGATCTAAATATTCATGCAGACAAATGGAAATATTGGCATGCAAAGTAATGTCTGCTGTGCTGTTGTGGAGTACCTTGCTAGAGGTGCAATAGAATAGTAACATTTATTGTTGTAGTTACAATTAATCAACCATTGAATCCATGTTTTGACTCGATAATAATTTTTTAGTTTGCAGATAACTTTTTTTTAGCCATATTTTTGTACCCGAAGTTCTGTTATGTTCTTGTATTAGAAAAAGTATAGTTCTCTATTTGCAACATCTTGAAGGGATCAATGTTTTTGATAATTATTGCCTGATTATTTGCAAAGTTCTATGTATTACCAAACTGAATTTGAGAACAATGACTTGTTTAGTATGAATTTCCTTTTGCCAAAACATGTGATGTATGACTGATGTCTGATACTGTACATTTTTAGGTGCTTGTGAATGCTGTCAAGTATTGGTGGAAACCGTTGTGATTGAATAGCGCTAGCGCCAATGGCATAAACAATTGCATATTTGATTCTGATCTTATTTTTCAGGTAATGCTCAATATGAATGTTCCCATGATGAGCCTCATGGCATCTTATGCTATCTAATGAACCTGATTTGGTCTGACACATATGGCATCCTCGATTTTCTTATCTTAAGTTCTTAACCCTGTTCAGAGAGCGAAGCTACACATGTAACCTTGTAGTATTTGTAGATTCGATCAGCTTTAGACATATGTTGTGTGATCAACAACTGGAGGGTAATGTTAGCAGATCTAAACTTTCTATACTCCATCCATTCTTCTGCAAATATCTAATATCCTCGAGTTATTGATGCTTGAACCTTGTGTTTAAAGGATTATACATTTAGATTTGTTGACGTGAACTTATTTTGTGTCTTCTAACTTAATTGCCTGAATTGTGTCTTTTGATTGTGTCGAATTTGTTTGTATGTTTGAGCACTTCAATTCAGATATTGTGGTAATACAATGACATCCATTTATAGTCCTTAGCAATGCACGGGTATTAAATAAGTAGCCAAGATCTTACCGCGCAGAATCTATCTAAAACCATGATTTCTCCACTTCGATCAACACTTCCTCTTGACAGCAAACACTCCATGACAATAGATCTTGCAGGTAGCCATGACTTGACATGAAAGCGAACACTCTGCCAGTGGAAGTGGAAAAATATAGTCATACAAACATTAAACAATAGGCTTAGGGTATAATGGAATCTGGGAGGGTGAATCCCATTTGGGAAAAAAGGGAAGATGTATAGTGCAATATGACAAGACCTTAAGCAGTGCTTGAACGAAAGACACCAAAAGATTAACCAGGCATAAGTCATACCTCCATAAATTCACTTCCTGCAAGCACCATTGCCTGTTGAAACGCAGCATTTTCCTTCTCAGATGATTGATCTGGATCAGTCCAGTCTGGATTAAGACGCCCAACACGTGAAGACAAGTGTGTATTGTTCACATACTTGGGAGGTTGCTCTGTGTCATACTGATTGATTCCATTATCAATTGCATCAAGTGCCTGTTACATGAAAGATACATTGCTTCTTTAGCACATCATGTGGAAAAATATAGTACTGGGCAATTAAGACATAAATAGCAGAAAAACAAATAGGTAAATGAATGAGGACGGACAACTGGATGTGTCTTGGAAAATTGATGCCAGATGACAGTTTATGTACGCCTTAGTAACATGTAAACCTTGAGCCTAAGTACAGCATTTGTCAACTGACTGAAAATCGGCTCATATTACCCCTTCTCTGCCTGCATAAAACATCTCTGAGACTCACAGCCATCTACAAGCACCCCACTACATCATGTTTTGCCAACATACGGTGCATCTTCCTTATCGGACCTATTTAAGCCAAACCTCATCTATATGTTAAAGCTAACCCCAAAATCTAACACAAGAAACAGTTCAGAAAAAGAAGTAGATTCATTAACTCCCCCCCTCTCAATATCCAAAATTTACGCAACACTAACACATAAATTTCACAGCTGGTATTGTTGATTCCTAGAATCCTAGTCAATAGTCATTTCCTTATCCTTCAATAAAATTTTCCATATTACAAAAAGTACTAACATAAATTTCACAGTTGATTATGAGTTTAGATTCGCACCTCAACAAAGTTTTTGTATATGGCAAGATACACCCGGTGAACATCTTCATGGTCCTCATTAAGCTGAAGCTCCTTTGCAATTATCTCCTTGCCAAAATGCTGCAGTATCATCGCAGTTTTAAATGATATATAAGTTTCAACAATGGAAAGAAAAAGGTAGCATTGACAATTTATTTGCAACTTGTAAATTTGAAAGATTAATAAATTGTCAAAATGTTGTGCGTGCACAAGACATACTATGCTATGAAATTTCACAATATCCAGAAACAAATTCTCCAATGAATACCTAGTTATGTAGTGCATAGGGGACCCATTTTAGCTGATATTACCAAATTTAAAAACATAGCTTGTATGGAAACCTGCATCATCTATGGGAGGTACCTTGTAAACAAGGCCAGCACTGCTAAGTTTAGTGTTAAAGCCATGTCCAAAGACCTCATTGAAGCCCTTCTGGTGATGATCATAGCAATGCCGGCTGGGATCATAGACACCACCTACATCAAGCACGGCCTCCAGCGAATCAAGGATCTAGAGTGAAGTTTCACAAGAAAAAGAGGCAAACAAGTAAGTGCAGATAAAGATACACAAAATGAAAAATCATGTGTTTAAAGTTTTGTGTATCATGTACAACAGATATTTCATAAGCTAATCACTCAACCAAATGAAGCACAGGCAACCATATCAACACAGCATATCATAGCCTCACTCAACTCCAATGATTGCATTGACTTCTCTCATGGATAAGAAAACAATCTTAAACAACATGTCATACTTAGCATGGATGCAGACAGATAAAGCTCATGAACGTCCATACCAGATGATATTGGATGTAGACAGTCAACCAAATGAAGCACAGACACTCATATTAATACAGTGTCATAGCCTCACTCAGTTGTAATGGTCGCATTTTAAGACTCCTTTCATCGATATGAAAATATTCTTAAAATTACATGCATAATTAGCATAAGATGTAGACATACATAGGTCATGAATTTCTATACCAGGTAATAAGATGTCAAAGAACGTTAAAAAATACAAATTCTAAGGGTTTCAGTTCACAGTTTCACATTCATATAGCAGTATGAAACAACTGTCCAGATATAAAAAAATCATTCTGAAAATGAGTTAAATTAGCATATCCAGACCTAACTGCAACCTGATCCGTCCGTAAAGTTTACTAATCTTAGCACAATCCCGTAACATCGCCAAAATAACAACCACGAAAATCGCCAAAAAAAATATTCCAGGGAAATGGCAGGCCAATCGAGGCAGTGCTGAAGCGACAGACCTGGGGATCGCGGGTACGGACAACATCAGCGCCTGCGAACTGGGAGGTGAGGCGGATGAGGAAGCAGCCGAGCGCCTCGTCACAGTGGAAGCTGCCGTTGTGGGTCCCCACGCGCTTGCCGCTTCCAGCTCTGTTGGAATAGTTGACGTCGGCAGTGACGGCTGACGAGTAGACCCTCATACGCTTCGGTGAGGTGGCGCTGGCCGCAGTGGCCATGGGCAAAGGGTTTAGGATTTGGGAACGCACACAGGGAAGGAACGTCACGGCTCGCTGCGACAGCCTCCATGTGCAGGCGGCGAGCATCAGTGGCAGATCCACGATTGGAGCTAACCCCGGGGCCAAAAACAAAGTGTAAATAGTAAAAAGAAGCTCACATAATAGTACAAAACTTGGTACGAATGCAAACATGAAAATAACTTTCAAGTCAATTGCCAGAACAAATTCTTTTGCATGATTTATAAGCTTGAAAATGATACAAAAAAATCATCATCACTGCAGCGTGAAATACATCTCACTCAGTATAACACACCATACTACAACTCCTCGAATCGTCACCCGTTTTATTCATCAACATAGTGTTGCTAATGTTCGTTACTGACAATGTGGGCAACCCAGCATATACAATTGCAAGTGAAATTTCAGCGGGCGGGGAAGACGCTAACGCTAAGTGATACACATCCGGAAACGAACAAGTCCATGTCAGACACTAGATATGAACATGACCTACATATATTCAGTATCAGCGTCCTGCCGGCATACTAATCCCCAAACAAACAATAGTAGTATCATCGTCTTGGTTAGTTGGAGTGTAAGCCACTGGAATTATTTTTATACTTGATGAGTGGTGGCACACAACTAGTGAGTAAGTACATAGTACTCCCTCCGATCGGAAATAAGTGTCGGTGATTTTATACTAACTTAGTATGAAGTTTATACTAAGTCACCGACAGTTATTTTCGATCGGAGGGAGTAGTAAGTAGGAGATGAGATTCAGTACAGAATCGATGCGACACACATTTTAATCAGCAGCGAAGTTCTTTGATCGTAATTCTCCAGTAATGGGCTTGGCTTGGACGAGATTAGAAAAATAGGCAGGAGGCTAGTAGTCTCACCTTTCTTAGCTAGCAGCGGCGCTAGGAAGGGGCCGGAGGAAGCCGACCGGGACGGCGACCGGGATGCAGCGAGCTGGTGGCCACCGGGAAGACGACCAGGACGGCGACCAGGACGAGACGATCTGGACGCGACCGGGAGACACTCCAGGAGCGGTACGGCGACCGGGATGGGAGGGGAAGACAGCGCCGCCGACGGAGGGAGCAAGGACCCGCGGTTTGGCCTCCCCGATTGCCTCCGTTGGGTTTTCGGTCGCTTGTTGGGCTGGCGCTGAACAGTGTTGACTCACGTGGGCTAGGTTGCCCGCATCGAGACGAAAGCGGCCCGTCTGGTTTCCTGGGCCCTCCGTGTTGTCGCATGGCACGATTCTTAAAGTCCCCTCGGTGAATTGGTCAAAAAAAAGACCCTCTGAGCAATTGCCATATCAACTTTTCAAATGGTGTCTATTACAAGCAATAAAGGTACCTATGAGCCTATGCCAAGGAACTCGATGACCGCAAACAAAATCATCCAGCCCATCGGTTCGTTCACAGCCCAAGCAGAAGGACCCAGTTAATGGGCCGTCAAAGCTTCAAGCAGAAGGACCCAGTTAATGGACCCAGGGAGAAGCCTCGGTATCTGATACGGCACGGTGTGTCGCAAGAACACGGGGTACCACGCGATGGAACCAAAGATTCGAACACAGGGGCTGAACCTGGGAGTTAATGGACCCAGGGAGAAGCCCCGGTATCTGATGCGGCACAGTGTGTTGCAAGAACACGGGGTACCACGCGACGGATCCAAAGATTCGAAACACGGTGACGGAAGCCTCGAGACGTCGAACGCACCACGCACTGCAGAGAGAGACACCGAGCCTTACCCAAGTTCAGGGCCCTCGTGGTGAGGTAAAACCCCTGCTTCCTGGCTTCTTGTATTACGATGCGATACCTCGCGAGGAGTACAAGGTCTTAGTTACAGAGCTCTAACTAGCCAGAGGTTGAAGGATAAACTTAGCCTAGCTAGGAGCCCAGAGATGAAGATCGGATCCCCTTTAAGGGGTGACCTCCCCTTCTTTTATAGCGACGAGGTCCTCCTTCCCCTTATCATCTTGGGGAAGGGGTTGCCACAAACGGCTGAGGAGGGAGGACACCTGTAGTCTTGAGTCTTCAGTAGACGTAGTCTTCGTAGAGTAGTGGCGCCGGTCCACAGGAGTGGGTGGAGGAGGCTAACGTCCTCCTCTGGCCCCCTGCACCGTCCACCCTATTTTTAGGGGGTGGCCAACAACCACTATGCCGCGTTATGCAGGCACGACAAAAGCTGGTCTCCTCCCTGTCGGGGTAGCGTGGACGGTACGCAGTCTTCTGCTCTTATCTTCTTGCTCAGCACGGAAGCGTACCGGGCTGATATGGACGTGGTCCCTCCTCTCACGAGAAACAGCTCGTGAGGAGGTCTTCTGGTCCTTAGCAGTTTTAGCCGTCGTTCTCCTCATGAGGCGCCTCCTCATGAGGGTCTTCTCCGCTGGGCTTCAGTCGTCGTTTCACCCCAGGGCCGAAGCTGGGCCGTTAAAGGAGCACAGGAGCAGGTGGACCGGGATACCCCGGTATCCAGAACACCGACAGTAGCCCCAGGAGCCTGGCCCGCAAACTCGCCCTCTCGAGGGAGCGAAGGGTCAGGGGCCCCCAGAAGCTGCTGGGCCCTCCAACGGCACGCGTCAACGCGCGGTCAGAGGACCATGTGAAGATGCAGAGGCCGCGGACGCGTGGCGCGACCGCAGCTGGTGAGACGAAGCGGCGGGCGACGCAGCAGTCCCCGAGGCATCAAACCGTCATGATGGCACGTCACTTTGCTGCAGAGCACTGCGCCAACGCTCCGATTCCCGCGCTGAGATTTGACGCTTCAACGCCGGCCGCGCCCTTTAAATGCAGCCTCCTCGACACCTACGGCACTTCATCCTCTTCCTCCAGTACTACTTCTCCCTCGTACGCTTCCCCGAGCGATGGATCCCTCCGCCTCCTCCGTCGCCGCTGGATCTGGCTCGGGGACGAAGCGCCGCGGGCGCCTCCCGGGCAGCAGGAACAAATCGAAGGTTCTCGCCCGGTGGACGCCCGGCGCCGGAGGTCCCCTGCGCATCGGGGCGCCCACGCAGGGCGTGGCGAACCGCGCCACCCTAGGGACCTCCAGTGCCTTGACCCTTCGGGGTCCAGCGCCCGGAAGCGCTCTGAACGCACCATCGCCGGTGGTGGCAGCGCCGGCTCCCCGCGCCCCGGGGAGCATCGATCGGGTGCTCCGGGAGGTGGAGGCCGCTCTAGGCCCCCTCCCCTCCGGCCGCGGACGATCCGGGGCCGCAGGAGGCGGCCCCACCGGCGATCGGAGTGGTCGCGACTCCCCGCCGCCTGGCGGCGGAGATGCTGGGACCCCTCATTGCGCCGGGGTCCCACTTCCTGGAGCTCCTCGTCACCATCGACGCCTGGAGCTTCATCTCCCTCCGGCTGCCCGAAGCAGTTCGGAGGGTGATCTACGCTCCCGTCTCCTCCTCTGGGGAGGTCGTGCTGGTGGAGCAGAGCAGGCCAGAGCTTATCTGGCATGTTGACATCATCCTCGGAGCGGGCGGCAATGCCGTCCTCTCCGGGCGCTGGAGGGCATTCGCCCTGGGCCACCGTCTCCGCGTCGGCGACCACCTCGTCTTCCGCTTCAAGCTGGGGACGTTGGAGGCCTCGGTGCGGATCTTCACCGCCGCCGGTGTCCGCCGCACCTTCTCCCAGCCCGCGGCGGAGTGAAGGGGCGGCCTTGCTGCGGAGAACTTCTGGGGAGGAGAGCTAGTCTCCTCCCCCCTTTTGCTGTGTAGCTCTCGCCGGCGGGGTATGCCCCGTCGTGCTTTTGCTCCTCCCCCCGCCGGGGGTTATTTAATGGAATTTCCTTATTAGTTGTTCATTTTCTCCGCTCCTTTACGCTTCTTGTCGTCCTGGTCGCCTATACGCTCAAGAGCCCTAGCGAGTTGTTCACGCCTACGGGAGGCCTCCCTGCGCCTCAGAGCTCATGACGGGGTCAGCACCATTGACAATGAAGGACGATTCCTGAGACAAGTAGTTGAAGAAAGAGTTGGAAAACAAAAAACCCCAAATCCTCGAAAATGAAAAAAAATCAATAAAACAAACGAAAAAAGAAAGGCGAATAAGATGCCCCTGTGACCGGCACAGGGACCTTCCTCGTCGTGAGGGAGCGCGGCACTATCTGTGCCAGTAGCTAAGAGCAAATTGCCGCACGTGGCGATTCACGGGGCCTTCCTCGTCGTGAGGGAAGCTGGACTCTCACGGACGCGAAAGCATCGACGCTTAAGAGAGCCCAGAGGCCATCGACACCTCGTTGAGGGTTGCTCACGAGGTGAAGGGCCTGGCGCGGACCTCCAGATCTGTGTCTCCTTCGCAAGATGATCGGAGCGACCTTGGTCTTTCGTAATCCTGCCGTGTTTGGCCTTCCTCGAGCGAGGGGAATCTTGACTCCTTGATACGTCAATTTTGCATCACTATTTTGTATCATAATTTACTGTTATTCATTAATATATTTCATATTTAGAGATGATACTTATGTTATTTCCTCTTTTTTTACATGTTGACGATCATTGGGGGATTTGCTGCCGGAGTCAGGATTCTGCTGGAAAAATGACCATCAAGGGACCATATTTTGAAGATCAGGAAATTCCAGAAAAATACTAGGAAATTATATTTTACCAAAAGACTCTGGAAGCTAGAAGGAGGAGTCGAGAGGAGCCAGAGGGCAGCCTCACACATAGGGGGCGCGGCCTGGCCCCTGGCCGCGCCGGCCCTGTGTGAGGGCACCCTGGCCCACTCCAGGTCTCGCCCCTTCGCGTACTTCATCGTCCCCAAAAACCTAAGTGAAGGGGGGCTCAGATTTAGACACAGCCGCCTCTGCGGGGCAGAAAACACCAGAGAGAGAAAAGCTCTCGGGCAGGCAGAAATCTGCCGGGGAAATTCCTTCCCGGAGAGGGGAGATCGTCGCCATCGTCATCACCATCGCACTGGACTTCATCGGGATCATCATCATCATCATCTCCATCACCAGCACCTTCATCTCCACCATCACCACGCCATCCCGCTGTAACATCTTGAGTTGGATCTTGTTATATTCTTAGGGGAAACTTTCCCGGTGTTGATTACTCTTGTAGTTGATACTATTGAGTGGAACCATTGAATTAAGGTTTATGTTCAGATTGTTATTCACCATTATTTCACCTCTGATCATGATCCATATGATGTCTTGTGAGTAGTTCGTTTAGTTCTTGAGGACATGGGAGAAGTCAAGATGTTAGTAGTGAATTATTATTGAGAAATATTTAATGGTTTGATATTGTTGTGGTGCTATTTCACTAGTGGTGTCATGTGAACGTCGACTACATGATACTTCACCATTTATGGGCCTAGTGAGATGCATTGTGTATTTGGCTACCAATTGTGGGGTTGCTGGAGTGACAGAAACCTAAACCTCCGTTGGGAAACCATTGCACCAGGGAGCGTAGGATCTTAGAGTTTAAGGCTGTGGTTAGATTTATCTTAATTACTTTCTTGTATTTGCAGATGCTTGCAAGGGGTATAATCACAAGTGTGTATTTATCCTAGTAAGGGTAGTGCGCTAGCACAGGTTCACCCCTGATACGTCTCCAACGTATCTATAATTTTTGATGCTCTATGCTTGTTTTTACACCATTTGCCTACTGTTTCGTTACACTTCGTGGCACTTTTATGCAGTTTCCGGAACTAACCTATTAACAAGTCGCCACAGTGACAGTTCCCTGTTTTCTGCTATTTTTGTGTTTCAGAAGTGATACACAGGAAATATTCTCAGAATTGGACGAAACAAGTTCCTGAAGTCTTATTTTTCCCGGAAGCTTCCAGAGATCCGAAGAGGAGTTGGAGGGGGGCCACGAGGGCCCCACACACCAGGGCGGCGCGGCCAGGGGCCTGGCCGCGCCCCCTATGTGTGAGAGCCCCTCGGGCCACCTCTGATGATGCCCCTTCGCCTATAAAGACCCCCGACGGAAAAAACCTAAGTACCCGATCAATTTTCCAGAACACATCGCGATCCACCGCCGCCATCGACCCGAAGATCGGGAGGGTCTAGAAGCTCTTCCCGGCACCCTGCCGGAGAGGGGAATCGCCACCGGAGGTCTTCTTCATCGCCATGCTTGCCTCCGGAGCGATGAGTGAGTAGTCTACCTTGGACTATGGGTCCATAGCAGTAGCTAGATGGTTGTCTTCTCCACCATGTGCTTCATGTTTAGATCTCATGAGCTGCCCTACATGATTGAGATCACCGTTATGTAATTCTACATGTTTGGTTTGTTGGGATCCAAGGAATATTGGTGTCATGATTGAGTTGCTATACTGAAATATATATTTTGTTATCTCTATGTTGTTTATGATGTTGCATGCTCTCCGTTGTTAGTAGCTATCTTGGCCGAGTAGTTGCTAGTGACTCCAAGAGGGGGTATTTATGCTCGATAGTGGGTTCATGCCTCTATTTAACCTGGGGGAGTGACAGAAACCTCTAAGGTTGTAGATGTGCTGTTGCTACTAGGGAGAAAACAACATTCATATGCTCAAGGGCATATGCTTTGTTTACATTACACACTTTGCTTAATGCAATTATCTGTTGTTCGCAACTTAATCCTTGTAGAGTTCTCGGATTGATTCGCCACAAGTGGATTATTAGTCATAGATGCAGTTGGATGGCGGTCTATGTATTTTGTTGTAATGCCCAGAGTAAATCGCATAGTGATCTTCTTGACATATCACGTTTATCTTTATTCTATCAAATGCCCAACTGTCATTTGTTTACCCAGCATGTGTTATTTATCTTATGGAGAGACACCACTAGTGAACTGTGGACCCCGATCCTATTTCCATCATATTGCTATCACCTATTTACTTTACTCGCACTGTTTACTTTACTCGCATACTTCTACTGTTTTCCACTCGATACGCTCATACCCTTTGTTTCAAGCAAACCGGTGAGATTGACAACCTCATCGCAAGTTGGGAACAAATTATTTGGTTGTGTGTGTGCAGGTTCCGCGTTGCTACTGGCTGAAGACGAGTCAACAAGTATCGTAAACGGCGCCCTTGTTGGAGTGCTATTAAGCCAGTCCGCATCACCTTCAGTCGTAATTGTCTGCTTTTCTCCTGATCGACATACCTTGGTTTCTTAACTGAGGGAAATCTTGCTGCTATATTCATCATACCTTCCTCTTGGGGTTCCCAACTGGCCGGTTATTTACTTTATCAACTCGGTAGCATCAATCTCTTTTCTGGCGCCGTTGCTGGGGAACGAAGAAGAAGAAGCTCCCACATCAACTATAAGCTCCCTCGTCAACTAGGCACCAGCTCTTTTCTGGCGCCGTTGCCGGGGAAGAGTGGAAGACCTCTGCAAGGGGAGTTTTTTGCACACACATCCTTTACTTTGTTATTGTTTTGCTTTACTTTGTTTATTTTACCTGCATCGTTTTATATCAAAAACCCAAAAAAAATTAGAATCCTTGGTAGTTGTTTTTACTTGTCTACTTTTAGTTTTGCTGAAATGGCCAATCCTGAAAACACCAAGTTGTGTGACTTTACTAGCACGAACAATAGTGATTTTATCTGCACTCCTATTGCACCACCTGCTCCTGCTGCAAACTTTTATGAGATTAAGCCTGCTTTGTTGAACCTTGTTATGAAAGAGCAATTTTCTGGTGCTAGTAGTGAAGATGCTGCAGCTCATCTCAACAATTTTGTTGAGCTATGTGAGATGCAGAAATATAAGGATGTAGAAAGTGATATTATTAAGCTCAAGTTGTTTCCTTTTTCTTTGAGAGGAAAAGCTAAAGATTGGTTGCTGTCTTTGACTAAGAATAGTATTGATTCATGGGCTAAGTGTAAGGATGCTTTTATTGGTAGATACTATCCTCCTGCTAAGATTATATCTCTGCGTAGCAATATTATGAAGTTTACTCAGTTTGATAATGAACATGTTGCTCAAGCTTGGGAAAGAATGAAATCTATGATAAAGAATTGCCCCACTCATGGACTGACTACTTGGATGATTGTCCAAACTTTTTATGCATGACTGAATTTTTCCTCAAGGAACCTATTGGATTCAGCTGCTGGAGGCACTTTTATGTCCCTTACCTTGGGCGCCGCAACAAAGCTACTTGACAACATGATGGTAAATTATTCCGAATGGCACACCGAGAGAGCTCCACAAGGTAAGAAGGTAAATTCTGTTGAGGAAACCTCCTCCTTGAATGATAAGATTGATACCATTATGGCTATGCTTGCTAATGATAGAACTCATGTTGATCCTAATAATGTTCCTTTAGCCTCTTTGGTTGCTCAAGAAGAGCATGTTGATGTGAACTTCATTAGAAACAATAATTTTAACAACAATGCTTATAGGAACAATTTTGCTAGTAACAATTATAGGCCGTTTCCTTCTAATGGTGATAATAGCTATCTTGGTAGACCTAAAATGCCTAGTGAAGAAAGAATTTTTGAACTTGAAAAGGCTACTAAGAATTTTATGCAGGCGCAATATGAGCAGAACAGGGCTTTCACCAAGACTATGGAGGAGCAATCAGCTCTGTTGAGGACTATTAGTCATCAACTTGAAAATTTAAACACGGCTATTCCTGAGTTGCAAGCTAAGGTTTCTAAAGCTGAAACCGATATTTCATCTTTGTCTAATGTGCAATCTTCTTTGGTTAACAGAATGTCCGCTAAGCCTGATCCTTTTGCTACTGCTAATGCTATTCAAGTTAGAATTGATGAAAATCTCAGATTGTTAGCAGAATTGCATGCTAGATGAGAAAGAGAGGATGAGATTGCTAGGAATATGAAATTTTGTACTATTACTACCTCTGATGATGTTGTTCCTAATGCTAGCAATCCTCTTACTTTGATTGGTGCAGAGAAAACTCCCACTCCTTGTGTTAAAAAGCCTAAAACTGCCAAAACTTTTTCTCAAAAGAGTGCTGAAATTTTTCGGAGTGTAGGAGATGATAGCTCTACTTCCTTTAATGATTTTGATGTTGATGGCTGCAATATATCTGAAGTTATTTTGTTCTTGCGAAAGTTTGCTTTGACTCCCAATGCTAGTTCTTTAAATGTTGCTTTTACTAAGCATATTACCAATGCTCTCATAAAAATTAGGGATGAAAAGTTGAAGCAAAAAGCTTCTGTTCCCAAGAAGTTAGAAGATGGTTGGGAACCCATCATTGATATGCATGTTAATGGTTTTGATTGCCATGCTTTATGTGATCTAGGTGCTAGTATTTCTATCATGCCTAGAAAAATTTATGACATGCTTGATTTACCGCCGCTTGAAAAATATTATTATGATGTTCCTATTGCTGATGTTGCTAAGAAGAAACCTTTGGGAAGAATTAATGATGTTCTTATTGTGGTTAACAGTAACCTTGTCCCCGTTGATTTTCTTGTTATGGACGTTGAATGCCATGCTTCATGTCCTATTATTTTGGGAAGACCCTTTCTTCGAACTATAGGTGCCATCATTGATATGAGAGAAGGCACTATAAAATATCTATTTCCACTCAAGAAAGGTATGGAACACTTCCCTAGGAAAAGAAATAAATTAATTTTTGACTCTATTCTTAGAGCAAATTATGAGCTTGATGCTTCATCACTTGATGTTACTTGATTCGCAATTTTCTGCGCCTAGCTCAAAGGCGTTAAAGAAAAGCACTCTTGGAAGATAACCCAATGTTTTATTTTCAGTACTTTTTCTTTTATTTGAGTCTTGGAAGTCATTACTACTGTAATGACCGCTCCTTATCCTTTTTATTTCATTGTTGTGCCAAGAGAAGCCTCTAATTCGAGTGAGGTAAAGATTTGGGGATGTTGCTGTCCTGAAACTGTTTTTGGTGCTGCACCGTAAAAATTCGTATAACTTCTCTGTATATCTTTTGGACCTGCGACTTCTTGTACATATGCCCCAGGTTATATCCAAACTTTCGTTAGTTGAACACTTTTTGATTTGAGCAACAGAAAACCCCTCAAAAATTCGACCTTTGTCAGCTGTTCTGTTTTGATAGATTTCTGCCAATATTTGTTTTTGCCGCTTTATCGCTTTCTTTTGAGTTCTTTTGATCACGGAACTTTTGGGGAAATTGCTACAGTAGTATATGCTATATATGTGGTGGTTTTAGATTGAAACCTGAAGCAAAAAGAGGTTGATTATATGTTATGCTACACTAATGTTGCTAATAGATTTGTGTTTAGTTTTGTATGAAGGAAGTTTTCAAGTGTAGGGATTGGAGAATGATGAGATGAATTGAAGAATGGAAAAAAGCTCAAGCTTGGGGATGCCCATGCATCACCCCAAGAAATATCCAAGAAGTACAAGCGTCAAAGCTTGGGGATGCCCCCGAGGCACCCCTTCTTCATCGGCAAAAATTAGGTCACCTTTCAAAACACTATATTTTTATTGCTTCATGCACTATGTGTTTTTCTTGGAGCGTCAGTTGTTTTAGTTTTCTTAGTTAGTTTAGTTTTGTTTGCTGCAATAAATGGTTGGACCCCAACAAATTTCCTTTGGAGGAGATGTACTCGTTTTCATTTGCTAAGAACGCTCTAGTTTTCACTCTTATCGTTCAACGAGTGTTCTTCTTTTTCTGCTACTGCTTTTGGTTTTCGTTTTCGCCTTGATTTGCATTCAGATCTTCTTATATCTTTTCATCAAGGTGAATTTTTGCCTCTGATCTTTATTGGTTTTCATCAAAAGAGGTGTTTATAAAAGTTTCAAATGGTGATGGAAAAGAGAAAAAGCTTTATGCAAAATAGTGGTACAAGAAGGAGCTTGTGTAGACTGCGGCTTAGGCTTTTTCATGTCATGCTTGATGTTTTTTTGATAGTATGCTTAGTGGTTTTGCTGTAGCATGACTTGTCTCAAATAACTGAGATTGCTTAATGAGCCTTTGAAAAAATCATGCGTTGTTTTAATTATTTGGAAGCATTATTTTGGTTTTCTCCTTGATGCTTTATTTGGGTTGACTTGGCGCATGCTCACACATGTTAGACTCTTACAAAGTCGCCAATAGCCTCTATGATCATTTAGTTTTTGACTTTTGATGCCATCTTATGCTTCTTTTAATGTCGCTTTGCATGATTATGGCCATTATTGCTCTCTTAGTTGGTCGCTCCCAGTCTTTTGCTAGCCCTCGCCTTGTACTGAGTATGAGCTCTACTCGTGCATCCAACTCCTAAAAACCAAGTTTTCCAAAGTGTCCACCATACATACCTACTAGCAATTTGCTATTCCAAGTAAATTTGACTTGCTTTTATTTTCTCTTCAAATTAAACTCTTACCAGTGTTATGCGAAAATTGGTCAGTAAAGCTCTCACGAACCGGAAGGCACACTTTACTTTTTCTTGTTCTTAAAAATTTGACATTGTGGTCTCTTATGTTGAGTTGTTATGCTTGCAAGTTGTAAGTTGGAGGCTAGCCCAGCCATGCAGTCATGGGCAAGCTTTCAACATTGCACTTCTCTTTTGAGTTGATATCGTGATCTTTTATTTATGGATGCCCGCGGTGTGAAATAAATTGGGAATCTTGTGGGGATCATGGAGTTTGTATATGTGTTAGTGAAACGCCTGGGCCGCCAATCTAAGCCATGCATAATTCATGGTGGAAATTTGCAGCATACCCATGGTGGACATTCGACGACGCATCTCACAATAAAAAGCTAAACAAATGGCAAATAAAAGAGATGTCGAGGTGTTCATTGTCTGCTTGTCCTGTCATTTTGATGTGGGCTTGTTCCATGTCATCGGGCACGGAGGTACCCCGTTGACGATTCTCGATGATACATATATACTTACAATGACAAGAGCCTTGTTTGGGACTCTAAGTAAAGTAGCATGAGGTTTGGGTACTCGTATTCACGGGACACGAGGTTTTCAACTTATGATTTGTCAAGCATATGCATCATAATTGTTCTCGCATTAACTTTAACCATTCAAGATGCTTATGATGGGGGCAATGAGAGCTCAAAGCCGGTAAGTACCATAATTTTTGAAGGTTATAAAACTTGCAATCACTGCTTCCCTCTGCGAAGGGCCTTTCTTTTACTTTTTTGTTGAGTCACCACCTTCTTTATTTATGCACCATAAGAGAGCAAAGTTGTCATTCTTAGTATAATGTGCATTGTCCCAAAGTTTTCATTGATTGATTCATATTGTTGGTTTCACTTGTTCTTAAATTATTTGTATCTAGTCGCCCTTTTAAACTTGAAGGTGTCCTATGCATTTATGTTTTGCTCTCTATGAAGGACAAGCTGAAAACCATTTGTATGTTTTTCCTTATGATTTGAACACACGTTTGACTTTCATTGTTTCATTTTCATAATCTTTTGTTTGTGTTCATTTGCATGTTTACAACATGGTTGCTAAGTTTCTATTATCAAGATTATATCTTTCATGCCCATGTTTTAAGTTCTTATGATCCCAGCTCACAAATGCTTACATATATGATCAAGATTGTGTAGGTGCATGTCACCTCAAAAATTATTCTTTGTTATCACTTACCTACTCGAGGACGAGCAGGAGTTAAGCTTGGGGATGCTTGATACGTCTCCAACGTATCTATAATTTTTTATGCTCCATGCTTGTTTTTACACCATTTGCCTACTGTTTCGTTACACTTCATGGCACTTTTATGCATTTTCCGGAACTAACCTATTAACAAGTCGCCACAGTGCCAGTTCCCGTTTTCTGCTGTTTTTGTGTTTCAGAAGTGATACACAGGAAATATTCTCGGAATTGGACGAAACAAGTTCCTGAAGTCTTATTTTTCCTAGAAGCTTCCAGAGATCCGAAGAGGAGTTGGAGTGGGGCCACGAGGGCCCCACACACCAGGGCGGCGCGGCGAGGGGCCTGGCCGCGCCCCCTATATGTGAGAGCCCCTCGGGCCACCTCTGACGATGCCCCTTCGCCTATAAAGACCCCCCGACAGAAAAAACCTAAGTACCCGATCAATTTTCCAGAACACATCGCAATCCGCCGCCGCCGTCGACCTGAAGATCGGGAGGGTCCAGAAGCCCTTCCCGGCACCTAGCCGGAGAGGGGAATCGCCACCGGAGGTCTTCTTCATCGCCATGCTTGCCTCCAGAGCGATGAGTGAGTAGTCTACCTTGGACTATGGGTCCATAGCAGTAGCTAGATGGTTGTCTTCTCCACCATGTGCTTCATGTTTAGATCTCATGAGCTGCCCTACATGATTGAGATCACCGTTATGTAATTCTACATGTTTGGTTTGTTGGGATCCGATGAATATTGGTGTTATGATTGAGTTGCTATACTGAAATATATCTTTTGTTATCTCTATGTTGTTTATGATCTTGCATGCTCTCCATTGTTAGTAGCTATCTTGGCCGAGTAGTTGCTAGTGACTCCAAGAGGGGGTATTTATGCTCGATAGTGGGTTCATGCCTCTATTTAACCCGGGGGAGTGACAGAAACCTCTAAGGTTGTAGATGTGATGTTGCTACTAGGGAGAAAACAACATTCATATGCTCAAGGGCATATGCTTTGTTTACATTACACACTTTGCTTAATGCAATTATCTGTTGTTCGCAACTTAATACTTGTGGAGTTCTTGGATTGATTCGCCACAAGTGGATTATTAGTCATAGATGCAGTTGGATGGCGGTCTATGTATTTTGTTGTAATGCCCAGAGTAAATCGCATAGTGATCTTCTTGACATATCATGTTTATCTTTATTCTATCAATTGCCCAACTATAATTTGTTTATCCAGCATGTGTTATTTATCTTATGGAGAGACACCACTAGTGAACTGTGGACCCCGGTCCTATTTCCATCGTATTGCTATCACCTGTTTACTTTACTCGCACTGTTTACTTTACTCGCATACTTCTACTATTTTCCACTCGATACGCTCATACCCTTTGTTTCAAGCAAACCGGTGAGATTGACAACCTCATCGCAAGTTGGGAACAAAGTATTTGGTTGTGTGTGTAGGTTCCGCGTTGCTACTGGCTGAAGATGAGTCAACAAGTATCGTAAATGGCACCCTTGTTGGAGTGCTATTAAGCCAGTCTGCATCACCTTCAGTCGTAATTGTCTGCTCTTCTCCTGATCGACATACCTTGGTTTCTTAACTGAGGGAAATCTTGCTGCTATATTCATCATACCTTCCTCTTGGGGTTCCCAACTGGCCGGTTATTTACTTCATCAACTCGGTAGCATCAACCCCCATAACACTTATCAAACCAATAAAGATATTTAGCGGTATGAAGCGAAAGCTCTTGACAGAAACTCCCGTGTGTCCTCGAGAACGTTTGGTTATTATAAAGTTACACAACCGGCTTGTCCTTTGCTAAAGAAAGGATTGGGCCACTTGCTGCAATTGTTACTACTGTCTTTTACTTACTCGCACTTTATTTATTTGTATTACCAAATACCCCTAAAAACCCATTTGCTAGTATTTACAGTGAAACCCTGATCAAAACCACTAATCAACACCTTCTGCTCCTCGTTGGGTTTGACACTCTTATTTATCAAAAGTACTACGATTTGCCCCCTATACTTGTGGGTCATCAAGACTATTTTCTGGCGCCGTTGCCATGGAGTGTAGCGCTATTGAAGAGTGGATTTGGTAAAGGTAACCGTCGCTGTGAGTATTGTTTTTATTTTGTCTTTTATTTTTATTTTATTCTGCTATGGAGAATTCTCCATTTGGTTTCCTATTTGGGAACACTTCAACCACTGCTGCACATGTGGATGAACCACCACCGCCACCACCTGCTGAAGTTGATCCTTTTAAAATACCTATGAAAATTGTTGGGCGTGTTATGGATAACTACTATTCAGGGGATGGAACTGTCCATCCGGGTGATCATTTAATATTTATACATGAATTATGCGAGTTGTTCAGGTGTGCAGGTATTTCGCCAAGCCAGGTCAAGAAGAAATTATTCTCTTTATCATTGAAAGGCAGAGCTGAGGAGTGGTATCGACTACTCCAAGATGGTCCATCTATGGCATGGGAGGACATTGTACCTCTCTTTTATTCCAAGTTTTATCCAACAAGTGATATCCATAAAGATCGTAATCGGATATATAATTTTTGGCCTCATGATGGAGAGAGTATTGCCCAAGCGTGGGGGAGATTGAAGCTACTAATGCTCAAATGCCCCATTCATGAGCTCCCCAATAATGTTGTTATTGATAATTTTTATGCGTGGCTTACTCTCCCTGATAAGGATTATTTGGATACTTCTTGCTTTGGATCATTTACTCAGATGAAAGAAGATGCTAAGTGGAAACTTCTTGACCGTATACAAGAGAATGCTAAAGGTTGGGAAAACGACAAAGGTAGGAAGTCAGGTATAACCTATGATTATGAATGTATTAAAACTTTTATGGGAACCGATGACTTTCATAGTGTTAACATTGCTTATGGTCTTGATTCTCAAATACTTGCTAATTGTCTTAAGGCTTTTGCCTCTTATCTCGATATTCCAAAGAAAGATTGGAACAAATATCATGCACCTTATAAAGATTCCATTAGTCATATTCCTGCTGTAGCTACTGAAGTTTGTACTGTTGATAGCATTGTTCCTGAACCTTATTTTGAGAAGACACCTTTCCCTGCTAAGGTAAAGAAGTATTCTACTTTGGTAAGTGTGTCTAATAAAAGTACTAAGAAAGCTATAGAACCTGATGAGCAAATTACTATTAAGTCTCCTGTAGCTATATTGAAGGATCTTGTTACTAAAGATGTAGGGGATGAATATATTCTCTTTTGTGAAGATGCTTCTAACATTCTCTCACATCCTAAAAAGCATAGGAAAACAAGTGTTCCTGTTATTTCTGTCAGGATTGGAGATCATTGCTACTATGGTTTATGTGATATTGGTGCTAGTGCAAGTGCTATTCCTTTAGAGCTTTACAAAGAAATTATGCACGAGATTGGTGCTTGTGAACTTGAAGATATTGATGTGGTTGTTCAGCTTGCTAACAGAGAGACTGTTTGGCCTCTTGGTATTGTTCGAGATGTGGAAGTTCTTTGCGGTAAGACTAAATACCCCACTGATTTCCTAGTACTTGGTAAGGAGGCTAGTAAAACTTGTCCCATTATTTTTGGTAGACCCTTTTTGAACACCTGTGGCGCCGTGATAGACTGTAAGAAGGAGAAAATTTCCACTAAGTTTAATGGAGAGTCTTATGAGTTTAATTTTTCGAAGTTTGCTAAGACTTCTTATGTAAATGAAACGCCTAATGAAAATTTTCGAGTTGAACAGCTTGCTTCTATTGCTCTTGCTCCTAATAATACTTTGCAGCAATTCATGGAAGATCACGAAAGTGATGTTTTCAGTAAGGAAAGAGAAGAGATTGACGACATTTTCCTTCGTCAACAACCATTAATCAAGCACAATTTACCTGTGGAGGATCTTGGTACCACTTTGCCGCCTAAGGAAGATCCTTTTTTTGAATTAAAACCTTTGCCTGATAATCTTAAATATGCCTATATAGATGATAAGAAAATATATCCTGTTATTATTAGTTCTAAACTTTCAGGAAAGGAAGAAGAAAGATTATTGGAGATATTGAGGAAACACCGAGGAGCTATGGGATATACTCTTGATGACTTAAAAGGAATTTTCCCCACTTTATGTCAGCATGCTATTAATATGGAGAAAGTCGCCAAGCCAGTTGTGGAGCATCAACGCCGCTTAATCCCAAAGATGAAGGATGTGGTAAGAAATGAGGTATTAAAGCTCCTTGATGCTGGTATCATTTATCCTATTGCTGATAGTAGATGGGTTAGTCCTGTTCATTGTGTTCCTAAGAAAGGAGGTATGACTGTTGTGCCTAATGAGAATAATGAGCTTATTCCTCAAAGGGTAGTAGTTGGTTATATGACGTGCATTGATTATAGGAAGGTAAACAAAGTTACTAAGAAAGATCATTATCATTTACCGTTTATAGATCAGATGTTAGAGAGGTTATCTAAGAAGACTCATTTTTGTTTCCTTGATGGTTATTCTGGTTTTTCTCAAATCGCTGTTAGAAAGGAAGATCAAGAGAAAACCACGTTTACTTGTCCTTATGGAACTTATGCTTATAGACGTATGCCGTTTGGTTTATGCAATGCTCCTGCTACTTTTCAAAGATGCATATCTGCTATTTTTCATGGTTTTTGTGAGGAAATTGTGGAGGTCTTCATGGACGATTTCTCCATCTATGGAACTTCTTTTGATAACTGTTTGCACAACCTTGATAAAGTTTTGCAGAGGTGCGAAGAAACTAACCTTGTTCTTAATTGGGAGAAATGCCACTTTATGGTGAATGAAGGAATTGTCCTTGGACATAAAATTTCTGAAAGAGGTATTGAAGTTGACAGAGCAAAAGTGGAAGCAATTGAGAAAATGCCCTGTCCCAGAGATGTTAAAGGTATTCATTGTGTTCTTGGTCATGCTGGTTTCTATAGGAGGTTTATTAAAGATTTCTCTTAGATTTCAAAGCCTCTTACCAATCTTCTTCAAAAAGATGTATCATTTGTCTTTGATGATGATTGTAAGGAAGCTTTTGAAACTCTTAAGAAGGCTTTAACTACTGCTCCTATTGTTCAAGCACCTGATTGGAACTTACCTTTTGAAATTATGTGTGATGTTAGTGATTTTGCTGTTGGTGCTGTTCTTGGACAGCGCGTAGATAATAAGTTGAATGTTATTCATTATGCTAGTAAGACTCTTGATGCTGCTCAGAAAAATTATGCTACCACTGAGAAAGAGTTTCTTGCTGTTGTTTTTGCATGTGATAAGTTTAGATCTTACATTGTTGATTCTAAAGTTACTATTCATACTGATCACGCTGCTATTAGATATCTCATGACTAAGAAGGATGCTAAGCCTAGGCTTATTAGATGGGTGTTGCTTTTACAAGAATTTGATTTGCATATCGTAGATAGGAAAGGCGCTGAAAATCCTATGGCTGACAACTTGTCTAGATTGGAAAACATTTCTTTTGATCCTATTCCTGTTAATGATAGTTTTCCAAATGAACAGTTAGCTGCTGTAAATATAACTTCGCAAGACCTGCCTTGGTATGCTGATTATGCTAACTTTATTGTTTCCAAGTATTTGCCTCCAACTTTTACAGCTTAGCAAAGAAGAAAATTCTTCTATGATTTGAGGCATTACTTTTGGGATGACCCACACTTATATAAAGAAGGAGTTGATGGTATTATGCGAAGATGCGTACCGGAATATGAGCAACAAGAGATATTAAGAAAATGCCATGGCAGTGCTTATGGAGGACATCATGCTGGAGATAGGACCGCACAAAAGGTTCTACAATCAGGTTTTTATTGGCCAACCCTCTTTAAAGATGCTAGAAGGTATGTTTTATCTTGCGATGAATGTCAAAGAGTTGGTAATATTTCTAGACGCAATGAAATGCCTATGAATTACACTCTTGTTATTGAACCATTTGATTGTTGGGGATTTGACTTTATGGGTCCTTTTCCTCCTTCAAAAGGCTATACCCATATACTTGTTGCTGTTGATTATGTTACTAAATGGGTAGAAGCCATACCTACAAAGAGTACTGATGGTGAGACCTCGCTAAAAATGCTTAAAGATGTTATTTTTCCTAGGTTTGGTGTGCCTAGATATCTTATGACTGATGGAGTTTCTCATTTTATTCATGGCAGTTTTATAAAAACTCTTGCTAAATATGATGTTAATCATAGAATTGCTTCTGCCTATCATCCCCAAACTAGTGGGCAGGTAGAGCTTTCAAATAGAGAGATCAAGTCTATCTTGCAGAAGACTGTTAATAGATCTAGGAAAAACTGGGCTAGTAAGTTAAATCATGCTTTATGGGCTTATGGAACTGCTTATAAGAACCCCATGGGGATGTCTCCGTATAAGATGGTTTATGGAAAAGCGTGTCACTTGCCTTTAGAATTAGAACACAAAGCTTTTTGGGCAGTGAAAGAGCTTAATAGATATTTTAAACTAGCCGGTAAGAAAAGGTTGTTAGATTTGAGTTCTCTAGATGAGTGGAGAAATGAAGCGTATGAGAATGCTAGACTTTTCAAAGAGAAAGTCAAGCAATGGCATGATAAGAGAATTCTTAAGAGAGAGTTTCATGTTGGTGAGAAAGTTCTATTGTATAGGTCTCATCTCAGATTTTTTGCAGGGAAATTACTCTCTAAATGGGAAGGACCTTATGTTATTATTAAAGTATACCGCTCAGGTGCAATAAAGATTGCTTCATTGAAAGATGACACTACACAAGTGGTGAATGGGCAAAGACTCAAACACTATATTACTGGAGATTCTTATAATGAAGATGTTGATGTAATTGAAACAGTTTCTCCAGAGGAATTTATCCAAGACAAATTGCAGGTGCCTGCAGAGTTCGTTTTCGAATAGGTAATAGTTCTAGTCAGAGAAGTTTCACGAAAAGATCTTCCTTTAATATTTTTGCTGTTTTTACTAAATATAAAAAATCACGAGACGAAAACGGGCAGGAAAGGGAGTCCGGGTGCTCCTCACACGTAGGGGGCGCGGGTCCACCCTTGGCCGTGCCGCCCTGGTGTGAGAACATCCTGGAACTCGTTTCTGTCCCGGTTTCCTCCTGTGATTTTCCCTCGATGTATAATTTTCGCCTATATAACCCCCCAGAATACCCGAGGTCTGTATATCGTTTTCGCATCGTGTTTTTGTTTTGAGAGTTGATTTTAGTTTTGGGAGCACCATGGCCTCTGCAAGCAACAACAAGGGCAAAAGGCCCTGGGAAGATGATCACCAAGGCCAAAAGTGGAAGAAGGAGCAGGATGCTGGAAGATCAAGGCCAAGAAACCCTGCTTTTGAAGGACCAACAAAAGCTAGACGTATCTTTTCTCATGATATGCAGGGGCCAACACTACACGTTCTGGATCTAAATTCCATTCCTGTGATAAAAGAGGGTATGCTGGTCATTGATGAGTTTTGCGCTCAATATCGAGTTTTGAAGAGGGAGGTAGAGATGCTTCAAGAAGAGAATATCAGGCTTCGCAGGATGCTGGAGTATTTCGTTAATCCAAGGCTGCTTCCACTACCGCCAAAGGAGTAATTCGTCATCGGTAAAGGCATCCCCCTGGCTTGTTCCAAGCTTGGGGGAGTGCCATGGTATCACATCATTACCTTTTGCTCATTTACTTTTCAAGTAGAGTCATATCTTGAATAGAGAAGTTATCTTATAGAATAGTTTGCAGTTTGGAAGTATCCTCCTTAGTTGGTTATCTATGTATCCCTTGGTGTGAGTTGCGGTAATGAAATATTAATGAGAAGTTCTATCGTTTACCTTCTGCACACTTTATTTTAGTTTGCAATCTCTCTTATACGATTAGTCTTATTGATTAGTATTGGTGTCACTTTGGGAGCATGAGTAAATTTAGTTGGTTTTGGCAAACCTAGCTTGGTCAGTAGCAACATTACCTTGAGGTTTGAGTAGAAAAGAATAAAGAAGTGCTTGTAGTTACATCACTTCAGTTTACCCTTCATGTTTGGCTTTTAAGCAATGTTATTCGCAAAGTCAAAATCATTGTACCTTCAAGGAAGTTTGCATGATTGTTCCTATTATATGTATGTCTGTTTGTTTCATGCAACTCTTATGCTTGCTACCCAGCCTTGCTATCCAAAAACCTGTACTGAGAGGGAATACTTCTCGTGCATCCAAATCCCAAAAGCCGAGTCATTTCCAAAGAGTCCACTATAAATTCCCATGCATGGTATTTTAAGCCATTCCAAGTAAATTTTCATGTGCTACCTTTCAAAAACCTTCAAACACTTCTCATTTTGTGCCACTGTTTTTAGCTCATGAAGACGTAGTGGATGGGTTTGTTATCTTCCATACTAAATTAAGTACCCCTCGACTAGGCAGCTTCATCTGCTCGTCTTTAATTTTGCAAGGGAGCTGGTCAGACCATTATAATCTCAAAAAGAAAAGAAAATGAAAAGCACTCCTCCATGGTTTGTGAAAGTTTGTTGGCACCCGATGGAATCTGTTAGCCATGGTTTGAGAAAGGAAAAGGTGGGGAGGAGTGATACGTCTCCGACGTATCCATAATTTTTGATGCTCCATGCTTGTTTTTACACCATTTGCCTAATGTTTCGTTACACTTCGTGGCACTTTTATGCATTTTTCGGAACTAACCTATTAACAAGTCGCCACAGTGCCAGTTCCCTGTTTTCTGCTGTTTTTGTGTTTCAGAAAAGCTACACAGGAAATATTCTCGGAATTGGACAAAACAAGTTCCTGAAGTCTTATATTTCCCGAAAGCTTCCAGAGATCTGAAGAGGAGACGGAGAGGGGCCACAGGCCACCCTCACACCAGGGCGGCGCGGCCCAGCCCCTGGCCGTGCCCCCTATGTGTGAGGATGCCTGGGTCCACTTCTGACGCTGCCCCTTCGCCTATAAAGACCCCCCGACGGGAAAAACCTAAAGACCCGATCAATTTTCCAGAAACACATCGCGATCCACCGCTGTCGTCGACCCGAGATTGGGAGGGTCCAGAAGCTCTTCCCGGCACCCTGCCGGAGAGGGGAATCACCACCGGAGGTCTTCTTCATCGCCATGCTTGCCTCCAGAGCGATGAGTGAGTAGTCTACCTTGGACTACGGGTCCATAGCAGTAGCTAGATGGTTGTCTCCTCCACCATGTGCTTCATGTTTAGATCTCATGAGCTGCCCTACATGATTTAGATCACCGTTATGTAATTCTACATGTTTGGTTTGTTGGGATCCGATGAATATTGGTGTTATGATTGAGTTGCTATACTGAAATATATCTTATGTTATCTCTATGTTATTTATGATCTTGCATGCTCTCCGTTGTTAGTAGCTATCTTGGCCGAGTAGTTGCTAGTGACTCCAAGAGGGGGTATTTATGGTTGATAGTGGGTTCATGCCTCTATTTAACCTGGGGGAGTGACAGAAACCTCTAAGGTTGTAGATGTGCTGTTGCTACTAGGGAGAAAACAACATTCATATGCTCAAGGGCATATGCTTTGTTTACATTACACACTTTGCTTAATGCAATTATCTGTTGTTCGCAACTTAATACTCATGGGGTGTTCGGACGATATCCCCGTGAGTGGATTATTAGTCATAGATGCAGTTGGATGGCAGTCTATGTATTTTGTTGTAATGCCCAGAGTAAATCGCATAGTGATCTTCTTGACATATCACGTTTATCTTTATTCTATCAATTGCCCAACTGTAATTTGTTTACCCAGCATGTGTTATTTTATCTTATGGAGAGACACCACTAGTGAACTGTGGACCCCGGTCCTATTTCCATCATATTGCTATCACCTGTTTACTTTACTCACACTGTTTACTTTACTCGCATACTTTCACTGTTTTCCACTCGATACGCTCATACCCTTTGTTTCAAGCAAACCGGTGAGATTGACAACCTCATCGCAAGTTGGGAACAAAGTACTTGGTTGTGTGTGTGCAGGTTCCGCGTTGCTACTGGCCGAAGACGAGTCAACAAGTGTCGTAAACGGCACCCTTGTTGGAGTGCTATTAAGCCAGTCCACATCACCTTCAGTCGTTTGTCTCTCCTCTCCTGAACAATAAACCTTGGTTTCTTAACTGAGGGAAAATCTTGCTGCTATATTCGTCACACCTTCCTCTTGTGGTTCCCAACGGGCTGGTCATCAACCACGCATCAAGCATATTTTCTGGCGCCGTTGCCAGGGAACGCAGAAGAATAATCTCCCTCGTCAACTGGGCGCCATCAAACAGCAACAAGATATTTTCTGGCGCCGTTGCCGAGGAGGAAGTAGAAGACCTCTGCAAGGGGAGTTTTTTGCACACACATCCTTTACTTTGTTATTTGTTTTGCTTTACTTTATTTATTTTTACCTGCATCATTTTATCAAAAACCCAAAAAATTTAGAATCCTTTGTAGTTGTTTTTACTTGTCTTTCTTTATCATGCTTTCAATCAATGGTTGGTTTCTTTGAAACTCAATCTTTTTGGCAAGGTGGGTTCACGGAAGAGCAACAAAAATATTATGAGGAACACCGCTTGTCACAAAAAGGGAAACACTTATGGGAACAAATTGATAAATTGTATATCATTGCTAGAAATGTGTGCTCTACTTATAATGTTACTTATTGCTTTGATGAATCTTGCTGTTGTTGGAGGTATAAACACCTCCCTTTTCAATGTGAGTATAATGATGATGTTACCATATCTTCTTATATTAATGGAAATTATGACTTTTATGATGTGGAACAAATTGAAGAATTTATTGCTTGGAAGGGTGCGTTCGAACTTGCTTATTTTCTTGAAAATACTGATGATGCACCTTATAAATATGAGGTTTATGATATACTTAAATTTTGCTTTATAATTACAAGGAAGAAAATGGCTATATTCTTAAATATCTCAATAGATGCTCTCCAATGGAAGAGACTAATGCCTTGAAGGAGCCTATGAAAGAAGAAATTGCTGAAACTGGAAGCTCAATGGATAAAAAAGAGGAGGAGAGTGATGATCAAGAGGAGGAAGAATGGAGCTACCCATGTCTACCTCCCAATAAGAGTAACTCTTTAACTAATACCTTATTTGATAGCCCTCCATGCTTAACAAAGGAGGGCGAGTGTGATATTTATATTGTTAAGTTTGTTCATGATGCTACTGAAAATTATTATGAGAGAGGAAAATATGGTTGTTGGAATTCTCATGTTACTAAAACACCTCTCTTTATATTGGAAGTTCTGAAGTTGCTCTTGTTTTATCTACCCATACTTGTGACTATGTGCTTCTTTGATTTATTTTCTTACAAGATTCCTATGCATAGGAAGTGGGTTAGACTTAAATGTGTTTTATATTTGCTCCTTGATGCTCTTTTAGCTTCCATTCATATTTCTTATGTGAGCATCTTCTCAAATTACTGAGCCTAGCTCAAAGGCGTTAAAGAAAAGCTATCTTGGGAGATAACCCAATGTTTTATTTTCAGTAATTTTTCTTTTATTTGAGTCTTGGAAGTCATTACTACTGTAATGACCGCTCCTTATCCTTTTTATTTCATTGTTGTGCCAAGAGAAGCCTCTAATTTGAGTGAGGTAAGATTTGGGGATGTTGCTGTCCTGAAACTGTTTTCGGTGCTGCACCGTAAAAATTTGTATAAATTCTCTGTATATCTTTTAGACCTGCAATTTCTTGTGCATATGCCCCAGGTTATATCCAAACTTTCATTAGCTGAACACTTTTTGATTTGAGCAACAGAAAACCCTTTAAAAATTCGACCTTTGTCAGCTGTTCAGTTTTGACAGATTTCTGCCAATATTTGTGTTTGCCGCTTAATCGCTTTCTTTTGAGTTCTTTTGATCACGGAACTTTTGGGGAAGTCGCTACAGTAGTATATGCTATATATGTGATGGTTTTAGGTTGAAACTTGAAGCAAAAAGAGGTTGATTATATGTTATGCTACACTAATGTTGCTAATAGATTTGTGTTTAGTTTTGTATGAAGGAAGTTTTCAAGTGTAGGGATTGGAGAATGATGAGATGAGTTGAAGAATGGACAAAAGCTCAAGCTTGGAGATGCCCATGAATCACCCCAAGAAATATCCAAGAAGTACAAGCGTCAAAGCTTGGGGATGCCCCCGAGGCACCCCTTCTTCATCGGCAAAAATCAGGTCACCTTTCAAGACACTATATTTTTATTGCTTCATGCACTATGTGTTTTTCTTGGAGCATCAGTTGTTTTAGTTTTCTTTATTAGTTTAGTTTTGTTTGCTACAATAAATGGTTGGACCCCAACAAATTTCTTTTGGAGAAGTTTCCTTGCTTTTCATTTGCCAAGAACGCTCCAGTTTTCACTCTTATCAAAAACCGAGTGTTCTTCTTTTTCTGCTACTGCTTTTGGTTTTCGTTTTCGCCTTGATTTGCATTCAGATCTTCTTATATTTATTTATCAAGGTGTATTTTTGCCTCTGGACCATGTTGGTTTTCCTCAAAAGAGTTGGATTTAAAAAGTTTGAATGGTGTTGGAAAAGAGAAAAAGCTTTATGCAAAAAAGTGGTACAAGAAGGAGCTTGTGTAGACTGCGGCTTAGGCTTTTTCATGTCATGCTTGATGTATTTCTGATAGTATGCTTAGTGGTTTTGCTGTAGCATGACTTGTCTCAAATAACTGAGATTGCTTAATGAGCCTTTGAAAAAAATCATGCATTGTTTTTAATTATTTGGAAGCATTATTTTGGTTTTCTCCTTGATGCTTTATTTGGGTTGACTTGGCGCATGCTCACACATGTTAGACTCTTACAAAGTCTCCAATAGCCTCTATGATCATTTAGTTTTTGACTTTTGATGCCATCTTATGCTTCTTTTAATGTCACTTTGTCGCTTTGCATGATTATGGCCATTATTGCTATCTTAGTTGGTCGCTCCCAGTCTTTTGCTAGCCCTCGCCTTGTACTGAGTATGAGCTCTACTCGTGCATCCAACTCCTAAAAACCAAGTTTGCCAAAGTGTCCACCATACATACCTATTAGCAATTTGCTATTCCAAGTAAATTTGACTTGCTTTTATTTTCTCTTCAAATTAAACTCTTACCAGTGTTATGCGAAAATTGGTCAGTAAAGCTCTCACAAACCGGAAGGCACACTTTACTTTTTCCTGTTCTTAAAAATTTGACATTGTGGTCTCTTATGTTGAGTTGTTATGCTTGCAAGTTGTAAGTTGGAGACTAGCCCAGCCATGCAGTCATGGGCAAGCTTTCAACACTGCACTTCTCTTTTGAGTTGATATCGTGATCTTTTGTTTATGGATGCCCGCGGTGTGAAATGAATTGGGAATCTTGTGGGGATCATGGAGTTTGTATATGTGTTAGGGAAATGCCTGGGTCACCAATATAAGCCATGCATAATTCATGGTGGAAATTTGCAGCATACCCATAGTGGACATTCGACAACGCATCTCAAAATAAAAAGCTAAACAAATGGTAAATAAAAGAGATGTCGAGGTGTTCATTGTCTGCTTGTCCTATCATTTTGATGTGGGCTTATTCCATGTCATCGGGCACGGAGGTACCCCATTGGCGGTTCTCGATGATACGTGTATGCTTACAATGACAAGAGCCTTGCTTGGGACTCTAAGTAAAGTAGCATGAGGTTTGGGTACTTGTATTCACGGGACACGAGGTTTTCAACTTATGATTTGTCAAGCATATGCATCATAATTGTTCTCGCATTAACTTTAACCATTCAAGATGCTTATGATGGGGGCAATGAGAGCTCAAAGCCGGTAAGTAACATAATTTTTGAAGGTTATAAAACTTGCAATCACTGCTTCCCTCCGTGAAGGGCATTTCTTTTACTTTTATGTTGAGTCACCACCTTCTATCTTTATGCACCATTAAGAGAGCATAGTTGTCATTCTTAGTATAATGTGCATTGTCCCAAAGTTTTCATTGATTGATTCATATTGTTGGTTTCACTTGCTCTTAAATTATTTGTATCTAGTCGCCCTCTTAAACTTCAAGGTGTCCTATGCATTTATGTTTTGCTCTCTATGAAGGACAAGCTGAAAACCATTTGTATGTTTTTCCTTATGATTTGAACACACGTTTGACTTTCATTGTTTCATTTTCATAAGCTTTTGTTTGTGTTCATTTTCATGTTATAACATGGTTGCTAAGTTTCTATTGTCGAGATTATATCTTTCATGCCCATGTTTTAAGTTCTTATGATCCCAGCTCACAAATGCTTACATACATGATCAAGATTGTGTAGGTGCATGTCACCTCAAAAATTATTTCTTTTGTTATCACTTACCTACTCGAGGACGAGCAGGAGTTAAGCTTGGGGATGCTGATACATCTCTGACGTATCCATAATTTTTGATGCTCCATGCTTGTTTTTACACCATTTGTCTAATGTTTCGTTACACTTCGTGACACTTTTATGCATTTTCCGGAACTAACCTATTAACAAGTCGCCACAGTGCCAGTTCCTTGTTTTCTGCTGTTTTTGTGTTTCAGAAAAGCTATACAGGAAATATTCTCAGAATTGGACGAAACAAGTTCCTGAAGTCTTAATTTACCCGGAAGCTTCCAGAGATCCGAAGAGGAGATGGAGAGGGGCCACAGGCCACCCTCACACCAGGGCGGCGCGGCCCAGCCCCTGGCCGCGCCCCCTATATGTGAGGATGCCTGGGTCCACTTCTGACGCTGCCCCTTCGCCTATAAAGACCCCCCGACGGGAAAAACCTAAAGACCCGATCAATTTTCCAGAAACACATCGCGATCCGCCGCCGTCGTCGACCCGAGATCGGGAGGGTCCAGAAGCTCTTCCCGGCACTCTGCCGGAGAGGGGAATCGCCACCGGAGGTCTTCTTCATCGCCATGCTTGCCTCTGGAGCGATGAGTGAGTAGTCTACCTTGGACTATGGGTCCATAGCAGTAGCTAGATGGTTGTCTCCTCCACCATGTGCTTCATGTTTAGATCTCATGAGCTGCCCTACATGATTGAGATCACCGTTATATAATTCTACATGTTTGGTTTGTTGGGATCCGATGAATATTGGTGTTATGATTGAGTTGCTATACTGAAATATATCTTATGTTATCTCTATGTTGTTTATGATCTTGCATGCTCTCCGTTGTTAGTAGCTATCTTGGCCGAGTAGTTGCTAGTGACTCCAAGAGGGGGTATTTATGCTCGATAGTGGGTTCATGCCTCTATTTAACCTGGGGGAGTGACAGAAACCTCTAAGGTTGTAGATGTGCTGTTGCTACTAGGGAGAAAACAACATTCATATGCTCAAGGGCATATGCTTTGTTTACATTACACACTTTGCTTAATGCAATTATCTATTGTTCGCAACTTAATACTCATGGGGTGTTCGGACGATATCCCCGTGAGTGGATTATTAGTCATAGATGCAGTTGGATGGCGGTCTATGTATTTTGTTGTAATGCCCAGAGTAAATCGCATAGTGATCTTCTTGACATATCACGTTTATCTTTATTCTATCAATTGCCCAACTGTAATTTGTTTACCCAGCATGTGTTATTTTATCTTATGGAGAGACACCACTAGTGAACTATGGACCCCGGTCCTATTTCTATCATATTGCTATCACCTGTTTACTTTACTCGCACTGTTTACTTTACTCGCATACTTTCACTGTTTTCCACTCGATACGCTCATACCCTTTGTTTCAAGCAAACCGGTGAGATTGACAACCTCATCGCAAGTTGGGAACAAAGTACTTGGTTGTGTGTGTGCAGGTTCCGCGTTGATACTGGCCGAAGACGAGTCAACAAGTGTCGTAAACGGCGCCCTTGTTGGAGTGCTATTAAGCCAGTTCGCATCACCTTCAGTCGTTTGTCTCTCCTCTCCTGAACGATAAACCTTGGTTTCTTAACTGAGGGAAAATCTTGCTGCTATATTCATCACACCTTCCTCTTGGGGTTCCCAACGGGCTGGTCATCAACCACGCATCAAGCATATTTTCTGGCGCCGTTGCCGGGGAACGCAGAAGAATAATCTCCCTCGTCAACTGGGCGCCATCAAACAGCAACAAGGAGTGCCAAGCTACAAAAGAGCACCAATGTGCCAATTAATCAAACATCTCGGAACCGCTCTCACTTGTTTAGTATGGAAGATATCAGGAACTCCGTTGCTAGTCGTTGACAAAAGCAACCACCTCTCAAAATAACTTTTTACCTCTGTTTCGCAAATGAAAAGCTCTAGCACATGTTTAATCCCTGCTTCCCTCTGCGAAGGGCCTATCTTTTACTTTTATGTTGAGTCAACCTATTTCCCTCTATCTCTAGCAAGCATTTGAGTTGTTATGTTTCACTCATCCATATGTTGATCTGTTTAATCATGTTTACTATCTTCCTTGTTTTGTACAATGCTTTTGTCTGAAGGAATATATCTTTGAAAGCTTTCTATGAATGCAAAAAGTTTATTTTGTTGAGCATATGGTCTTTGCTATATTAGCTCTGCTTTAAAAAGGCTCCATTCAAAAGAAAGAATAGCTAGTTCATCATTCTTTGACCAAGAACTAAGGTTTGCCATCACCAATTATAGTTTACTTTGTGCATCCTTATATGTGATTCCCTTTTACCTATTGCAAGTCTATATCTTATAAAGGGAAGTTGCTGTCTATTATAATTTGTGCCTTGGTGAATGTGATGCTTCTTGTCCGTATTTTGATTATCGACACTTCACTCCATAAACCCGTGGTCATATTTACCGAGTTTAGTTTTCGCTTGGGGACAAGCAAGGTCTAAGCTTGGGGGGGTTGGTACGTCCATTTTGCATCACTATTTTGTATCATAATTTACTGTTATTCATTGATATATTTCATATTTAGAGATGATACTTATGTTATTTCCTCTGTTTTTACATGTTGACGATCATTGAGGGATTTGCTGCCGGAGTCAGGATTCTGCTGGAAAAAGGACCATCAAGGGACCATATTTTGAAGATCAGGAAAATTCCAGAAAAATGCCAGGAAATTATATTTTACCAAAAGACTCCGGAAGCCAGAAGGAGGAGTCGAGAGGAGCCAGAGGGCAGCCTCACACATAGGGGGCGCGGCCTGGCCCCTGGCCGCACTGGCCCTGTGTGAGGGCGCCCTGGCCCACTCTAGGTCTCGCCCCTTCGCGTACTTCATCGTCCCCAAAAACCTAAGTGAAGGGGGGCTCAGAGTTAGACACAGCCGCCTCTGCGGGGCGGAAAACACCAGAGAGAGAAAAGCTCTCCGGCAGGCAGAAATCTGCCAGGGAAATTCCTTCCCGGAGAGGGGAGATCGTCGCCATCGTCATCACCATCGCACCGGACTTCATCGGGATCATCATCATCTCCATCACCATCACCTTCATCTCCACCATCACCACGCCATCCCGCTGTAACATCTTGAGTTGGATCTTGTTATATTCGTAGGGGAAACTTTCCCGGTGTTGATTACTCTTGTAGTTGATGCTATTGAGTGGAACCGTTGAATTAAGGTTTATGTTCAGATTGTTATTCACCATTATTTCACCTCTGATCATGATCCATATGATGTCTTGTGAGTAGTTCGTTTAGTTCTTGAGGACATGGGAGAAGTCAGGATGTTAGTAGTGAATTATTGTTGAGAAATATTTAATGGTTTGATATTGTTGTGGTGCTATTTCACTAGTGGTGTCATGTGAACGTCGACTACATGATACTTCAACATTTATGGGCCTAGTGAGATGCATTGTGTATTTGGCTACCAATTGTGGGGTTGCTGGAGTGACAGAAACCTAAACCTCCGTTGGGAAACCATTGCACCAGGGAGCGTAGGATCTTAGAGTTTAAGGCTGTGGTTAGATTTATCTTAATTACTTTCTTGTATTTGCGGATGCTTGCAAGGGGTATAATCACAAGTGTGTATTTATCCTAGTAAGGGTAGTGCGCTAGCACAGGTTCACCCCCATAACACTTATCAAACCAATAAAGACTATTTAGCGGTATGAAGTGAAAGCTCTTGACAGAAACTCCCGTGTGTCCTCGAGAACGTTTGGTTATTATAAAGTTACACAACCGGCTTGTCCTTTGCTAAAGAAAGGATTGGGCCACTTGCTGCAATTGTTACTACTGTCTTTTACTTACTCGCACTTTATTTATTTGTATTACCAAATGCCCCTGAAAACCCGTTTGCTAGTATTTACAGTGAAACCCTGATCAAAACCACTAATCAACACCTTCTGCTCCTCGCTGGGTTCGACACTCTTATTTATCAAAAGTACTACGATACACCCCCTATACTTGTGGGCCATCACTCCTGCGAATGCTTTGGGCATCAAGCGCCTCATCGTCAAGGAAGATTCACAGCTGGTTGTGAACTTCTCTAACAAGAGCTACACTCCGAAGGATGAGCACATGGCAGCTTATCTTGAGGAGCATCGAAAGATGGAAAAATGCTTCCAAGGGTTGGAGCTGAAGCACATTCCACGAGGAGAAAATGTGGAAGCAGATGAAATCACCAAGCGCGCCTCTCATCACCTGGCGCAGCCAGCCGGTGTCTTCGAGGAGCGCCTCTTCAAACCACCCGCTTCTCCATTAACGACAGGATCCGACCTTCCGCCTGCCCTGCCACCACCACCGGAGCAGGGGGCTCCGGATTGCGGGCCTCCTTCGGGTGACCGCGTCCTTCTGGTGTTGGCGAGGCAAGAGGGAGTGGATTGGATCCTCGAGCTCAAGGCTTTCCTCGTCAGCAGCAAGCTTCCTAAGGACGAGTCAGAGGCCGAAAGGATAGTACGCCAAGCTTCGGGATACTGCGTCAAGGATGGTGACTTGTACCGGCATCGCCCAAACAGCGTCGCTCTGAAGTGCATATCTACTCACCAAGGCCAAGAGCTTCTCAGGGACATCCACGCCGGCGAGTGTGGGCATCATGCCTCTGCTTCAACCCTCGCCGCAAAGGCGTACCGAAGCGGCTTTTACTGGCCTTCAACACTCTGGGACGCGGCGGAAATGGTCAAGAGGTGTGAGGCATGCCAATTCCATGCCAAGAAGATTCATCAGCCGGCGCAGGAGCTACAAACCATCCCACTCACTTGGCCCTTTGCTGTTTGGGGGCTAGACATTCTCGGTCCATTCCCTCAAGCGCAAGGGGGCTACCGCTACCTCTACGTCGCCATCGACAAGTTTACCAAGTGGGTGGAGGTGGAGCCAATGTGCACTATTCCGGCCAGGTCCGCAGTCAAGTTCATCTGTGGCCTGGTCTGCCGTTTTGGTGTGCCTAACCGCATAGTCACCGCCAACGGCAGCCAGTTCACCAGCGGGCTGTTCCGGGAGTACTGCGCATTGGTTGGCATCAAGATCTGCTTTGCATTAGTCGCCTATCCCAGGAGCAATGGCCAGGTCGAGCATGCCAACGCTGAAGTCCTCAAAGGGCTCAAGAGGAGAGCTTCAACGCCAAACTCGAAGCCTGCGGCAAAAAATGGTTAGACAACCTCCAATCTTGTGGTCCATTTGGACTACCGCCACCAAGCACACCGGGGAGACTCCTTTCTTCTTGGTCTATGGGGCGGAGGCTGTTCTTCCCACCGACGTCAAGTTCGGGTCGCCAAGAGTGCTCGCGTTCAACGAGATACATCAAGAGGACCTCATCAAGGATCGCCTCCTCCAGCTCGAAGAAGCTCGGTGCCAAGCGGCGCTTCGCGCCGCGAGGTACCAGCAGGGACTGCGCCGCTACCATAGCCGCCATGTTCGGGAAAGGACTCTGGAGGTCGGCGATCTGGTGCTGAGGAGGATACTCTCTCGCGAGGGTCTGCACAAGTTGTCTCCGATGTGGGAAGGCCCCTTCAAGGTGACGCACATCGCCAGGCCGGGCTCGGCGCGGCTGGAAACCGCAGAAGGTGTGCCAGTGGGGAACCCGTGGAACATAGCTCATCTATGAAAGTTCTACCCATAGGTTCCTCACGAGGAGATAAGACCGTTATCATGGCACTTTGTATCAACCTAAACTGCTCTTCAGCACTGAGATTAAGTTAAAGCGCATTATAGCACCTCTGCTTCGGCATGATATTAAGATGGCATGAAGTCTATTTATTTTCTGTTGTACTCCACGCGGAAGGGGGCTAGGCACGGTGTCTATGCTAGGGCCTTCGCCCGGAAAACAGCAAGCCCGAAAAACCTGAACGGACTGAGCTCTGATCGGGGGCGACGACCCCGTTATCGATCACCTCCATGTGCCCGTGGTGCTTAGTTCCTCGCAAAGTACACCAGAAAATAAGAAATTTTCGGAAAAAGTCCGAGGTGTGCCCAAGGCACCCGCTAAGGACCAGCGCCTCATGAGCAACCCTCACGAGGGCGCACGGACGCGTTGATGCACTTAGCATCTGCAGGAGTCAAGATTCCCCTCGCTCGAGGAAGGCCAAACATGGCAGGATTACTGAAGACCAAGGCCGCTCCGATCATCTTGCGAAGGAGACGCTGATGTCTACGCACGCGTCTGTTCTTGTAGACAGTGTTGGGCCTCCAAGTGCAGAGGTTTGTAGAACAGAAGCAAGTTTCCCTTAAGTGGATCACCCAAGGTTTATCGAACTCAGGGAGGAAGAGGTCAAAGCTATCCCTCTCAAACAACCCTGCAATTACGATACAGAAAGTCTCTTGTGTACCCAACACACCCAATACACTTGTCAGATGTTTAGGTGCACTAGTTTGGTGAAGAGATAGTGAAATACAAGTAGTAATGATGATTATAAGTAGCAAATGTATTCTGAAATAAATATCGCTGCGAGCAAACATGTAACAAAACAATAAGTAAACGGTGTGCAAAGCTTGGAAACAAGGCCTAGGGATCATACTTTCACTAGTGGACACACTCCCAACAAATATAACATAATTGAACCAATAGATACTATCATCAATATGCAACTCAAAACAATTCTCCAATGGAAAACGAACACTAATCATGCGTAGGGCTACGAAGCACTCCTCAAAGTCCGTATATACCCAAACTAGATTGTCCCACACTATCACCATGAATGCACTAGATGGTTCCAACAAACACCAACAATTTATAGAGACATTAACCAAAAAGATACACATGATGCACACACTAGTCACCTTTACACCATGATACGAGGTATCTCCGGAGAGTATAATAATTAAGCATAGGAGTAGCATAATATCTAAATAATAACATCTACCAATTCAACTAGATACAAAGCTCACGATCACATAAAGATCACATCATGGGAGAGAGAGGTGAACCACATAGCTACCGGTAGAGCCCTCAGCCCCGGGGGTGAACTACTCCCTCCTCATCATAGGAGACAGCAAGGTTGATGGAGATGGCGGTGAGGTCGATGGTGACAGCGGAGACGGCGATGGATACCGATGGAGATGGCTCTGGGGGCACGTCCCCATCCCGGCAGGGTGCCGGAATAGAGACTTCTGTCCCCCGAAATTTTTCTTCGACGGCAGCGGCGCTGCGGAACTGTTCTGGGAAAAACGCCGACTCCCCTAGGGTTTTCCGTCCCGAGGCTTTATATAGGCGAAGGGGCATTGTCAGGGGGCTGCCAGGGGCTCCTCACACATAGGGGGCGCGGCCAGGGGCTGGGCCGCGCCGCCCTGGTGTGAGGCTGGCCCCTAGCCCCCCTCCGGCTCTCTTTCGGTCCTCGTCCTTCGTCTAGAAAAAATAGGAGTTCTAGAACTTATTTTGTCCAATTCCGAGAATATTTCCTGTGTAGCTTTTCTGAAACACAAAAAAAGCAGAAAATAGGGAACTGGCACTGTGGCATCTTGTCAATAGGTTAGTTCTGGAAATCGCATAAAAACGCCACAAAGTGTAACGAAACACAAGGCAAATGGTGTAAAAACAAGCATGGAGCATCAAAAATTATAGATACGTTTGAGACGTATCAGCATCCCCAAGCTTAACTCCTGCTCATCCTCGAGTAGGTAAGTGATAACAAAAGAATAATTTTTGAGGTGACATGCACCTACACAATCTTGATCAAGTATGTAAGCATTTGTGAGCTGGGATCATAAGAACTTAAAACATGGGCATGAAAGACATAATCTTGATAGAAGAAACTTAGCAACCATTTTATAACATGAAGATGAACACAAACAAAAGATCATGGAAATGAAACAATGAAAGTCAAACATGTGTTCAAATCATAAGGAAAAACATACAAATGGTTTCAGCTTGTCCTTCATGGAGAGCAAAACATAAATGCATAGGACACCTTCAAGTTTAAGAGGGCGACTAGATACAAATAATTTGAGAACAAGTGAAACCAACAATATAAATCAATCAATGAAAACTTTGGGACAATGCACATTATACTAAGAATGACAACTATGCTCTCTTAATGGTGCATAAAGATAGAAGGTGGTGACTCAACATAAAAGTAAAAGAAAGGCCCTTCGCAGAGGGAAGCAGTGATTAAACATGTGCTAGAGCTTTTCATTTGTAAAACAGAGAGATAAAAATTGGTTTTGAGAGGTGGTTGTCTTTGTCAACGACTGGCAATGGGGTTCTTACTATCTTCCTTACAAAAATGAAGCAAGTTTTTGAGAGAGAGAGATTGGCACTTTTGTGCTCTTTTATAAAGCTTGGCACTCCTCCCCACCTTTTTTCCTTTCACAAGCCATGGCTAACCGATTCCATCGGGTGCCCATCAACATTCACATTCCATGGAGGAGTGCCTTTTTTTCTTTTCTTTTTCTATTTTTTTTTCTTTTTGGAATAAGCAATATGGAAGATAGCAAATCCGACCACTACGTCCCCATGAGGTGAAAACAGTGTCACAAAACGAGAAGTGTTTTGAAGGTTTTTGAAAGGTAGCACATGAAAATTTACTTGGAATGGCTTACAAATACCATGCATAGGAATTCATAGTGGACTGATGGGGCCGAGTTGATGAAGTAAAATGACCGGCTAGTTGGTGAACCCCAAGAGAAGGTTTTGATGAATATAGCAGCAAGTTTTCCCTTAGTTAAGAAACCAAGGTTTATCGTCCAGGAGAAAAGCAGACAATGACGACTGAAGGTGATGCTTGCTAGTTTGCGACAGCTTCGGACAATTTATATATGGCGCCTCGTCCAAGCTTTGCTTGCTAGCTGCAACGTGGAACCTGCACACACACAACCAAGTACTTTGCTCCCAACTTGCGATGAGGTTGTCAATCTCACCGGTTTGCTTGAAACAAAGGTTATGAGCGTATCGAGTGGAAAATAGTAAAGTATGCAAGTAAAGTAAATAGTGCGAGTAAAGTAAACAGGTGATAGCAATATGATGGAAATAGGACCGGGGTCCACAGTTCACTAGTGGTGTCTCTCCATAAGATAAATAACACATGCTGGGTAAACAAATTACGGCAATTGATAGAATAAAGATAATTGCATTAAGCAAAGTGTGTAATGTAAACAAAGCATATGCCCTTGAGCATATGAATGTTGTTTTCTCCCTAGTAGCAACATCACATCTACAACCTTAGAGGTTTCTGTCACTCCCCCAGGTTAAATAGAGGCATGAACCCACTATCGAGCATAAATACCCCCTCTTGGAGTCACTAGCAACTACTCGGCCAAGATAGCTACTAACAACGGAGAGCATGCAAGATCATAAACAACATAGAGATAACAAAAGATAATATTCAGTACAGCAACTCAATTATAAACACCAATATTCATCGGATCCCAACAAACCAAACATGTAGAATTACATAACGGTGATCTCAATCATGTAGGGCAGCTCATGAGATCTAAACATGAAGCACATGGTGGAGAAGACAACCATCTAGCTACTGCTATGGACCCATAGTCCAAGGTAGACTACTCACTCATCGCTCTGGAGGCAAGCATGGCGATGAAGAAGACCTCCGGTGGCGATTCCCCTCTCCGGCAGGGTGCCGGGAAGAGCTTCTGGACCCTCCCGATCTTCGGGTCAAGGGCGGCGGCAGATCGCGATGTGTTCTGGAAAAGTGATCGGGTACTTAGGTTTTTTCCGTTGGGGGGTCTTTATAGGCGAAGGGGCGATGTCAGAGGAGGACCCAGGTGGCCTCACACCATGGTGGCGCGGGCCAGGGGCTGGCCGTGCCACCCCTGTGTGTGGGCCCCTGGTGGCCCCTCTCCTTCTCTCCTTCGGATCTCTGGAAGCTTCCGGGTAAAATAAGACTTCAGGAACTTGTTTCGTCCAATTTCGAGAATATTTCCTGTGTATCACTTCTAAAACACAAAAACAGCAGAAAACAGGGAACTGGCACTGTGGCAACTTGTTAATAGGTTAGTTCCGGAAAATGCATAAAAGTGCCACGAAGTGTAACGAAACATTGGGCAAATGGTGTAAAAACAAGCATGGAGCATCAAAAATTATAGATACGTTGGAGACGTATCAAGCATCCCCAAGCTTAACTCCTGCTCGTCCTCGAGTAGGTAAGTGATAACAAAGAATAATTTTTGAGGTGACATGCACCTACACAATCTTGATCATATATGTAAGCATTTGTGAGCTGGGATCATAAGAACTTAAAACATGGGCATGAAGATATAATCTTGACAATAGAAACTTAGCAACCATGTTGTAAACATGCAAATGAACACAAACAAAAGATCATGAAAATGAAACAATGAAAGTCAAACGTGTGTTCAAATCATAAGGAAAAACATACAAATGGTTTTCAGCTTGTCCTTCAAAGAGAGCAAAACACAAATGCATAGCACACCTTCAAGTTTAAGAGGGCGACTAGATACAAATAATTTAAGAACAAGTGAAACCAACAATATGAATCAATCAATGAAAACTTTGGGACAATGCACATTATACTAAGAATGACAACTATGCTCTCTTAATGGTGCATAAAGGAAGAAGGTGGTGACTCAACATAAAAGTAGAAGAAAGGCCCTTCGCAGAGGGAAGCAGTGATTGCAAGTTTTATAACCTTCAAAAATTATGGTACTTACCGGCTTTGAGCTCTCATTGCCCCCATCATAAGCATCTTGAATGGTTAAAGTTAATGCGAGAACAATTATGATGCATATGCTTGACAAATCATAAGTTGAAAACCTCGTGTCCCGTGAATACGAGTACCCAAACCTCATGCTACTTTACTTAGAGTCCCAAGCAAGGCTCTTGTCATTGTAAATATATGCATATCATTGAGAACCGCCAATGGGGTACCTCCGTGCCCGATGACATGGAACAAGCCCACACCAAAATGACAGGACAAGCAGACAATGAACACCTTGACATCTCTTTTATTTGCCATTTGTTTAGCTTTTTATTGTGAGATGCGTCGTCGAATGTTCACCATGGGTATGCTGCAAATTTCCACCATGAATTATGCATGGCTTAGATTGGCGGCCCGGCGTTTCCCTAACACATATACAAACTCCATGATCCCCACAAGATTCCCAATTAATTTCACACCGCGGGCATCCATAAACAAAAGATCACGATATCAACTCAAATAAGAAGTGCAATGTTGAAAGCTTGCCCATGACTGCATGGCTGGGCTAGTCTCCAACTTACAACTTGCAAGCATAACAACTCAACATAAGAGACCACAATGTCAAATTTTTAGAATAGGAAAAAGTAAAGTGTGCCTTCCGGTTCGTGAGAGCTTTACTGACCGAATTTCACATAACACTGGTAAGAGTTTAATTTGAAGAGAAAATAAAAGCAAGTCAAATTTACTTGGAATAGCAAATTGCTAGTAGGTATGTATGGTGGACACTTTGGAAGACTTGGTTTTTAGGAGTTGGATGCACGAGTAGAGCTCATACTCAGTACAAGGCGAGGGCTAGCAAAAGACTGGGAGAGACAAACTAAGAGAGCAATAATGGCCATAATCATGCAAAGCGACAAAGCGACATTAAAAGAAGCATAAGATGGCATCAAAAGTCAAAAACTAAATGATCATGAAGGCTATTGGCGACTTTGTAAGAGTCTAACATGTGTGAGCATGCGCCAAGTCAACCCAAATAAAGCATCAAGGAGAAAACCAAAATAATGCTTCCATACAATAAAAACAACGCATGATTTTTCAAAGGCTCATTAAGCAATCTCAGTTATTTGAGACAAGTCATGCTACAGCAAAACCACTAAGCATACCATCAAAAAGACATCAAGCATGACATGAAAAGCCTAAGCCGCAGTCTACACAAGCTCCTTCTTGTACCACTATTTTGCACAAAGCTTTTTCTCTTTTCCAACACCATTTGAAATTTTTAAAGACACCTCTTTTGATGAAAACCAATAAAGATCAGAGGCAAAAATACACCTTGATGAAAAGATATGACAAGGTCTGAACGCAAATCAAGGCGAAAATGAAAACCAAAAGCAGTAGCAGAAAAAGAAGAACACCCGATTTTTAATAAGAGTGAAAACTAGAGCGTTCTTTGCAAATGAAAACGAGTACATCTCCTCCAAAGGAAATTTGTTGGGGTCCAACCATTTATTGCAGCAAACAAAACAAACTAAACCAACTAAGAAAACTAAAACAACTGACGCTCCAAGAAAAACACATAGTGCATGAAGCAATAAAAATATAGTGTTTTGAAAGGTGACCTGCTTTCTGCCGATGAAGAAGGGGTGCCTCGGGGGCATCCCCAAGCTTTGACGCTTGTACTTCTTGGATATTTCTTGGGGTGATGCATGGGCATCCCCAAGCTTGATCTTTTGTCCATTCTTCAACTCATCTCATCATTCTCCAATCCCTACACTTGAAAACTTCCTTCATACAAAACTAAACACAAATCTATAAGCAACATTAGTGTAGGCATAACATATAATCAACCTCTTTTTGCTTCAGGTTTCAACTCAAAACCACCACATATAAAGTAAATACTACTATACCAACTTCCACAAGAGTTCCATAATCAAAAGAACTCAAGAAAAAGCGATAAAGTGGCAAAAACAAATATTGGCAGAAATCTGTCAAAACAGAACAGCTGACAAAGGCCGAATTTTTGAGGGGTTTTCTGTTGCTCAAATAAAAAAGTGTTAAACTAACAAAAGTTTGGATATAACCTGGGGCATATGCACAAGAAATCGCAGTTCCAAAAGATATACAGAGAATTTATACTAATTTTTACGGTGCAACACCGAAAACAGTTTCAGGACAGCAACATCCCCAAATCTTTACCTCACTCAAATTAGAGGCTTCTCTTGGCACAAAAACGAAATAAAAAGGATAAGGAGCGGTCATTACAGTAGTAATGACTTCCAAGACTCAAATAAAAGAAAAAGTACTGAAAAGAAAACATTGGGTTATCTCCCAAGAGTGCTTTTCTTTAACGCCTTTGAGCTAGGCGCAGGAAATTGCGAATCAAGTATTATCAAGAGATGAAGTACTAGGATCAGCGCGTGCCTTACGTCTTCCTTTCTTACCTTTGCTCTTGACTCTAGGAAAGACATGGCTATTGCAAGGTGGATAGATAAATCTTATATTGCCTTTTCCCACATCAATGACGGCGCCCAGGAGCTTCAAGAGGGATCTTCCAAGTGTGATTTGTCCTTTCCCTACACATTCAATAACAAGATAATCAGTAAATATCATTCTTCCTAGGACTTTTGTAAAGACTCCTTTAGCAATTCCAATGGGAAATATAGTGGCATTGTTAGTAAGAGAAATTCCTTCTCCCCCCTCAGAAAGCTTCCAAAGGCTCAAAGATTCATAAACATCCTTTGGCATGAGACAAAATTCAGACATAATATCACAACGAGCATGAAAGGTTTCACCACTAATGGTGATTTTTACCGTAGGAGACCAACTCGAGGGTTCAGAATTTTTTGGCACATAATCAAAATGCTGGCGCAAAGTATTGTAGCAAGAATTCAAACTAGCAGTGCGAGTCTCAAGAGTATGAAGTCTATTAAAAATGCACACAAGAGAGGAATCAAAATAGGTTGGCATAATATAAATTGTAATCAACTTTTTTATAATATTGAAGGCTTGATCTCCATCACAATGAAGGAAATCTCCTTCTGCAGTCGCATCCAAAGCATATCTATAACGAAGAGAAAGTCCAAAGTAAAAGCTACTAAGAAGCAAACTCAAAGTTATTTTAGGTTCAGTTTTTCCATGCCAATCATAAATTCTAGACCAAGCTTCTTTAAAACTTTCCTCATCCTTTTGTTTAAAAGTGAAAATCATATCCTCGGGCGACATAGTAGTAGCAACTGAACTAGACATAGTAAACTAAAGTAAAGAAATAACAACTACCAAGGATTCTAATTTTTTTGGGTTTTTGATATAAAACGATGCAGGTAAAATAAATAAAGTAAAGCAAAGCAATAAAACAAAGTAAAGGATGTGCGTGCAAAAACTCCCCTCGCAGAAGTCTTCTACTCTTCCCCGGCAACGGCGCCAGAAAACTTGATGGGGCCGAGTTGATGAAGTAAAATGACCGGCCAGTTGGTGAACCCCAAGACAAGGTTTTGATGAATATATCAGCAAGTTTTCCCTCAGTTAAGAAACCAAGGTTTATCATCCAGGAGAAAAGCAGACAATGACGACTGACGGTGATGCTTGCTAGTTTGCGACAGCTTCAGACAATTTATATATGGCGCCTCATCCAAGCTTTGCTTGCTAGCTGCAACGCGGAACCTGCACACACACAACCAAGTACTTTGCTCCCAACTTGCGATGAGGTTGTCAATCTCACCGGTTTGATTGAAACAAAGGTTATGAGCGTATCAAGTGGAAAACAGTAAAGTATGCAAGTAAAGTAAACAGTGCGAGTAAAGTAAACAGGTGATAGCAATATGATGGAAATAGGACCGGGGTCCACAGTTCACTAGTGGTGCCTCTCCATAAGATAAATAACACATGCTGGGTAAACAAATTACAGTTGGGCAATTGATAGAATAAAGATAAACGTGATATGCCAAGAAGATCACTATGAGATTTACTCTGGGCATTACAACAAAATACATAGACCGCCATCCAACTGCATCTATGACTAATAATCCACTCATGGGGATATGGTCCGAACACCCCATGAATATTAAGTTGCGAACAACAGATACTTGCATTAAGCAAAGTGTGTAATGTAAACAAAGCATATGCCCTTGAGCATATGAATGTTGTTTTCTCCCTAGTAGCAACAGCACATCTACAACCTTAGAGGTTTCTGTCACTCCCCCAGGTTAAATAGAGGCATGAACCCACTATCGAGCATAAATACCCCCTCTTGGAGTCACTAGCAACTACTCGGCCAAGATAGCTACTAACAACGGAGAGCATGCAAGATCATAAACAACATAGAGATAACAAAAGATAATATTCAGTACAGCAACTCAATCATAAACACTAATATTCATCGGATCCCAACAAACCAAACATGTAGAATTACATAACGGTGATCTCAATCATGTAGGGCAGCTCATGAGATCTAAACATGAAGCACATGGTGGAGGAGACAAGCATCTAGCTACTGCTATGGACCCATAGTCCAAGGTAGACTACTCACTCATCGCTCCGGAGGCAAGCATGGCGATGAAGAAGACCTCCGGTGGTGATTCCCCTCTCCGGCAGGGTGCCGGGAAGAGCTTCTGGACCCTCCCGATCTTCGGGTCGACGGCGGCGGCGGATCGCGATGTGTTCTGGAAAAGTGATCGGGTACTTAGGTTTTTTCCATCGGGGGGTCTTTATAGGCGAAGGGGCGATGTCAGAGGAGGACCCAGGTGGCTTCACACCATGGTGGCGCGGGCCAGGGGCTAGCCGTGCCACCCCTGTTTGGGCCCCTGGTGGCCCCTCTCCTTCTCTCCTTCGGATCTCTGGAAGCTTCCGGGTAAAATAAGACTTCAGGAACTTGTTTCGTCCAATTCCGAGAATATTTCCTGTGTATCACTTCTGAAACACAAAAACAGCAGAAAATAGGGAACTGGCACTGTGGCAACTTGTTAATAGGTTAGTTCCGGAAAATGCATAAAAGTGCCACGAAGTGTAACGAAACATTGGGCAAATGGTGTAAAAACAAGCATGGAGCATCAAAAATTATAGATACGTTGGAGACATATCATGGACACAATGGCAAACTTGATTTTTGGGAGTTGGATGCACGAGTAGAGCTCATACTCAGTACAAAATGAGGGCTAGCAAAAGACTAAGAGCGACCAACTAAGAGAGCAATAACGGCCATAATCATGCAAAGCGACAAAGCAACATTAAAAGAAGCATAAGATGGCATCAAAAGTCAAAAACTAAATGATCATAGAGGCTATAGGCGACTTATTTTTGTAGTCAACATGGTGTAAGCATGCGCCAAGTCAACCCAAATAAAGCATCAAAGGAGAAAACCAAATTAATGCTTCCAAATAATATAAACAACGCATGATTTTTTCAAAGGCTCATTAAGCAATCTTAGTTGTTTGAGACAAGTCATGCTACAGCAAAACCACTAAGCATACTATCAAAAAGACATCAAGCATGACATGCAAAAGCCTAAGCCGCAGACTACACAAGCTCCTTCTTGTACCACTTTTTTGCATAAAGCTTTTTCTCTTTTCCAACACCATTCAAACTTTTTATAAACACCTCTTTTGATGAAAACCAATAAATATCAGAGGCAAAAATACACCTTGATGAAAAGATATAACAAGATCTGAACACAAATCAAGGCAAAAATCGAAAGCTAAACGTAGTAGCAGAAAAAGAGAACACTCGTTGAACGAAAAGAGTGAAAACTAGAGTGTTCTTGGCAATGAAAAACAGAGTTCATCTCCTCCAAAAATAACATGATGTGATCCAAATATTTATTGCAGCAAACAAAATAAAAGAAAACTAAAATAAAAAACAACTGACACTCCAAGAAAAACGCATAGTGCATGAAGCAATAAAAATATAGTGTTTTGAAAGGTGACCTGATTTTTGCCGATGAAGAAGGGGTGCCTCGGGGGCATCCCCAAGCTTTTTGCTTCAGGTTTCAACCTATTAGCAACATTAGTATAAGCATAACATATAATCAACCCTTTTTGCTTTAGGTTTCAACCTAAAACCACCACATATTAAGCATATACTACTGTAGCTACTTCCCCAAAAGTTCCATGATCAAAAGAACTCAAAAAAAAGCGATAAAGCGGCAAACACAAATATTGGCAGAAATATGTCAAAACAGAACAACTGATAAAGGTCGAATTTTTAGAGGGTTTTCTGTTGCTCAAATCAAAAAGTGTTCGACTAATGAAAGTTTGGATATAACCTGGGGCATATGCACAAGAAATCGCAGGTCCAAAAGATATACAGAGAATTTTCACGAATTTTTACGGTGCAGCGCCGAAATCTATTTCAGGACAGCAACATCCCCAAATCTTACCTCGCTCAAATTAGAGGCTTCTCTTGGCACAACAATGAAATAAAAAGGATAAGCAGTGGTTATTATAGTAGTAATAACTTCCAAGACTCAAATAAAAGAAAAAATACTGAAAATAAAACAATGGGTTATCTCCCAAGAGTGCTTTTCTTTAACGCCTTTGAGCTAGGCGCAGTAATTTGCAAAGATGCTCATGTGGGCGCCATATAAGAGCTTGAGGTAAAGGCGCCATATAGGAACTTAAAGCAATAGAGAGCATCAAAAAGCAAGTATGGAACACATTTAAATCTAAACCACTTCCTATGAAAAATAGTCTTATAAAAAGACAAGTCATAAAAGCGCAAAGCAAAAAGCATAGGAAGGCAAAACAAGTACAACTTCAAGAATTGCAACAAAAAGAGGGGAAACTCAATATTGTTAAGATCCATCAAACCATGTTTCCCTCTCTCATAATAACTTTCAGTAGCATCATGAATAGAACTAACAATATAACTATCACATAAAGCATCCCTATCATGAGCCACATGCCTAAAAGAATTAATACTCCCCACATGAACAATCGTAGTAGGAGCAGATTCAACATAATAATTATTCTCATCACCATAATCATCAAAAACAGGAGGCATATTGTAATCATAACTAATTTTCACCTCAAAAGTAGGTGAACTGAAAACATTATACTCATCATCATAGCCATCATAAACTAGAGGTTTAGTATCATCACAAGCTAAAGAATAGCTATTTCTCAAAGCATATTCATCAAACATATCATCATAAGAAGGAACATGGATAGTACTAATGGTACAACAATTATTAACCTTAAAATTGGTACCAAAAAGATTTTCAATATCAAAAGTAGAGTGCTTTTCCCAATCATGATCACTAACATAGGTAACAGGCATAGGAACATCATCCCAATCAGAATTATCATAATCTATAGCAGGATCATAACGCTTAGGGGAAGATACCGTGTCCTTTCGCCTTTTACTCCTCCTCTTCTTCTTCTTCTTCTTCTTCTTCTTCTTCTTACTCTTCTTACTCTCTCCTTTAGGAGGGAGAGACTTGAAGGGCATCTTCTCCACATATTCTCTAGGAGGGAAAGGCATCTTCTCCACATAATCTGGTTTGCTGATAGGAACAACAGAAGAAACTTTGGAGGATTCCTCCTCTCTATTAATAAGATCGAAACATCTATTAGTCCTATCATAACTTGGCAAAACATCATGTTTTATAAGATCTTGTAAGTAAGTATTTGCGGGGCAATCTTTAGCACAATAGAGACGACAACCACGAAGGATACTATTAATATCAACATCTCTCATATCAACCAAAGAAATCTTTCTAGATATCTCTTCACAATTCAAAAACAAAGTAAGCTCATCATACTGATTGAAAGTAATCTTATCATCACAATACAAATCTGCGGTACTCACTCGATTAATTGGGCATTGAAAATTAAAGTGACCCTTTTTACCGCAAAATTCACAAAGAAAAGGATAAAGTTCACAAACCTTTTCACCAAGCTCATCTAGATCCCTGAGCCACATACTGGTTTCTTCATTTGCGTGGGTGATGCAATAATCTTCCTTGTTGTAACTCTGTTCACAAGGTCTATGTATTCCACAAAAATTAACATGCTTATAAGAAATAGGACTTTTAGAAGTTTGAGCATGTTTATTGCAATCATCAATAACAATATCACTTTCTATGCAAGTGTCCTTAAAAGGTTCATGATACACGTCCCCATTTCCTTTAGGAACATTCATATGGGAAGCAAAGGATTTAAAGCAATCAACCATAATTTGAGGATCAAGACCATACTTAGCACTAAGCTCTTGAAAATCAGCAGTTTCAGTGAAAGACTTAATGCAATCAAACTCGTAATTCATACCTGATCCTTTACCTTTGTCGCTATCCCAACCTTCAATATTGTTTTGAATTGTCTCAAGCAGACCCCACTTGGTGTCGACATCCTTGCTTGTGAAAGACCCATCAAAGCATGCATCTAGATAGTCCTTGTAATATCCTGAAAGCCTTGCATAAAAATTATTAATAACAATATTATGGGGAAGATCATGAACAAGACATTTATGCATTAGTATCTTCAATCTTCCCCAAGCTTGGGCAATGCTTTCTTCATCATGAGGCCAAAAGTTATATATCCGGTTACGATCTTTATGAATTTCACTTGGAGGATAAAACTTGGAATAAAAGAGAGGTACAATTTCCTCCCATGCAATAGATGGACCATCTTTAAGCAGCTGATACCACTCCTCAGCTCTACCCTTCAGTGAATAAGAGAATAGCTTCCTCTTAACTTGGCTTGATGAAATACCTGCACACTTGAACAACTCGCATAATTCTTGTATAAAGAGTAAATGATCACCCGGAGGGACTGTTCCATCTCCTGAATAGCGGTTATTCATAACACGTTCAACAATTTTCATAGGTATTTTAAAAGGATGAGGAGCACAAGCATCATTAGAAACATCACATATGGGAGATAAAATATCATCAGGGCAAACTTTCTCCACTAAAGCTGGGAAACTAAAAATATCATACTTAACAAAACCAGCTTCCCCAAGCTTAGACTTTTCTATAGCATTAGCATTAACGGTATTCAAAGCATTCGTACTAATAACATTGCTATGAGAAATAAGCTCCAAATGATTTTCAATTTTCTCATCAAATCTAAACTCAGAAAAAAGACTAAAGAACTCTTTATTTTCCATTAAGCCTAACTAGTGAAAATAAAAATAAGAAACAAAAAGATGTAATTGCAGAATCTAAAGGAAATAACTCCGAGCACTCACACAGGAGGATGCGAGTACCTTTTACCTTACCTCCCCGGCAACGGCGCCAGAAAAGAGCTTGATGTCTATGCACGCGTCTGTTCTTGTAGACAGTGTTGGGCCTCCAAGTGCAAAGGTTTGTAGAACAGCAACAAGTTTCCCTTAAGTGGATCACCCAAGGTTTATCGAACTCAGGGAGGAAGAGGTCAAAGCTATCCCTCTCAAACAACCCTGCAATTACGATACAGAAAGTCTCTTGTGTCTCCAACACACCCAATACACTTGTCAGATGTATAGGTGCACTAGTTCGGCGAAGAGATAGTGAAATACAAGTAGTAGTGATGATTATAAGTAGCAAATGTATTCTGAAATAAATATCGCTGCGAGCAAACATGTAACAAAACAGTAAGTAAACGGTGTGCAAAGCTTGGAAACAAGGCCTAGGGATCATACTTTCACTAGTGGACACACTCCCAACAAATATAACATAATTGAACCAATAGATACTATCATCAATATGCAGCTCAAAACAATTCTCCAATGGAAAACGAACACTAACCATGCGTAGGGCTACGAAGCACTCCTCAAAGTCCGTATGTACCCAAACTAGATTGTCCCACACTATCACCATGAACGCACTAGATGGTTCCAACAAACACCAACAATTCATAGAGACATTAACCAAAAAGATACACATGATGCACACACTAGTCACCTTTACACCATGATACGAGGTATCTCCGGAGAGTATAATAATTAAGCATAGGAGTAGCATAATATCTGAATAATAACATCTACCAATTCAACTAGATACAAAGCTCACAATCACATAAAGATCACATCATGGGAGAGAGAGGTGAACCATATAGCTACCGGTAGAGCCCTCAGCCCCGGGGGTGAACTATTCCCTCCTCATCATAGGAGACAGCAAGGTTGATGGAGATGGCAGTGAGGTCGATGGAGACAGCGGAGACAGCGATGGATACCATGGAGATGGCTCCGGGGGCACTTCCCCATCCTCGCAGGGTGCCGGAACAGAGACTTCTGTCCCCCTAAATTTGTCTTCGACGGTGGCGGCGCTGCGGAACTGTTCTGGGAAAAACGCTGACTCCCCTAGGGTTTTCCGTCCCGAGGCTTTATATAGGCGAAGGGGCATCGTCAGGGGGCTGCCAGGGGCTCCTCACACATAGGGGGCGCGACCAGGGGTTGGGCCGCGCTGCCCTGGTGTGAGGCTGGCCCCTGGCCCCCCTCCGGCTCTCTTTCGGTCCTCGTCCTTCGTCCGGGAAAAATAGGAGTTCTGGAACTTGTTTCGTCCAATTCCGAGAATATTTCCTGTGTAGCTTTTCTGAAACACAAAAACAGCAGAAAACAGGGAACTGGCACTGTGGCATCTTGTCAATAGGTTAGTTCTGGAAATCGCATATAAACGCCACAAAGTGTAACGAAACACAAGGCAATTGTGTAAAAACAAGCATGGAGCATCAAAAATTATAGATACGTTTGAGACATATCAGACACAGATCCGGAGGTCTGCGCTAGGCCCTTCACCTCGTGAGCAACCCTCAACGAGGTGTCAATGGCCTCTGGGCTCTCTTAAGCGTCGATGCTTTCGCGTCTGTGAGAGTCCAGCTTCCCTCACGATGAGGAAGGCCCCGTGAATCGCCACGTGCGGCAATTTGCTCTTAGCTGCTGGCACAGATAGTGCCGCGCTCCCTCACGACGAGGAAGGTCCCTGTGCCAGTCACAGGGGCATCTTATTCGCCTTTCTTTTTTCGTTTGTTTTATCGATTTGTTTTTCGTTTTCGGGGATTTGGGGTTTTTTTCTTTTCCAACTCTTTCTTCAACTACTTGTCTCAGGAATCATCCTTTGTTGTCAATGGCGCCGACCCCGTCATGAGCTCTGAGGCGCAGGGAGGCCTCCCGCAGGCGTGAAAAACTCGCTAGGGCTCTCGAGCGAACAGGCAACCAGGACAACAAGAAGCGTAAAGGAGCGGAGGAAATGAACAACTAACAAGGAAATTCCATTAAATAACCCCCGGCAGGGGAAGGAGCAAAAGAACAATAGGGTATACCCCACCGGTGAGAGCTACACAGCAAAAGGGGGAGGAGACTAGCTCTCCTCCCTAGAAGTTCTCCACAGCAAGGCCGCCCCTTCACTCCACCGCGGGCTAGGAGAAGGTGCGGCGGACGCCGGTGGCGGCAAAGATCCGCACCGAGGCCTCCAGCGTCCCCAGCTTGAAGAGGAAGACGAGGTGGTCGCCGACGCAGAGACGGTGGCCCAGGGCGAATGCCCTCTAGCGCCCGGAGAGGACGGCATTGCTGCCCGCTCCGAGGATGATGTCAATAGGCCAGATAAGCTCTGGCCTGCTCTGCTTCACCAGCACGACCTCCCCAGAGGAGGAGCCGGGGGCGTAGATCACCCTCCGAACTGCTTCGGGCAGCCAGAGGGAGATGAAGCTCCAGGCGTCGACGATGATGAGGAGCTCCAGGAAGTGGGACCCCGGTGCAATGAGGGGTCCCAGCATCTCCCCCGCCAGGCGGCGGGGAGTCGCGACCACTCTGGTCACTGGCGGGGCCACCTCCTGCGGCCCCGGATCGTCTGCGGCCGGGGGGAGGGGGCCTAGAGCGGCCTCCACCTCCCGGAGCACCCGATCGATGCTCCCCGGGGCGCGGGGAGCCGGTGCCGCCGCCACCGGTGACAGCGCGTTCAGAGTGCCTCTGGGCGCTGGACCCCGAAGGGCCAAGGCACTGGAGGTCCCTGGGGCGGCGCGGTTCGCCACGCCCTGCATGGGCGCCCCGATGCGCAGGGGACCTCCGGCGCCGGGCGTCCACCGGGCGAGAACCTTCGCTTTGTTCCTGCTGCCCAGGGGGCGCCCGCGGCGCTTCGTCCCTGAGCCAGATCCAGCGGCGGTGGAGGAGGCAGAGGGATCCATCGCTCGGGGAAGCATCTGAGGGAGAAGTAGTACTAGAAGAAGAGGATGAAGTGCCGGAGGTGTCGAGGAGGCTGCATTTAAATGGCGCGGCCGGCGTCGAAGCATCAAATCTCAGCGCATGTCATGGGAATTTAGAGACAGTAGCCATGGGGTGGCTTATCGAAGGGGCTCGACGATGGTGACGATGGGTCCGGCTCGGGATTGTGCCAACGGAGACACCTCAGTTTACCCAGGTTCAAGGCCATCCCAGATGGAGGTAAAACCCCTACTTCCTGCCTGCTTCGTATTATCTCGATAGTAGCGATTACAGTGCTCCTCGAGCTGTTCGGGCTAGAGGAGGAAGAAGAAGATTGGATCAACCTAGACTAAGGGTCCAGACCCCCTTATATAGGCGGGGGTCTGGTTACAGGTTAGGTGGCGATTCGGCCGGCTCCTCCATGGCCGCGTCTTCGGCGCGGTCCTCTGGCCCTGCTCTGACTATCACGCTTTATAAAGCGCCTTTCCCCTTGGACCGGCATCTGGGAGGCATATGCCCTCCCTTTTGCCTCGGATCCTGTCGTGGGGAAGGCTCCTCGATCGTGGATTGGCTGGGTCCGGTCGTGGCGTTCGTCACTCCCGTCCTTTGCCTCTGTCGCTCTTGTGGAGGCCAGCCCACTTTCGGCGAAACAGCCATTGGAGGGCTTTTGTCTTCATCGCCCGGCTCTGGCTCTCCTCGGTGGAGTTGCCAGCCGGCTGCTGGCGCAGCCGGGCCTTCGGGTGGAGCCGGTCCTCTCATCCTAGAGCCGTGGAGATTCCTGGGATGCCAGCCGGCAGATAGCTCGGCCTGTGGCATGCCCCATTAGTCATCCCCACGACACTAGCCCCTGAAACTGGCAAAGTCTCATGGGTTTGCATGGGGCTTCGGCGGGTTCCTCTCCTCGCTGAAGTCTTGCTCGTTTCCGTCGAAGTCCCAGGATTCTTTGTCTGGTCTGGAGGTTGCTGGTTTCGAGGCCAAGTCACGCGGAACTCCTCCGGCCGTCTCGAGACATGCCGGCTCCAGGTCCAATCCAGCTGGCGGCCGCCTGGCGGTCGTGAGTCCGTACGCCACCCCCTTGGAACTTGTGCCGCTTCAGGTCTTGATCCCACGCCGCGGCCGGCGTAGTGCGCCAGTGGCCAGCGCAGTGCGGCAGCGTCCTGTCTTGTTATTTTGACTCTTCGGCCTCCGTAAAGATTCCGGAGGACGTCACGTGATGAGATGAGGCTTGCGTCAGTGATGTGTCCCATCGAAATGCCACGCGTATGGTTTATTCGCATTAAACCGGCTCAGCTTTTCATGCCTCGCCAGCCTTTAAATCTCGGAGCCCTCGAGGGTTTTCCCCACTCCCGTGTGTCTCCGCTCTTTCTCCTCGCTGAGCGGTCGCCTCCGCCTCTCCCCCTTCAACTCCAATGTCGTCGCTCGAAGCCACCATCGGAGCCGGGGCTGAAGCCACCGGCGGGTCGGGCGGGCGCAAATGTGGCCACCCGCTCAGGAGTCAAAACAAAGCGAAGGACCCGGCGGCGACTCCACCGGTTCCTCGGAGGTGCGGCCGCCCCCCGGGCAGCCGCAACAAGAAGACCCTGGAGGCACTTGCGGCTGCGGCCGCCGCAGAGCCCTTCGGGGCTAGCCGCTCCACCGCCATCATCGCGGCCCCCGGAGGGGTAGTCGCCTTGGCCGCTGCCAACGCCGCAGCCACCGCGGCCGCGACCTCGGTCGCGGGCCTCACCGGGACTCCCCTGGAGGCAGCGGCCGCCCTCGTCGGCGCCGTGATGGCGGTCGGGGCCGCCCCTCCGGGCCTCGCCGGCAAGAGCGTCGGCAGCTCCTCCAGTGCGGCCGCCGGCAAGGCACGCAAGCCCCAGCGCCCGCCGCCTAAGCAGCGGCTCTCTTACACCCCGAAGCACGGGTTCGCCATCTCCGTGGTGCATCTGCTGGCTAGGTGCAAGGAGCGCCTACCGCTCCCCACCAGTTTCGTCGGCACGATGGGGAAGAACCCCCCGACGAGCATCATGGTGGAGGACGGCAGCGACGGCCAGCCCCTGTACCTCGTCGAGGTCCTCCACGACGAGGAGGGGAAGAGCTACCTCACCGAGGGCTAGGCGAAGTTCTTCATTGATTACGACCTGAACCAGGGCTGGTCTCTCATCCTGACCCACCGCTTCGGGTCATCCATCCTCTGCGTCCGCATCGTCGACGACTCTGGCTGTGCCCGCGCCTACTCCCCCTGGCCGTGATCGGCCAGCGCCCTCGAAGCCCCCTCTTTGACAATGGCATCGTCAACAGAGGTCTAGGGATTTAGGGGGGAGTACTTTTGTTATCTTGGCCCTTAGCATGGCCCATATTATATAACTACCCATCGTATGTCAAGAACTTTTTCAATTTCCTGCAAATCTTACCTTGTTCTTGTGTGATTGTCTCCTGTTTGAATCATCGTGCTGTGATGATTCCCCAGCTAGGGTTCTTTCTTCGACAAAACCGTTGCCGCACGAATCTGTAGGTAGGGGCTGCAATGGTCACTGACTTCGCAGACATTTCTGGCGAGGTCTTTCGGCTTCAGCGCGGAGGGAGCAGTGCCTCTGCTGGCCGGCTCTAGGAAGTGTGAGCTCACCCCGGCTTGGAGGGATTGGCGTGAACGTTGAGTCCTGTGCCCGCTTGAGCAAGGCCGGAGCCGGCACATCTCCCTTCCCGAGCCCTCGTGAGCCCCTTTGCCACGGCTGGAGCAAATCTCCGAGTTTCTGGCTTTAACCATTACTTTGCGGGTGTTAGGTTTCGATTTCGTCGCTCGTTTGCTACTCATGTCGCAGCGCCAGCTGACCGGACAGCCGGCGAGGTACTGGAGCCGGCCCACTTCTGAGTGCCAATTCCCTTTCCCCCTAGCCCCCGAGTTTTGGGGTAGCTGGACTGACAGCTGGCTCGAAACTAACCTTCCGCGTACGGTGCCAACGTCGAGCGAGGCAGCTCTAGCTTCGAACCTCTTTGACGTGGCTACTCAGCCCAAATGTCGAGAGACTGTGATCATCAACCATTCGCTGGCTTGCCTTTGTCCGGTTCCCTCAACTTTTTCCTTAATCTCCCCACCCTTCGGCCCTTCTACCCCCAACCGACAGCCTGGTGC